>JAXLNO010001439.1:56242-130376 GCA_038087875.1 Malacoraja senta | reverse complement strand
TAGTTGTATCTGTCTCTTATTTTTATCTGTATCTCCTATCATGGTAGGCCTCTGGGGAGTGTTGAAGAGCAGAGGGATCAAGGAATGCAGGTGCATGGTTCCTTGAGTCGAGTCAAAGGTAGATAAGCTGGTCAAAAAGGCTTTTGGCACATTGCCCTTCATCAGCCAGAGTATAGAGTATAGACGTTGGGAGGTTACGTTGCAGTTGTATAAGACTTTGGTGAGACGGCATTTCTAATATTGTGTTCAGTTCTGGGCACCATGATATGGGAAAGATATTGTCAAGCTTGAAAGGGTTCAGAGATGATCTACGAGGAAGTTGCCAGGACTAGAGGGTGTGAGCTATAGGGAGAGGTTGGGTAGGCTGGGTCTCTATTCCCTGGAGCGCAGAAGGATGAGGGTGATCTTATAGAGGTGTACAAAATCATGTGATGAATAGATCGGATAGATGCAGTCTCTTGCCCAGAGTGGGGGGAATCGAGAACCAGAGGACGTAGGTTCAAGGTGAAGGGGAAAAAATTTAATAGGAATCTGAGGGGAACTTTTTCAGACAAAGGGTGGTGGGTTTTAAAAACTAGCTGCTGGATGAGGTAGTTGAGACTGGGACTAGCCCAAACTATAACAGTTAAACAGAAACATGGATAGGACAGGTTTGGGGGGATATGGACCAAGCGCAGGCAGGTGGGACCAGTGTAGCTGGGACATGTTGGCTGGTGTGTGCAAGTTGCGCCAAAGGGCCTGTTTCCACACTATGACTATGACAGAAAGAAAAGTAAAATGAACAGAAACTATTCCACTGCATGTGGCATCTCCTGCAATTTGCCAATCCCATTACAATAATTATGCTTGGGGGTCAGATGCAAAACCTCATGCGTCATGATCAGATAAAAATAGAAATATACTCCGCCCAATGCCAGGATTATGTAAGTATAACAAAGGAAACAATCGGTGGGTTTCCGCACCAATATTACCTCGTGCCAAAGGCTGTCAGGACGTCCGGCCATGCACTAATTGAATCATTGCTCGGCTTCCATGTTTCACTTCTGTCTGCCGAATTCAGAGCGTGAAACTGCTGAGATCTCGTGGTGGAATAGGGGGTTGGGGGAGGCTGGTCTGGGCCATCATTCGTCCCACGCAAGTCAAGGTACACTGAACAATACAGGACGGTTTCAATTTAATTCTTCATTTTCACATTTCTTTTATTTAATATAACCCGCTACACCCCCGCTACACCTCACCCCCGCTACACCTCACCCCCACTACACCTCACCCCCACTACACCTCACCCCCACTACACCTCTTTTCTGAGGGTAAATGTGATCTCTCTAAATGCATCACTCGGTATCTGGTGACCATGGCAGCAGTGGATCTGATGGTGGTTGTCTTCACTGTTTTACTGGAGCAGGTTAATTTTATCTGTTTGCCAATTTCTTGCTCACAACTCCGTTGTGTGCTGTGATACTTGTCCTGCGAGTCACAACCACGGACTGTTCCGTTTGGCTGACGGTTGCTTTCACTTTTGATCGTTACATTACGATCTGTTGTCAGAATCTGCGGAAGAAATATTGCACCGAGCGAACAGCAACTGTGGTGATCGGAACAGTTTGCGCAGGATGTTGTTCGAAGTCTATTCCATTTTACTTTGCTTTGGATCCATGGTGTTGCGTCCCCACAGCCGAATAACTGAGTTCAGTATTCCGATTGCACATGCCCAGGTCATAGGGCACTAGCTATAAAACAGTCTTGGCAACGGTTGTGCTGCATTGTGTGCAGGCTTGCGTTTCGTCCGTAGTCGGGGTCGGGGTCGGCTCTCCGTTGCTGTTGGGCCATCCCCGGTGTACCGTCCCTGTCCGGAGGTGTCCCAGTTGGCCCTGGGCTGGCGGGGCGGCCCCGGAGTTGCAGCCGGCACTGCAGCTGCCGGGTTGGCCGGCAGCCCTCCACCCCTTCCCTTCCCCTCAGTCCGACACTGAGAGCCTGCTCAAGATGGGCAGCCACCGGCCCTTCTCAAAGACGGGCGACTCCGAGCCGCTGCTGCTGAAACCTTCCACAAACATCACCCGGCAAGCCCTGAAATGGAACCCAATAAGGAAAAAGGAAAAAAGGTTGCCCCAGGAACAGCTGGAGAAGAGGTGTCCAAACAGATATGTCTAAGAGTGGGTTCAACTGGGGAGATCTCTAAAGAACTGCCAACAACCGAGTGAGGTGGAGGACCTTTGTCAATGTCCTATGGTCCCTAGAGAAGCAAAGGGCTTCAGAACTAAACCCCTCAACCACCTCGACCAAACATCACCTCAGCTAAACCTCACATCAGCTAATTTTCACACCTCACTAAACGTTGCTTCGATAAAACCCCTCGCTTCAACTAAACCTCACGTCGACTAAACTTCACCTCGACTAAACCTCTCCTCACTGCTAAACTACTCCTCACACCTAAACCTCGCTTCAACTAAACGCCTCGCCTTGAATCTCACCTCACTTCAACTAAACCTCACCTCAGCGAAACCTCTGTCTCAACGTGTTGAACCTCTGGTTCAACGCCAACATGCATCGCTGGGGGCTGCGTTCATCTGCAGCCTGCATGTGTGGAGCAGACCAGCAAACAGCGCAGCATGTCATTTTCGACTGCGCTGTCCTCCTTCCCCTTGGTGGAGGGGTAGACCTCACGGCCCTCGACAACAGCACATTGAACTGGCTACAGCCTGGAGGGCGTTCCATAACCTCTGCTGCCTCAAACACAAGAAGAAGCTAAACCTCACCTAACTAAACCTCACCTCAACTAAACCTCACACCACGACTAAATCCTCACCTCGACTAAACTTTACCTCACTAAACCTCACCTCAACTAAACCTCCCACCTCACAACTAAACTTCACCTCAGCTAACGTCACCTGAACTAAACCTAAACCTGGCGTCAGCTAAATTTCACAACTCTTACCTCACCCCCACTACACCTCACCCCCACTACACCTCACCCCCACCCTCACCCCCGCTACACCTCACCCCCGCTACACCTCACCCCCGCTACACCTCACCCCCGCTACACCTCACCCCCGCTACACCTCACCCCCGCTACACCTCACCCCCGCTACACCTCACCCCCGCTACACCTCACCCCCGCTACACCTCACCCCCGCTACACCTCACCCCCGCTACACCTCACCCCCGCTACACCTCACCCTCGCTACACCTCACCCCCGCTACACCTCACCCCCGCTACACCTCACCCTCACCCCCACTACACCTCACCCCCCACTACACCTCACCCCCACTACCCCTCACCCCCACTACCCCCTCACCCCCACTACCCTCACCCCCACTACCCCTCACCCCCACTACACCTCACCCCCACTACACCTCCACCCTCACCCTCACCCTCACCCTCACCCCTCACCCCTCACCCTCACCCTCACCCCCGCTACACCTCACCCCCGCTACACCTCACCCCCGCTACACCTCACCCCCGCTACACCCCACCCCCGCTACACCCCACCCCCGCTACACCTCACCCCCGCTACACCTCACCCCCGCTACACCTCACTACACCCCACTACACCTCACTACACCCCACCCCCCACCCCCCACTACACCCCACCCCCCACCCCCCACTACACCCCACCCCCACTACACCCCACCCCCCACTACACCCCACCCCCCACTACACCCCACCCCCCACTACACCCCACCCCCACTACACCCCACCCCCCACTACACCCCACCCCCCACTACACCCCACCCCCCACTACACCCCACCCCCACTACACCTCACCCTCACGTTGACTAAACTTCACCTCAACTACACTCCACCTGAACTAAACCTAAACGTCACCTCAATAAACTCCACCTCACGACTAAACTATTTATAGCCCCTCCCCCCCCCCCCCCCCGCGGCGTTGGCGGCGCCTCACGTGAGCGGAGCGGATCCAACCAGAGCGCGGGTCACGTGGACAACTGCAGCCCTCGGCGGGTAAAGGCGCCAAAAGCCGTCGCGAGTCTCCCGCCATCCTCGCTTTCCCGCCGCCGGGGTGGAGGGGCCGTGGGCTCGGGCTCGGGCTCGCCGTCAACGTCAGCGCGCGTGCGCGCCTCCCCCCGCCGGTTGTCTCGGACTGTGCGCCTGCGCCGCTCTCCGCGCTCGGCCCGGCCCCCCAGCCCCGCCTGCGGCCGCCTCAGCCCCTCCCCCCGGGCGCGCACCGGCGGGAAAGCGAGGATGGCGGGAGACTCGCGACGGCTTTTGGCGCCTTTTCCCGCCGAGGGCTCGAGCTGCCCACATCACGGCGTCAGGGACTCGAGCAGCAGATGTTGCAGTGGGCAGTGGGGCAGATGTTCCAGTGGGGCAGCTGTTGCAGTGGGGCAGATGCTGCTGTGCGGCAGATGTTGCAGTGCGGCAGATGTTGCAGTGGAGCAACTCCTGCAGTAATGCAGCCGCCCTGCAGTGGAGTAGCTCCCTGCAATGGAGTTGCTGTTGCAGTGGAGCTGCTGGTGTTGCAGTGGTGAAGCTTCTCCAATTGAGCACTTCCTGCAGTGGAGCAGCCGCCCTGAAGTGGAGCATCTCCTGCAGCAGCAGGGAAAGTTCAAGCCTCCACCATCTCAGGCAGCGTGTCCCAGATTGCAACCACCCTCTGGGTGAGTCCAATCTCATACTAGCAATGTTACAAAATTTTGAGATTTAAAAAATCAAGTCTGCAATTTATCCCATCAGATAAAGCATAAAAATAAGTTTAATTTGACACCTAATTCACTTTCATATCTTCTGTATTAAAAAGGTTATGGCCATTTCCATACTCAGAAATGTGCATCTTGTTCCCTATTGCTTTTCCATTGACTTAACACAAAAGCTGTGATCAAGGACAGTCAAAAGCCCATAACTTTCTTAAAAATTAAGAGGAGTGAAAGAAATTTTCAGTTATTATAGATTGAAGCATTCTGAAACAAATATTAAACAATCTTACTTGGATGACCTGAAATTAAAGCATATAATTAGTTAGTTATCCAATTGTAGCTAATTCAATTACTAAATCTAAACATCTATCCATTTATTAAGAAAAGATTAACATTTTTAAATAGCCTAAGTGTCCAAATAACATTCACACAAGAATTCACAATATAACATGATTTTTAAATCTCATTGTTATTAATTTATAGGCCAAATGGAAGGAATTTAGTGTTTAATTCCTGTAAATTAATGGCCATTTAAATCATCTTGCGAGTGGGTTTTTGTGGAACGCGATCATTTGGAACGTTGCATTTGCGGTGAATTTAAACCCCATGTCGGCAGGAAAAATACTGCCGGTTCGGATGGGCACTAAGTCACCTTCTCGCAACTTAAAATTTTGATTATAGGCATCTTAAGAAGCACTTTTTAATGTAAAAATTAACAGCCTACCTTGCTTTGTCCCGTACGTGAGATCCGTCCCGTTGTCGGCGTTCACGGTTTACAAAATGATTTTTAATTTACTCTAGCAATTAAATCTTCCAGCGCAGTTTAAAAATAATTCCAGAGAACGAATGTCGGAGCGATTTTTCTTTAGCAACTAAACAGGCTGACCAACATCGATTTGAACAGCCTGGAGAAACCGGCATTTTAAACCCGCCCCCCTCTCAAAGGCGCCAAAGTCGCACACACGGGCAGTGACAGAACTGCAGCGCCGCTAAAGGTAAGTTTTGTAACATACCTACTCATACACGTTAGTTTTATTGTTCTGTTAGTATAGTCTGGTCTGCAGTTCCTTGTACCATCATCTTATTCTAATTGTTGACTCCAAATACTACGTTTCCCCATCTGTTTTTGCCCCATTAAATATATCCCCTTTGTTCCACCAATCCACCCCACACCTCTCAACAACTGAAAAATAACTTGTTTTTGCTCTTTTCTACTCTGAAGGGTTTCTGATCTGAAACTGAACTGTTTCTTTCTCCATAACTGCTGCCTAAGCTGCTGAATGTTTTTTTTATTTCTTCTACTTTTATTTCAGATTTTCAGCATTTGCGATTCTTTGCTTTACACGTTCATTTTGATGCCGTGACCTACCAACAATGAATCAAAGGAAATCAGATACGTTGTGTCGTAATCTACTGGAATTCAAATAATTAGTAAAGGCTCTGTCTTACCTGTTTGCGGTCATCGGCGGTGAAGCGCGGCGTCGCCGGTAGCGGGGACCGCGCGGCAACGGCGAGAGCGGCAAGCCTATCCACCGGAGCGCCGCACGGATGCTGCGCGGGGGCCGAGTTAATTCAAACACGGCGGGTCCCACGTGCTTGCGGTAAGTAAAAAAAAGGGCGGGCCGACTGCGATGACGTCGGCCCGCCGCACGTGACTCACTAGCGGCGGCTGTGGCGGCGGCCATCCTGATCGCGGCGCTGTAGCGGTGGCTGTGCCTGCGGCCGTGCAGCACACGTGCCTCACTGGCGGAGGCTGTGGCAGTGGAGGTTTGACGCACGGCGCTCGAGCCACACTGGCGGCGGCCCATGCGGGCGGCCGTGCCGCACTCGTGCATCACTGGTGGAGGTTGTGCGGTGAGTATATAGTTTTCAACATTGTCGATTTTATTTTAGCACCGTGCGGTGTTGGGAACACCGCCGCACAGCCCCGGAATTGTACGTTCTCACGAGTGAGCGGTCTATGGCGGCGGATTCTTCCCGTTTCGCCGCCAATGACCGCAGACGCGTGAGACAGGCCTTTAAGTGTTTCAATGGGAAGGTTCTATCTACTCGGGATGGGACTCCATTTTAGTTTAGTTTAGAGATTAGAGATACAGCACAGGAACAGGCCCTTCATCCCACAGAGTCCATGCCGATCAGCGATCCCCGCACGCTAATACTATCCTACACACATTAGGGACAATTTACACTTATACCAAGCCAATTTATCCTTCAAATCTGTACGACTTTGGACTGTGGGAGGAAACTGAGGATCTTAGCGAAAACCCTTGCAGGTAATAAGTGATTGGAGCAGAATAAGGCCATTCTGCCCATCAAGTCTACTCCGCCTTTCAATCATGGCTGATTCCTCCCTCCCAACCCCATACTCCTGCCATCTGCCCATAACCCCTAACACCCGTACTAATCAAGAATCTATCGCTGCTTTCAAAATGTCCATTAACTTGGCCTCCATATCTTTCTGTGGCAAATAATTCCACAGAATCACCACCCGTCAAGTCAAGTTAACTTTATTCGTCACATACATATACAAGATGTGCAGTGAAATGAAAGTGGCAATGCCTGCGGATTGTGCAAAAACAACAGAACAACAGAAAATAACCCGTATTTACATTGTAGAATTTTTTTTTTAAAGACACAACACAACAGTAAATTAGTCTCTGGTGGGATAAGTGTTTACAGTCCTGATGGCCTGTGGGGAGAAACTCCATCTCATCCTCTCTGTTTTCACAGCGTGACAGCGGAGGCGCTTGCCTGACCGTAACAGCTGGAACAGTCCCTCATTATGTTGCTGGCTCTGGATCTGCACCTGGTGTATAGATCCTGCAGGGGGGTGAGTAGTTCCCATAGTGCGTTCGGCCGAACGCAATACTCTCTGCAGAGCCTTCCTGTCCTGGGCAGAGCTGTTCCCAATCCAGATTGAAATGTTGCCGGACAAGATGCTTTCTTCAGCCCCAGAGTAGAAGCACTGAAGGATCCTCAGAGAGACTGAATTTCCTCAGCTGCCTGAGGTGGTAAAGGCGCTGCCTTGCCTTACTCACCAGTGCGGCAGTGTGTGTTGTCCTAGTCAGATCCTCTGTGATGTGGACTCCCAGGTATTTAAAGCTGCTCACCCTATCCACTGTAGTCCCATTTATCTCCAGTAGCGTGTACGTCCTCGGTTGTTGAGCCCTTCTGAAGTCCACAATCAGCACCTTAGTTTTTCTGACATTGAAGAGAAGGCTGTTATTATGACACCAGAGTGCCAGATCAGCCACTTCTCATCGTTATCGGTGATCAGGCCCACCACCACAGTGTCATCAGCAAACTTGATGATGGAGTTGGAGCTGAACCTGCCCACACAATCATGTGTGTACAGGGAGTACAGTAGGAGGCTAAGGATGCAACCCTGGGGAGATCCTGTGTTCAGGGTAAGGGGGTTGGAGATATGTCTCCACATCATGACCACCTGGGGCCTGGCAGTGAGACATTTTGGCCCAGGAGGCCCGTGCCAGGCCAGGAAAAGTCCAGAAAAAGTGACTTTCACTGAGATTTCACAGATTATTTTTTTTAAAGAGCCCCTTCAGCCCATCAGGCCTGTACTAACCCAGGAGTCCCTTCGGCCCATCAGTAAGTATTCCCCCTGCAAGTATTACACCTCACCCCAGTATTTTTCTCCCTCCCTTCATTGGCTCCCTGTGAGATCCAGGCCAGGATAGACTTTCCTCCTTCATTGCTGTGATCTGCAGAAAAAGATGAAAAATGTCTAAAATTGATTCTCCACCCTCTCCCCCTTCGCTCTCACAGAGTCTCTCACCTATTTTGGGCAGAATTTCTGGCAGATTCTGAGCTGCCAGCCCTTCAGACCTGAGTGACTGAGCTGCCAGCCCACCAGGCCTGAGTGACGGAGCTGCCAGCCCACCAGGCCTGAGTGACTGAGCTGCCAGCCCACCAGGCCTGAGTGAATGAGCTGCCAGCCCAGGATTTCATTCAGCCCACAATGTCCACACTAGCCCTCTGGAAACCAGTCCTTTCGGCCCACAACACCCAATACAGCGCTCCAGTAAGCCCCCCCCCCACTGGCCACCAATATTTGAATTGGTGGAGAGGTGGAATATTGCGTTGGGGGACCAGCCCTCCCGTGTGAACATGGGACCCAACGGGTCCCACTTAGTCTAGTTCTCCTTAATCAGTAATTACTTACATTTTGGGCAGCAGAGTGGTGCAGCAGTAGAGTTGCTGCATTACAGCGCCAGAGATCCTGCTTTGATCCTGACTACGGGTGCTATCTGTACGGAGTTTGTACATTTCCCTGTGGCCGTGTGTTTTCTCTGGCTCTCCGGTTTCCTCCCACACTCCAAAGACGTACAGGTTTGTAGGTTTCAGTAAAATTGTAAATTGTTCCTCGTGGTGGTGGAATAGTGTAAGTGTGTGGGGATCGCTGGTCGGCATGAACACGGTGGACCACAGGGCCACTTTCTGCACTGTATCTCTAAACTAAACTAAATTAAATTCAAAAGAAGTGCGCGTTTGCGGGTTAATTGGTTTCTGTAAAAATTGTAAAATTGTCCCCAGTGTGTAGGATAGTGGTAGTGTATGGGGTGATCACTGGTCGGCGCTGTGCCTCTAAACTTAAAACTAAACTGAACTGAGCTGATCACAATGCAACACAACACAACACACAACACGCAACGCAACGCAACACAACAAATAACATAACACACCACAACATATCACAACACACAACACACACACACCAACACACCAGACGCGTAGGAAACGCTGAAGTAACTCCGCGGGACAGGCAGCATCTCTGGAGAGAAGGAATGGGTGACGTTTCGGGACTGATGTCAGGGGAGTGGGCAGGAAAGATGGAATGTAATCTGAGACAGTAAGAATGGTGGGAGAACTGGGAAGGGGAAGGGGAAAGCAAGGGCTATTTGAAGTTAGAGAAGTCATTATTCATACTTCTGGGGTGTAAGCTAACCAAGCGAATTATGAGGTGCTCTTCCTCCAATTTGCGTTGGGCCTCACTCTGACAATGGTGGAGGCCCAGGGCAGAAAGGTCAGATTGGAAATGGGAGGTGGAGTTAAAGTGCTGAGGAACCGGGAGATCAGGTAGTTTGCTGAGTTACGCCAGCAGTTACACCAGATGCCTTGGCCAATAATACCTGGGCAGAATATGATACCAAGTTTCCACGCTGTATCTGTAAAGTCTAAGGGGGACTCACCTCCCCATTGTTACCCCTGCACCCATCAAGGTAGGAACTCCTATTCTCCGTAGATGGGCCAGGCTTGTCCTCCAATCTCCCCCGACTGCCTCCCATCTCCGCTGGCCACGGCGAGCGCCAGGATTTTGCCTCCTCCACCTTCTCCCCCCGCACTTGGCCAGAAGGGTCATGAGGTCGGAGCGTAACCTGTTGTCCATCCAACAGTAGATGAAGGGGTTCCAACAGGTCCTGCTCACGGCCACCCAGTGGAAGGCAAAGTAGAGGGTGTTGTTGAATTGGACGCGTTGGCCGGAGAGCAGGACGGTGTAGACGTTGAGGGGGAATGAACAGAGGACAAAGGCCACCACCAGCGGCACGATCATTTTGATGGTCCTCTTCTTCCTGCGGCGTTGAGTGGCGGCCTGGGTCACTGTGACGACACCGATGGTTTTCCTCAGCCATAGCTTCTTGCTCACCGCGGCGGAGGTTACGGTGATCACCGCCAAAGGCAGGAGGTAGAGCAGCACATGGGTTGACAGGTCCAAGTACCTCCAGAAGACTTTGGAAGGCTTCAGATAAACAGAGAGCGAAGGCTGTGGAGTCTATATCAATGGATAGTTTTAAGGCAGTGATAGATCGATTCTTGATTAATACCAGTGTAAGGGTTATGGGGAGAAGGTAGGAGTATGGGGTTGAGAGGGAAGGATAGATCAGCCATGATTGAATGGCAGAGTAGACTTGACGAGTCGAATGGCCTAATTCTTCTAGAACTTATGAACTTGCTGTACATAAGAGGGTAGTCAATAATCAGGAAGATATTGACTGTAAAATGTCAATGGGCCAGAATTACACAGCTACTCATGGCATTAGTCAGAGGAGTGGGAATAATTGCCTCAAGTTAATGAATGATACAGGGTTAAAGGGGCTGAATATCCACACCTACCTCGACAGAAGGGTCTCAACCCACAACATCACCTACCCAGGCCATCCAGAGATGTTGCCTGACTCAGTGAGTTACTCCAGCACGTTGTGTTCTACCTGCCTCGGTTCCTTACTTTGAACACCTGCCCTGTGATCGGTCAGTCCTGGGCGCGCTGTCGGGAAAAGAAAGATGGGTCAATATCACCAACAACTTCTCCTGGACCACCCATATTGAAGCATTGACCAAGAAAGCACACCAATGCCTCTAGTTCCTTAGAAGTCTTAAGATGTTTGGCATGTCCCGTATAACTCACACCAACTTCTACAGATGCAGCATTTTATCAGGATGCATCACAGCTTGGTTTAGGAACAGCTCCATCCAAGACCGCAATAGATTGCAGCAAATTGTGGACGCAGCCTAGACCATCACACAAAGCAACCTCCCTTCTATTGACTCCACTTATATTTCACGTTGCCTCGGCAAGGTCAGCAACAACATCAAGGATGAGCCGCACATTGGTCATTCTTCCGTTCGCTCACTCACTCACTCACTCAATCACACTCATTGTCTCCTTCCAGATAAGTTACTGGACTGGAAGCCAGAGTTTTAGAGGATTAAATCAATGACATGAGTTCAAATCTCAACCCAACAGATGGAGGACTTAAATTCAAGTAATTAAATAATTGTCATTTAAAAAAAACCAGTCTTAATACTAACGATTAGATTAAATATATATTTTTTCATATTCTGAAGATTGGGTCTGACCGGAAACGTCACCCATCCTTTTTCTCCAGACATGCTGCCTGACACGCTGAGTTACTCTAGCACTTTGTATCTATCTTTGGTATGAAGCAGCACTTGCAGTTCTTTGTTTCTGCTGAACGTAACTATCCATCTGCTCACTAATATCCTTGAGGGAAGGAGATTGTCCTGAACCTGTTTTGCCAGAAGGTGACTCCAGAAATGACATTTAAGGCAGGCGTATCTAGGGATGAACAGTAATTGCCTGTCTTTCCCCCAACAGCCACACCCCACACACAAATAAATGTGATAAAACATATATCAGGCATAACAGAACAGAGAGATTCTGGGTGGCACTGTGGAGCAGCGGGTAGAGCTGCTGCTTCACCACACCGGAGACCCGGGTTCAATCATAACTTGCACATTCTCTCTGTGACCGCGTGGGTTTCCTCCGGGTGCTCCAGTTTCTTCAACTTCAAAAACGTACAGGTTTGGAGATTAATTGGCTTCGGTAAAAATAATATATAAATGTAAAATTGTCCCTCGTGTGTGTGTAGTGAAGTGTTAATGTGCAGGGATCGCTGATCGGTGCGGCTAAACTTCATTTGTGCAGCTAAACTAAACTAATATCCCAAAGATGTGTGGGTTTGTATGTTAATTAGCCCTCTGTAAATTGCCCCCTAGTGTGTGGTGAGTTTTAGAATTCAACGGGGAGTTGATAGGAATTTGGGGAGATTAAAAGAATGACATGATGGGACGAAGGGCCTGTTTGCATGCTGTATCTCTCTAGTCCGGAAGTATATGCTGCCACATTATGTGGTGGCAATTGGTAGTTCTTCGTTTCTACTGAACGTAACTAGCCATCTGCTCACTAATATCCTTGAGGGAAGGAAATTATCCTGAACCTGTTTTGCCGGTAAGTGACTCCAGAAATGACATTTAATGCAGGCTTTTTAGGGATGAACAGTAATTGTCTGTCTTTCCCCCCAACATCGACAGCCCACAAACAAATATATATATATTTTTAAATTGTCCAATCATGTATTGTCTTTCCTCTGAATGGATAGCACGCAACAAAACTTTGCACTGTACCTTGGTAACGTGACATTAAACTAAACTGTACACCTTATGTGTGTGGAGTTTACACATTCTTCCTCTGACCACATGGGTTTCCTCCGGGTGCTCCGGTTTCCTTCCGCAACCCAAAGACGTGCGGCTTTGTAGGATAATCGTCCCTCTGTAAATTGCCCCCTAGTGTGTAGGGAGTGGATGGGAAAGTGGGATAACACAGAACTGGTGTGATCGGGTGATCAATGGTCGGCGTGGACTCAGTGAATCGAAGGGCCTGTTTCCATTCTGTATCTTTTACTCAAGCAATATTCAAGAGATAATTCTCATTCTAAGGAGAGGCACTTTGCTCTGATGGGGAGCAGTGGCTGGTTCCTGATTGCACACATTACTGTCCCATTCTATCAGAAGATTATAATGGCAAGGCAGAAAGATGATGCCCAGAGACCGGTGTTAATGTGCCCTCTACAAATGGAACAAACAGAAGCCATTTCCCTGCAGTTATTCGGGGGAGGGGGGCAAGCAGGGGGAATTGAACTTGAACATTGTGAAATGCCAGATTTAGAGACAGTTTCTTCCCAGCTGTTATCACCTGTCTAACTCTTTCTTAAATGTTGGGATAGTCCCTGCCTCTTTTACCTTCTCTGGCAGCTTGTTCCATACACCCACCACCCTTAGTGTGAAAATGTTACCCCTCAGATTCCTATTAAATCTTTTCCCCTTCTCCTTAAATCTGTGTCCTCGATTTACCTTCTCTGGCCAAGAGACTCTGCTTCTAAATCGCCACGATCACACACACGCACGCAGGCGCACACACACACACGCACACACTTGTACCTTGGTACAGTGAAATGCTTTGTTTTGCATACATCATGGTAAAAACTAAATGTTTTCACTGTACACGTGACATGACAATAAAGTAAACTGAACTGAACGGACTGAACTGCATCATACAGACCTCACCTGGGCAGTGCACAAGTGTCGCCACGTTTCTGGCGCAGACAAAGTTACAAACGTTCACTGAACAGAGGCTGTGGGAGTAGTCTTTAGAATTTATAGATACAGTGTGGACACAGGGCCTTCAACCCTCCAACTCCATGCCAACCATACATCAGCCCGCACACTAGCACTATCCTACACCCTGGGGACAATTTTTACAATTTTACAAAAGCCAATTAACGGAGGAATCCGGGGCACCCGGAGAAAACCCACCCAGGTCACGAGAAGAAGTACAAACTCCATCAGACAGCACCCGTAGACAGGATCGAACCTGTGTCTCTGGAGCTTTAAGGTAGCAACTCTACCGCAGCGCCACCCTGCTGCCAATGGTTGCACCAATGTGCTGCCCCTCATGGTTTTTCAGTTTAGTTTAGTTTAGTTTAGTTTATTGTCAAATGTACCAAGGTACAGTGAAAAGCTTTTGTCGTGTGCTAGCCAGTCAGTGGAAAGAGAATACATGATTACAATCAGGCCATTCACAGTTCACAGATACATGATAAAGGAAATAATGTGAATAGCATTTAGTGCAAGGTAAAGTCCAGTAACGGGGCAGGAGATCGCTAGTCGGTGCGGGTGGTGAATCTGTGGAATTCTTTGCCACAATGGAGGCTAAATCAATGGATATTTGTAAAGCAGAGATTGATAGATTCCTGATTGGTACGGGTGTCGGGTATGGGGAGAAGGCTTGAGAAGGGGATTAGGAGGGAGAGATAGATCAGCCACGATTGAATGGCAGAGTAGACAGTGAGCCGAAAGGCATAATTCTGCTCAACTTCAAGTTCAAGTTTGTGTTTATTATCACTTAAGGTATTACCAATTAAGGTACAGTGAAACTTAAATTGCCATGCAACCATACTAAGTGAAAAGCAATGATACACACAGCCACATAAAATAGAATTTAACATAAACATCCACCAAAATGGAATCAACATTCCTCACTGTGATGTAAGGCAATAAAGTTCAGTCATCTTCCTCCTTTGTTCACCCCTGGTGGTCAGGACCTTTGAACCCACCACAGTTCGCCGCTGCCGACGGTCCGATGTTCAAGCCCTCACGTTGGGATGATGGAAATGGTAAGCCCGCGCCACGCCCGCGTCTTGAAGTTCCAGGCCAGTCACCTGGAAAGGCCGCAACACTCCATGTTGTAGGCCGCAGTGGGGGACGGAGATGCAACACGATAAGAAAATCGTATCTCCGTTGAGGTAAGTGGCTGAAAAAAGTTTCCCCGATTCCCCCCCCACCATCCCCACATAAAACATACCATAAAATCTACATTTAAAAACTACTTAAAATAATAAAAACAGAGAAGGGATGAGACAGACTGTTGGCGAGGCGGCCATTACGGGCGCCACCCGGTGGTGATATCACTTATGACCCGTTGGGCTGAGGGGCCTTTTTCTAAACTAACCAAAAAAATCTGCCTGGACCTGCCTGGTGTCCCAGTTGCCAAACATTTTAATTCCCATTTCCACATTGACCTTTTTGTCCTCGGCCTCCTCCATTATCAGAGTGAGGCTAAACACAAATTGCAGGAACAGCTTCTCATATTTCGCTTGGGCAGCTTACAACCCAATGGTATGAACATTGATTTCTCTCACTTCAAGTAACCTCTGCATTCCCTCTCTCTCCATCCCTCCCCCACCCAAATCGCACCAGCTTCTGAATCTCACCCTCACCTAGCGAACAGTAACAAGGGCCTGTTCCTTTATCATCGTTACTCTTTTGCATATCTTTCATTCATTTGTTTTATATCTCTCTACATCACCGTCTATATCTCTCGTTTCCTTTTCCCCTGACTCTCAGTCTGAAGAGCTACATACATTACATACACACATACACATACGACACATATTTCAGACACTTACCTGCACAGTCACGCACACTCACATACTAACACATACACACAAAGACAAATACACACAAGCACACACAACCAGTTATGGGCCTGTCCCACTTAGGCGATTATTCAGTGGACTGCCGCGACAGTCAAATTGCCGGCAGTCGCCTGAAAAACCAGGAACTGGAACGGCGACTGTCAGAGTGGAACACACACACACACACATACACACAACGCAAAGGCGGGGGCTAAGGCAAGCGGAGGGAGCGCTGTCTGAAATTTGCACGGTGCAAAGCCAAGGTGATACAGACACACACCGTGATGAACAGGAAGGTTGGCGCTGTAATTAAGATGGCTAGCACAATGTATGGTAATTCCTTAAAAGAGGGGGGAGGGGAGGGAGAAGAGGGGAGAAGGGGTTGAGACAACTTTAAGAAGCCAGAGATACGCAGCTGTGAAGCTCGGTGGACATTTAACATTACTGGTCGGTTATCCTTGGTTCTAAAAACTCTTGCTTGCGTTTTTTTCCCCAATGAGCCAATGAAAATGACTGGTCAGCAAAGGCGATTAACTAAAACTACCTACGACTACCTCGACTACCTACAACTACATGGCGACCCCACTAAATCTGCATCTACGACTACAGGATTATTGATTATCTCCATGGCGACATGTTGAAAAATCTACGGCGACTACACTGATGCCATGACTAGTTCCCAGAATGTGGGAACTCCTCGCGACCATGAAGGAGACTCACCAGAGACCACCAGCGAACATGTGGCTCCATGCAAAGAGATTCAATTATGCCTTGTTGGTTATAGTTATCCCTTTTTAAGACATAACTATTTAGTTTGTAGACTGCACACTAGAGAATGTTTGGATTGAACCCGTGTCTGGCGCAGTAAGGCAGTAACTCTACCGCTGCACCACCGTGCCGAGTTGTTGCGTTCCATGTGCCTGTAATATGACTTTGTTTCGGCTGCTGTATTGGGCCATGCTCAAGTCAAACTCAAAACAATAGATGGAGCAAAGAGGAGGATACAGAGTGCTGAGTATAGTTTGGCAGGGTGATGCAACGGTAGAGTTGCTGCCTCACAGCAACAGAGCCCCATGTTCTATCCTGACTACGGGTGCTGTCTGTACGAAGTTGACACATTCTCCCTGAGACCGCGTGGTTTTCTCCTTTTCCTGCTGCCCATTGGTCTCATAATTTCAGCAAACTGTGTAGAAACCAGTGACCGGTCTCAGCAGCAGTACCGCGGCAGACCAGGGGAGGGCGACACATGCTCTGCTCACAACACTGGCGGAGGCAGGTTGTAGATAGAGACGGGGTAGAGAGAGAGGAGGGTGGGAGAGGAGGGAGGTAGAGGTGAGAGGGAGAGGTGAGAGAGGGAGAGGTGAGGGAGGAGAGGTGACAGCTCAGAAGCGAGAGGGGGTGGGAGATTGCAACCTTCACGTGGTCTGCCCTGTTTCAACGAATGCAATCAACCCGGCGTGCACAATCAAACAAGATCAAATAGAACAAGTTGTCCTACAACTTTAGACAGTGCACGCCATACGCAAGAAGAAGAAGAAGCGAGAGGGTTGGAGTGGGTCTCAAACCAACAACCCCCTTGTCTCAGTGTCTGGGAGAGTCGGAGGGGCTGGCAGGCGGATGGAGGGCCGAGCGGCCTGTAGACGAGCTGCCCACGGGGATTGTGCTTCCACGACGGGGAGAGGGCCCTCTGCGACGGCAGAAACCACAGATCAACAGGCCATTAGTAATATAGATATATATATACATATAGATGTGTATATGTATATATATATATCTATATTACACAGCTGTGCCCTAAGTGAAAATGAGTTACGAACAATGAGACTCAACAAGACGACTTCAGTTTCAGTTTAGTTCATTTTTCATGTGTACTGTGGTATAGTGAAAAGCATTTGTTACGTGATAACCAGTCAACAGAAAGGCAATTCATGATTACACTGGTACGACTTGTGTGGGGGAGGAATGGAGAGATGGGGATGAAAGGTTTACTTTAAGTTAGAGGAATGAAAATTCGACCACTGTGTTGTAAGCTGCCCGTATTTGTAGACTTTAGTTCTGCATTTAATGCAGACTTTAGTTCTGCATTTAATACAATCATCCCCAGCAGAATGGTGGACAAACTGTCTGATCTGGGTGTCAATGCAAACACATGCAGATGGATTAAGGACTTCTTAACAGATCGCCCACAGCCTGTCAGGATGGGGTCCAATTACTCCCCAGTCCTGACGCTCAGCACAGGAGTGCCACAAGGTTGTGTGCTGAGTCCCATCTTGTATACAATATACACTTATGACTGCACACCAACACACAGTACAAACAGGATCATCAAGTTTGCGGACGACACGACTGTAGTTGGACTGCTACACAACAACGACGAGTCTGCCTACAGAGATGAAGTCCAAAAACTGACTGTCTGGTGTACCAAAAACAACCTGGTACTCAACCCATCAAAGACAAAAGAACTGGTCGTTGACTTCAGGAGGAAGAGGAGAGAGGAACCTGCTCCTCTATACATCAAAGGAGACATAGTGGAGAGAGTCACTGGCTTTAAATTCCTGGGAATAAACATCTCCCAGGAGACCGAGGACAGAGAGGTCTGTGTGGGAATGCGAAGGAGAATTGAAGTGTTTAGCAATCGGGTCGGTTCAGGCGGACTGAACGAAGGTGTTCAGTGAAATGATTGTCCAATCTGCGTTTGGTCTCGCCGATGTATAAGATTCTACATCTTGAACAACGTATACAGCAGATGAGGTTGGAGGAGGTGCAAGTGAACCTCTGCCTAACCTGAAAGAACTGTTGGGGTCCCTGGACAGAGTCAAGGGAGGAGGTATAGGGACAGGTGTTGCATCTTCTGCAGTTGCAGGGAAAGGTACCTAAAGAGGTGGTGGTTTGGGTGGGAAGGGATGAGTTAACCAGGGAGTTGCGAAGGGAACGGTCTCTGCGGAAGGCGGAAAGGGGTGGAGATGGGAAAATGTGGCTAGTGGTGGGAACCTGTTGGAGGAGGGGGACATTTCGGAGGATTATGTATTGTATGCAATGGCTGATGGGGTGAAAGGTAAGCACTAGGGGTAGGGGGAGCAAGGGCAGAGCAGCAGGGTACCAAGGAGACATGAGTGAGGACCTCATCTATGATGGGAGAGAGGAACCCTTGTCCCCTAAAGAATGAGGACATCTCAGATGTCCTGGTGTGGACAACTTCATCTTGGGTGCAAATGCGGCGTAGACGGAGGAATTGGGAGAGGGGATAGAGCCTTTGCAGGAACCAGGGTGGGAAGATGTGTAGTTGAGATAGTTGTGGCAGTCAGTGGGTTTGTAATAGACGTCAGTCAATATTACTGACGTACAGAGAACATAGAAAGTACAGAGAAGATTTACGAGGATGTTGCCAGGACTAAAGGGACTGAGCTACAGGGTGAGGTTGAGCAGGCTGGGAATCTATTCCTTGGAGTGCAGGAGGATGTGGTGTGATCTTATAGAGATGTATAGAAACATGAGAGGAATAGATAGGGTAGATGCACAGAATCTCTTGCCCAGAGTAATTCATTGTACCAAGGTACAAGTGTGTGTGTGTGTGCGTCTGTGTGTGATCGTGGAGATTTAGATGCACAGAGTCTCTTGCCCAGAGTAGGTGAATTGAGGACCTGAAGACATATGTTTAATGTGAAGGGGAAAAGAATAATAGGAGTCTGAGGGGTACCTTTTTCACACAAAGTGTGGTGGGTGTATGCAACGAGCTGCCAGAAGAGATAGTTGAGACTGGGACTATCCCAACATTTAAGAAACAGTTTGACTGGTACATGGATAGGAGAGGTTTGGAGGGATATGGATCAAACGCGGGCAGGTGGGACTAGTGTAGCAGGTACATGTTGGTCATCGTGGGCAAGATGGGCCGAAGGGCCTGTTTCCATGCTGTATCACTCTATGACTCTGTGACTCTATGACTCGATCAATTACAGCTTATGATCTCATCCAGGGTTCCAGGGGGGTTATATATAGAATAAAACAGATTCCTGTGGAGTGGGTCACAGGCTGGGATCTCATCCAGGGGTCCGGGAGAGGGGGTCTGAGGGGTTTATATATAGATTTACAGATCCATGCGTGTGGGTTACAGGCTGTGATCTAATCCAGGGGTTCAGATCCTTGGGTGTGGATTGAGGCAGGGACTATCCCAACATTTAAGAAACAGTTAAATAGGTACATGGATATTATGATAGGTACATGGCAGATAGAACCATCTACACTAGCTCTACCTGCCTGCATTTGACCCATATCCTTCTAAACCCATCCTGTTTCACACTCACACAGACTTGTATACCCGCATAAACCTGTTCACACGCAAACACTTGCACACACACTCACACCCTTATTCCCCCACACCCACACTACCCTATCGACTGGCGGCATGGTGGTGCAGCGATAGAGTTGCTGCTTACAGCGCCAGAGACCCGAGTTCGATCCTGACCTCGTGTGCTGTTTGTACGGAGTTTGCACGTTTTCCCGTGACGGCGTGGATTTTCTCCAGGTGCTTAGGTTTCCTCCCACACTCCAAAGACTCATTCTCATCTACATGATTGATATTTAAACTAAGTAATGGTGACGAGTCTGATGTTATCTCCCTCTGGGAGTCTCGGACCAGAGGGCATAGCCTCAGTTTAAAGCAACATACCTTCAGGAAGGAAACGAGGAGGAATATCTTTGGTCAGAGGATGGTGAATCTGTGGAATTCATTGCCATAAAGGCAGTGGAGGCCAAGTCAATGGATATTTTTACAGTGGACATTGATATTGATATTTGATTAGTACAGGTGTCAGGGGTTATGGGGAGAAGTCAGGAGAATGGGTTTGAGGGGATAAGACTTGATGGGCCAAACGGCCTAAATCTGCTCCTATCACTTCTGAAACACGTCTTGGTAGGATAGTGCAAGTCTGCGGGGATCGCTGGTTGGCATGAAGACGGGCCGAATGGCCTCTTTCCACGCTGTATCTCTAAACTAAACTGTATTCAATTTGAAAGATGTGTGGGTTTGTGGGTTAATTGGTTTCTGTAATAGTTATAAAATGGTCACTAGCGTGTAGGATAGTGCTAGTGTATAGGGTGATCGCTGTTCACATAACACACATAACACACAACACACAACACACAACACACCAGATCTCTTGGCACATAATACCTGGGCTGAACATGATACCAAGTTTCCATGCTGTATCTCCAAAGTCTAAAGTGTAGTCATCTCACCATTATTACCCCTGCACCCACCAAGGTAGAAACTCCTATTCTCCATGGACGGGCCGGGCTTGTCCTCCAATCTCACCCCCGACTGCCTCCCATCTCCACTGGCCGCGGTGAGCGCCAGGATATTGCCTCCTCTCCTCCTTCTCCCCCCCCCCCGCACTTGGCCAGAAGGGTCATGAGGTCGGAGCGGAACCTGTTGTCCAGCCAACAGTAGATGAAGGGGTTCCAACAGGTGCTGCTCACGGCCACCCAGTGGAAGACAAAGTAGAGGGTGTTGTTGAATTGGACGCGTTGGCCGGAGAGCAGGATGTTGAGGGGGAACCAACAGAGGGCAAAGGCCACCACCAGCAGCACGATCATCTAGTTGGACCTCTTCTTCCTGCAGCGTTGAGTGGTGGCCTGGGGCACCATGACGGCACCAATGCTTTTCCTCAGCCATAGCTTCTTGCTCACCGCGGCAGAAGCTACGGTGATCACCACCAATGGCAGGAGGTAGAGCAGCGCAAAGGTTGACAGGTCCAAGTTCCTCCTGAAGACTTCTGAAGGCTTCAGAAAAGCAGGGACGCAAAGACTCCTGATGATCTCTCTGAAAGAAAAGGACATGCGGAGAAAGCGGGTTAGAGGTTTCATGAGTTGAGAGTGTGGAGAACCGTGAGGATTTAGACCACAGATGCAAGAGACAATAGTCAGTGGGTGGTGAATCTGTGGAATTCTTTGCCACAGAAGGCTGTGGAGTCTAATTCAATAGATATTTTGAATATAGAGATAGATCGATTCTTGATTAGTACCAGTGTCAGGGTTATGGGGAGAAGGCTGGAAAATGGGATTGAGACGGAAGGATAGATCAGCCATGATTGAATGGCAGAGTAGACTTGATGGGTCGAATGGCCTAATTCTGCTCCTAGAACGTATGAACTTGCTGTACATAAGAGGGTAGTCAATAATCAGGAAGATATTGACTAAGATGTTGTCAATGGGCCAGGATTACTCAGCTACTCATGGCATTAGTCAGAGTAATGGGAATAATGGCCTCAAGGTTAATGAATGGTGCAAGGTTAAAGGGGCTGAATATCCACACCTACCTCGACAGAAGGGTCTCAACCCACAACATCACCTACCCAGGCCCTCCAGAGATGTTGCCTGACTCCAGCACTTTGTGTTCATCTGCCTATGTTCCTTACTTTGAACATCTGCCCTGTGATCGGTCATTCTAGGACGCGCCGCCAAGAGTAAAACGAGGTGTCAGTATCACCAACAACTTCTCCTGGACCACCCATATTGAAGCAACGACCAACAAAGCACACCAACATCTCTACTTCCTTCGAAGGTTTATGATGTTTGGCATGTCCCCTACAACCACACCAACTTCTACAGATGCAGCATTTTATCAAGATGCATCACAGCTTGGTTTGGGAACAGCTCCATCCAAGACCATAAGAAATTGCAGCGAATTATGGACGTATCCGAGATTATAACACAAACAAATCTCCCTTCTATTGACTCCATTTATACCTCACGCTGCCTCGGCAAGGCCAGCAGCATAATCAAGGATGAGTAGCCCCCTGGCCACTCCTCCGTTCACTCGATCATTCACTCACTCACTCACTCACACTCACTCACACTCACCAACCCAATATTGTCTCCTTCCAGATAAGTTATTGGACTTGTAGCTGGAGTTCTAGAGGATTAAATCAATGACATGAGGTCAAATCTCAACCCAGCAGATGAGAACTTAAATTCAAGTAATGAAATAATTGTCTTTTTTTTAAATGCCGGTCTTAATACTAACGATGAGATTGAACGTAATTTTTTTCATATGAGTCTGAAGATTGGTTCTGACTGGATATGTCACCCATACATTATGTCCAGACATGCTGCCTGACCCGCTGAGTCTATCTATGTGTCTGTCTTTGGTATAAAGCAGCACTTGCAGTTCTTTGTTTCTACTGAACGTAACTAGCCATCTGCTCACTAATATCCTTGAGGGAAGGAAATTGTCCTGAACCTGTTTTGCCGGTAGGTGACTCCAGAAATGACATTTAATGCAGGTGTATCCAGGGTTGAACAGTAATTGCCTGTCTTTTCCTCAACATCCACCAGCCACAAACAAATGAATGTTTTTTAAATAATGGCCAGAGGTTTATAAACATATATCAGGATTAACAGAATGGAGAGATTCTGGGCGGCACTGCGGGTAGAACTGCTGCCACACCACGCCAGAGACCCGGGTTCAATAGTAACTTGCACATTCTCTCTGTGACCGCATGGGTTTCCTCTCGCCGCTCCAGTTTCTTCCCACACTCCAAAGACGTACAGGTTTGTAGGTTAAATGGCTTGGTATAAATGTAGAATAGTCCCTAGAGTGTGTGTGTTGTGTTAATATGGGGGGATCGCTGGTTGGTGCGGACTCGGTGGGTCGAAGGGCCTGTTTCATAAACTAAACTAAAACTAAACTATACTAAACTGTAAATGGCTCAATTGTAATCATGAATTGTCTTTTTGCTGAATAAATAGCCCGCAACAAAAGATTTTCACTGTACCTTGGTACACGTGACAATAAATTAAACTTTACACTGTGTGTGAGTGGAGTTTACACATTCTTCCTCTGACCACGTGGGTTTCCTCCGGGTGCTCCGGTTTCATTCCGCATCCCAAAGATGTGCGGCTTTATAGGTTAATTGTCCCTCAGTTAATTGCCCCCTAGTGTGTAGGGAGTGGATGGGAAAGTGGGATAACACAGAACTGGTGTGAACGGGTGATCAATGGTCAGCGTGGACTCAGTGAACTGAAGAGTCTGTTTCATTTCGGCATCATTTAATCAAGCAATACTCAAGAAATGTCTCATTGCAAGGAGAGGCACTTTGACCTGATGGGGAAAAGTGGCTGGTTCCTGATTGCACGCATTACTGTAACTGTCTTTCTTTTATATCCGGAAGATTATAATGGCAAGGCAGAAAGATGAAGCCCAGAGACCAGTTAATGTGCCCTCAACAAATTGAACACAGAAGCCATTTCCCTGCAGTTATTTGGGGAGAGGGGGTGGGGGGGGGGGTGGGGAGGGGGGCAAGCAGGGAGAATTGAACTTGAACATCGTGAAATGCCAGATTCAGAGACAGTTTCTTCCCAGCTGTTATCACCTGTCTACCTGTTTCTTAAATGTTGGGATAGTCCCTGCCTCTTTTACCTCCTCTGGCAGCTTGTTCCATACACCCACCACCCTTAGTGTGAAAAAGTTACTCCTCAGATTTCTATTGAATCTTTTCCCCTTCTCCTTAAATCTGAGTCCTCTGGTCCTCGATTTACCTTCTCTGGCCAAGAGACTGTGCTTCTAAATCGCCACGATCAAACGCACGCACACAGGCACACACACACACACGCACACACTTGTACCTTGGTACAGTGAAATGCTTTGTTTTGCATACATCCTGGTAAAAACTAAATGTTTTCACTGTACACGTGACATGACAATAAAGTAAACAGAACTGAACGGACTGAACTGAATCAGAGCTGCCAACAGGGTTTGTGCTTCCACGACGGGGAGAGAGGTCCCTCTGTGACTGCAGAAACCACAGATCAACAGGCCATTGTCAGCTGTGCCCTAAGTTAAAATGAGTTACCAACAATGAGACTCAACAAGACGACTTCAGTTTCAGTTTAGTTCATTTTTCATGTGTACCATGGTATCGTGAAAACCATTTGTTACGTAATAACCAGTCAACAGAAAGGCAATTCATGATTACACTGGTACGACTTTTGTGGGGGAGGGATGGAGAGATGGGGATGAAAGGTTTACTTTTAGTTGGAGGAATGAAAATTCTACCGCTGTGTTGTAAGCTGCCCAAGCGCATACAGACAGCACCCAAAGTCAGGATCAAAACCGGGTCCTTGGCACTGAGGCAGCAACTCAACCGCTGTGCCACCGTGCCACCCTCCCAGGGCTCTGTGTGTGTGTGTGTGCAAGAGTGTGTGCATGCATGCGTGAGTGTGTGCACGCAAATGTGTCTGAGTGAGAGCGAGTGTGCATGTGTGTGTACGCTCATTTGAGTGCGTGTGCGTGCATATGTGAGTATGTCATTGAGTGCGAGTGTGCATGTGCGTGAGTGTGTGCATGGACGTGTGCGTGTGTGCATGGGCGTGTGATTGTATGTGTTTGCGTTTGAGTGCATGTGCGCCCGTGTGTGTGTGCGCGCGTGTGTGTGTAATTTATTGCAAGTGTGCACACGTGCTTGTGTGAGTGCACGAGTGTGTGCGCGAGTGTGCAAGCATTTGTTTGTGTGTGCGTGCGACTGTGTTCTCTCCCCCCCCCCCACCCGAACAGCACAAACAGCCTCTCGGTGGAGATGGGGACCAACAACCTCAAGCACAAAGACAGAGTGTCCAAGATACAGGGGCCACCCGGGCTTCAACAACACCACCTTCGAGGACTTGCTATTGAGGGAGTGCAGCGTAGGTTCACAAGGTTAATTCCCAAGATGGCGGGACTGTCATATGCTGAGAGAATGGAGCGGCTGGGCTTGTATAATCTGGAATTTAGAAGGATGAGAGGGGATCGTATTGAAACATATAAGATTATTAAGGGTTTGGATGCGTTAGACGAAGGAAACGTGTTCCCGTTGTTGGGAGAGTCCGGAACCAGGGGCCACAGTATAAGAATAAGGGGTAGGCCATTTAGAACGGAGATGAGGAAACACTTTTCAGTTGTGAGTCTGTGGAATTCTCTGCCTCAGAGGGCGGTGGAGGCTGGTTCTCTGGATACATCCAAGAGAGAAGTAGATAGGGCTCTTAAAGATAGCAGAGTCAGGGGATATGGGGAGAAGGCAGGAACGGGGTACTGATTGGGGATGATCAGCCATGATCACATTGAATGGCGGTGCTGCCTCGAATGGCCGAATGGCCTATTCCTGCACCTATTGTCTATTGTCTATTGATTCCAGATCAAGTCACGCATCAGGTTCAGCGCCAACCTGGAGACCGTGTTGACGCCTCTGGCAGAGACGGACAATCACTCCTGGATACATGCTATGTCATCGGCTGGTGGGTTACCAAAAACGGTGAGTATCCAGGTCCACAATGCAGCCGTCAGGGGAATGTCCCAGTGTCACAGAGGCACACATTCCTGCCCAGAGTAGGGACTATCACAACGTTTAAGAAACAGTTTGACAGGTACATGGATAGGACGAGGTTGGTGGCATATGACCCAAACACGGGCAGTAGCTGGGACATGTTGGTCGACGTGGGCACGTTGGGCCGAAGGAGGAATGTAAATAAGCGGGGGGGGAGTGTAAATAAGCAGGGGGGTAGTGTAAATAAACCAGGGGGGGGCGTGTAAATAAACCAGGGGGGGAGTGTAAATAAACCGGGGGGGCATGTAAATAAACCAGGGGGGGGCATGTAAATAACCCAGGGGGGGGAGTGTAAGTAAACCAGGGGGGCGGGTAAATAAACCAGGAGGGGGAGTGTAAATAAACCAGGGGGGGAGTGTAAGTAAACCAGGGGGGCGTGTAAATAAACCAGGAGGGGGAGTGTACATAAACCAGGGGGGAGTGTAAATAAACTAGGGGGGGCGTGTAAATAAACTAGGGGGGCGTGTAAATAAACCAGGAGGGGGAGTGTACATAAATCAGGGGGGAGTGTAAATAAAACATGGGGGTGTGAATAAACCGGGGGGGTGGGGGTGTGAATAACCCGGAGGGGGGTGTGAATAACCCGGGGGGAGGGGTCAGGGGGGTGGCTTCACCCAAAGCGTGTGGAAGATTCTGTGTGTGAGACGGGCTGCGAGCCGGGCTTTTGTGATGTCATCAGTGTAAACTGGTCGTTTTAAATTCAAAGTCTTTTGACATTTTTAAACTTTAATCAGTAATAAGTCAAGAAATAAAGCATAAAATGTTGAGTTTAGGTGCTCGGCCTCGATGGGAAAAATGTCGACCTGAATATGTAAAATGTTATTTTTACCGCGTAGCGTTTTTGTGAAGACATATCCACACACACATATATACACACGTACAAGATCAGAGTTTTAATATATGATATATCTATCTACATACCTATAAATCTCTCATCTTGTGTGTGTGTTATATTTGTATCTCCTTCAAAACCCGTACCGCTGAGATGTTTACATATTCTAACTCACAATTTTCCCGACCTCGCTGTAATCGTTCACAAGATTTCATCCTATATTTCATGTTATTCGCAATTAAAGCTTTAAAAATGCTAACTTTAACAAGATTTTTACTGTTAAAATCCTTCCTCCCTGCTTCCAACACACTTCGATACAAAGTTGCAAGACAGGAACACTGAACTTTTCACCTCAATGGGATATTTCAACAGGAGGGGGAGGGCCAATTGGAACTGCTGCAGCAGGCAGGGGAAGTGCAATTGGAATTTTTGCTGAGGGAGGCAGAGGAGTGCTGGAATCTTACGTTCAGGAACGGGTTCAGTTGCATTGGGGGAAGGGTGAGTGGTGGAATATTGCGTTGGTGGAGCACACTGTTGGGGGAATGGGTCTGCACTTGGTCGAGTATATATATATCTATATTACTAAAAGTCTGATCTTGACCGCTTTTGGCTTGCTATGCTGTGATTTCCGAGAGAACGCCGCCACCTACGGCCGTCATTTTTGGCCAACTCGCACAGAGCCCCCCTCCGTCTTCCGGGACCAGAGGATTTTTTTCCATCGATGAAAAATCAGAGAGATATTAATGTTTTTAAAAAAATTGCCATTCTCTCTGCTGCCCCTGCTGGAGGGAGGGGGAGGGACTATTATAAAATCCAGGAAGTGGTGTGCCTCACTCAGTCTCTGTAAGATGGAGGAAGCCAGAGCCTCACGTCTCTCTGAGCTCTGAATAACACTGAACACATGTCACCTCCGGGCTGCGGGTCTGCGGAGCGACCAGCCGCGGCAGGCGGCGCCGGCTTTAACATCGGGAGCCTCGGAGCTCCAAATCGGCGCGGCCTTGTCGGCTTCAGGTGCCATGGACTCCAGTAGGAAACCGGCCGTTCCAGCCGTTCCAGCCGCTGCGAGGACTCTCCCGACGCCGGGGCAACTGCACCCGGCGAAGAACGGCCAGGAACACCGGGCCTCCGTAAAGGCAACTGTGGAGGCCTCAATAGGCCTGACTTTGTGGAGAACTGGGGTTGGGGACTGGACATTGTGCCTTCCCCCACAGTGGTAACCATTGTGAGGGAATGATTTTGTGTGTAGTGTGAAGTGTCTGTGTTAGTCTATGTCCAACATGGCGATCGGAAGGGAGAGTGTACGCTGGCGCGGTTTGGCTGCCGCTGCTCTCCCTTCACATTGTGTTTCTGAATTTTGTTGTTGTCTTTTTTGGATCGAATTTCTGTTTTTAATTTATGTATTGGTGATGTTCTTTATAACTTATTTTACTCTGATTATATGTTTCTTTGTTAAATTTTGTAAGGTGTCCTTGAGACTTTTGTATAGGCGCCCTTAAATAAAATCTATTATTATTATTATTATTACTCAAATGTGAGTGCCCTTAATGTGGTTTGAAAATGAAAATATGGTTGGTTTGAAGTAAAAAGGCACTGCCTACAAATGGTTGTTTGGGGGGTTTGGGTTGAAGTGAAAAGGCACTGCCTGCAAATGGTTGTTTGGGGGTTTGGGTTGAAGTGAAAAGGCACTGCCTGCAAATGGTTGTTTGGGGGGTTTGGGTTGAAGTGAAAAGGCACTGCCTGCAAATGGTTGTTTGGGGGGATTGGGTTGAAGTGAAAAGGCACTGCCTGCAAATGGTTGTTTGTCTAAACTTGACAACTTCCTGTATGCACTATATTGATTTTAGATAAAACGCTACCACTTACAGCTGTGATTTCTGGCCATCTTACTCAGCCCCCCTCCGCTCATCAGGTGCAGAGGATTCTTCCCATCAATGAAAAACAAAAGTGTTATCAGTGTTTAAAATTTTTTGAGAATCTCTCTCGTGTCAATCACGCCATGAAGGCCACACCTTTTCCGGTGGGAGGGGGAGGGATTATTATACCCGGAAGTGTGGGTATAATAGTCTCTGCATGATGGGGGAGGGAGACGTCACAACTCTGTTGGAGCTGTGAATCAACTGAACACACTGAATGTCTACTGAACTGTGAGTGTGGTGTTTTGTGTGGTTTTATGGTGGTTGTTATGGTGGTTTCACCCTGCTTGAAATAGTATGAAACTGCATTTGAATGTGGTGGCCTTGCACCCTGCATGAAATGGTATGAAACTGCATTTGAATGTGGTGTCGTTGCACCCTGCATGAAATGGTATGAAACTGCATTTGAATTTGGTGGCCTTGCACCCTCCTTGAAATGGTATGAAACTGCACTTGAATTTGGTGGCCTTGCACCCTGGCTGAAGTGGTTGGAAACTGCACTTGAATTCGGTGGCCTTGCACCCTGCTTGAAGTGGTAGGAAACTGAACCTGAATTTGGTGGCCTTGCACCCTGCTTAAAGTGGTATGAAACTGCACTTGAATTTTGTGGCCTTGCACCCTGCTCGAAGAGGTAAGAAACTGCACTTGAATTTGGTGGCCTTGCACCCTGCTTGAAATGGTAGGAAAATGGATTTGAATTTGGTGGCCTTGCACTCTGCTTGAAATGGAATTTCAAGGAATAGCGTGAGTCAACTGCCAGCCCACCAGCCGTGAGTGAGCTGCCAGCACATCAGGCGTGAGGGACTGTGCTGCCACCCCAAGAATCCATTTGGCCCACAATATCCATACCAGCCCTCTGGAGACCAGTAGTCCCTGCAGCCAACAACACCCATACCAGCGCTCCAGAAAGCCCCCCCCCCCCCCACTGGCCACCAATATTTGAATTGGTGGAGAGGTGGAATATTGCGTCGGGGACCAGCCCTCCCGTGTGAACATGGGACCCAACGGGTCCCACTTAGTCTAGTATATATATATAAGCAAGCTGCTAGTGGAGGCCAGGGGCTATCCCAACGTTTAATAATCAGTTGGACAGGTACATGGATAGGACCATCTACACTAGTTCTACCTGCCTGCATTTGATCCATATCCCTCCCAAGATGTACTGTGTTACACCCACATACACTTGTCTACCCGCATAAACATGTTCACACACACACTCACACCCTTGCTCCCCCAGATCGGTACAGTTGCTGCCTCACAGCGCCAGAGACCCGGGTTCAATCCTGACCTGGGGTGCTGTTTGTACAGAATTTGCACGCTGTCTCCGTGACCCCTGTGAGCTTTTCGCCGGGTGCTCCGGTTTCATCCCATACTCAGAAGATGTGCAGGTTTTGTTGGTTAAATGACTTTGGTAAAGATTTTAAATTGTCCCTGATGTGTGTAAGATAGTGCTAGTGTATGGGGCGATCGCTTGTCGGCTTGGTCTCAATGACCTGAAGGACCTGTTTCCACGCTGTATCTCTGTCTCATGTCTGCAGAGAAACGACCGTCAATGCTACAGGAGGTGGAGGTGAAGCTAATTGACTGGCAACGTTGCTGGAAGTGGATGCCAGCAATCACTGGGAAAATGCTGTGCCGGCTTCAAGGAAGGAGGGGGTGATGCCTGCCAGGTAACGGAGAGGGGAGAGAAGGTCTCCGGGTGGGGGGGAATGGTGTAAGGGAGAGCAGAGAGCCCCTTGTCAACCCTACATGAAATGACAACAAATGTTTAGTTGAGTTAAGTCAATTTAAGTTTAGTTCAGTTCAGTTCAGGTCAGTTTAGTTCGACACAAAATGTCACCCATTCCTTCTCTCCAGAGATGCTGCCTGTCCCGCTGGGTTACTCCAGCATACTCCAGTCTATCTTCAGTTTAGTTTAGTTTAGAATAGTATTCAGGTAGTTCAGTTTAGTTTAGTTCAGTTCTGTTTAGTTCAGATCAGTAGAGTTTAGTTTAATTTAGTTTAGTTCAGGTTAATTTAGTTTAGTTCAGTTTAGTTCATTTTAGTTTAGTTCAGTTTAGTTTAGTTTAGTTTAGTTCAGTTTAGTTTAGTTTTAGTTTAGTTTAGTTTAGTTTAGTTTAGAGATACAGCGCAGAAAATACCCTTTGGCACACTGAGTCTGCACCGACCAGTGATACCCACACACCAGCACAATCCTACACACACTAGGGGACAATTTACAATTATATCAAGCCAATACTATTCTACGAAAACATTGTATCACCACATGGGTACCAATTATTTCATTAGTCATAACATACTGTTCGCTTATGTTAATCTTATTCAACAACAAATGGTTAATACAAATCAAACACAAAACAAGGGAATCTTGACATTATTCTATCTCATCTATCAAGTGGTCCAAGTCTCCATCCCCATTTCCGAGACGATCATAAGCCTCCCATACACTACAACGTATCTACGCTGCTAGCGGTAGGGGGTGAGGGTGATCCACTGTAACTTCTCAGGAATGTAAACAAACTTCATTATCAGCTAAACTACTTCATATTTACATTACCATCCACCCTTCAACATATTCCCAAACAGGAGGTAAGTACATCGAATCTACTTTGCTGTTTCCCACGGATTCTCTTCTACACCTGGTCAGTACAAAGATTTCCAATTCTCTTCTCCAATACACCCTTTTGTTACCTTGTACAATTCCAATCAAAATTAAATAAAGAAGGATATTAATTTTTCTTCCACAGAGTGTGTGTACATATTTGCATGTGTGAGTGTGCGTGCATGTGCGTGTGTGCACGCGTGTGTATATATATATGTGTGTGTTTGCGAGTGTGTGTGTGTGTGTGCGTGTGCATGTGGAGTTTTCCCTGTGACCACGTGGGTTCTCTCCGGGTGCTCCGGTTTCCTCCCACATCCCAAAGACGTGCGGATTTGCAGGTTAATGGGCCCTCTGTAAAGTGCCCCATAGAGTGCAGGGAGTGGGTGAGAAAGTAGGATAACGTAGAACCAGTTTGTATGGGGTAGAAACATAGAAACAGATAATAGTGCAGGAGTAGGCCCTTCGGCCCTTCGAGTCAGCACCGCCATTCAATATGATCATGCCTGATCATCTAAAATTAGTACCCAGTTCCTGCTTTTCCCCAATATCCCTTGATTATTTAAGCCCTAAGACCTAAATCTAACTCTCTCTTCAAAAACATCCAGTGAATTGGCCTCCACTGCCTTCTGTAGCAGTGAATTCCACAATATCACAACTCTGGGTGAGAACGATTTTCCTCACCTCAGTCCTAAGTGGCCTACCCCATATTCTTAAACTGTAACCGCTGGATCTGGTCTCGTCAACATGGGGAAAATTTTTCCTGCATCTAGCCGATCCAATCCTTTAAGAATTTTAGGTGGTCGATTGTGATCGTTGATATCTCTAAACTGAACTGAACTGAACTAAACTAAACTAAACTGAACTAAACTGAACTGAACTGAAGTGAACTAAACTAAACATGGAACAATACAGCAGAGGTACAGATGCCTTGGCCCATAATACCTGGGCTGAACATGATACCAAGTTTCAACAGGGAATCTGTAAAGTCTAAAGTGTACTCACCTCCCCATTGTTACCCCTGCACCCACCAAGGTAGAAACTCCTATTCTCCGTGGATGGGCCGGGCTCGTCCTCCAATCTCACCCCAGACTGCCTCCCATCTCCGCTGGATGCGGTGAGCGCCTGGAACTTGCCTCTTCCCCTTCTCCCCCCACACTTGGCCAGAAGGGTCATGAGTTCGGAGCGGAACCTGTTGTCCAGCCAACAGTAGATGAAGGAGATCCAACAGGTGCTGCTCACGGCCACCCAGTGGAAGGCAAAGTAGAGGGTGTTGTTGAATTGGACGCGTTGGCTGGAGATCAATAAGGTGTAGACGTTGAGGGGAAACCAACAGAGGGCAAAGGCCATGATGATGAAGATCATCTTGATGGTCCTCTTCTTCCCGCGGCATTGAGTGGCGGCCTCTGCTTCTGTGACGGCACCAATGGTTTCCCTCATCAACAGCTTCTTGCTCACCGTGGTGGAAGCTACAGTGTTCACCACCAACGGCAGGATGTACAACAGCACGAAGGTTGACAGGTTGAAGTACCTTCTGAAGACTTCTGAAGGCAATGACTCCTGATGATCTTCTCTCTGGAAGGAAGGGACAAGCGGAGAAAGCGGGTTAGAGGTTTCATGAGTTGAGGGTGTGGAGTTCGGTGAGGTGGTGAATCTGTGGAATTCTTTGCCACAGAAAGCTGTTGAGGCAATTGATATTTTTTAATACAATGATAGGTATATTCTTGATTAGTACAGGTGTCAGGGGTTATGGGGAGAAGGCAGAAGAATTGGGTTGAGAGGTAAAGATAGATCAGACATGATTGAATGGCAGAGTAGACTTGATGAATTAAAATCCCCACAACTGCATTTGTGGGATTCAAACCGACTTCATTGTGTGCAGTTCTGATCACCTTTCTGTAGACCAGTGCTTCTTAAACAAAATTATTTGGGGGTGAATTAAACTAGAGGGGTGAATGAAGGGTGAATGACAATTTATTCAGATATTTGTATACTTTTTCAATACTTCAAAAAGGCATTGCCATTAAAGTGGTTAGTAAGCTCTTATTGGTTTTAATGGCAGTGGAGCTGGAAATTTGATACATTTTGTTTCTCTCTACCTTTGGTTTTCTAATTTCAATGTAACAGGATATTTCCCAAATATACTGTAATATAACCTTTTAGGGAAGAGCAGACGAGCTAGTGGGATCATAAATTTATAAATGGCAAGTCAATATTTGGTGGTATTGTGAGCTATCGTCGGGGAGAGTTATAGAAAGTTATATTTGTTGATTACTGATATATTAAATCACATACTCCATGTTTTTTTGAGCTAGTTTTCCAAGAGAAAAACTGCAGTAATCATAGCCCGAAACGGTAGGATGTGGCTGAAGCCCAATCTTTAGACAGGAAGGAACCAGATCACCTGGAGAAAGCCCATGCAGTCACAGGGAGTATGTACTAACTCTGGGGTAGACACAAAATGCTGGAGTAACTCAACGGGTGAGGCAGCATCTATAGAGAGAAGGAATTGATGACGCTTCAGAGTCTGAAGAAGGGTCTTGACCCGAAACGTCACCAATTCCTTCTCTCCATAGATGCTGCCACACCCGCTGACTTACTCCAGCATTTTGTGTCTATCCTCTATTTTACCAGAATCTGCAGTTCTTTCTTAAACGTACAAACTCTGTACAGACAGCACCCGTAGTCAGGATCGTACCCAGGCCTCAGGCGCTGCAAGGCAGCAATTCGGCCCAAGGATGGTAGATGTATAGATTGAGCTGATTGAGGAGGTATTTGAGGTAGATAGTAGATAGAACCTACTATCACTATGGTTTTGGAACATCTGGACAAGTACATGTATAGGATAGGTGTAGAAGGATATGGGTGAAACGAAGGCAGGTGGGACTAGTTTAGATGGGGCATGTTGGTCGATGTTGGAAAGTTGGGCCGAAGGGCCTATTTCCATGCTGGATGACTGTAATTTGAGTTTAGTTTGGTTTACAAATTACAATTTTACCAACACAAATTAACCTACTAGCCCAGAAAAACCCACGCAGGTCACGGGGAGAACATACAAACTCCGTACAGATGGCACCTGTTGTCATGATCAAACCTGAGTCTCTGGCGCTGTAAGGCAGCAACTCTACCGTTGTGTCACTGTGCCACGCCTAATTCTGGAAAATAGGATTAATATGGATGGTTAGCATGAACCTGTTGGGCTGAATGGCCCGTATACACACTATATGACATGTGACCTATGTTTTGGGCCCAGAAGCTAGAGTGCAGTAGTCATCAACCCACTACTCCACAAGGCTGGGATGAGTGATAGAGGCAATGGGATGGGGAAGGGAGGTGTTTCAGTAAGATTTACCTGTACACGTAGTGAAACAACGTCTGGTAAATAGCGTGAGGCAGAGAGAAACAAGACGCCAGTGTCCAGATGATAACGATAGATAAAATACCTTTGGAGAGGGACATGCGAGGCTGTAAAGGATTTAGAATCGCCTGCAAGTAAACAACAAGAATTGGAAATAAATATTCAAAATAAAATGCGACTTAATTTGAGAGATACAGTGTGGAAACAGCCCTTTGGCCCATTGAGTCTGCACCGACCAGCATTCCCCGCACATTAACACTATCCTACACACACTAGGGACAATTTTATATTTATAGAAAGCCAATTTACACAAACGTGTACGTCTTCGGAGTGTGGGAGGAAACCGAATACCTCGGAGAAAAACCATGCAGTCACAGGGTGAATTTACAAACTCCGTACAGACTGCACCCGTAGTCAGGATGGAACCCGGGTCTCTGGCACTGAATGCGCTGTAAGGCAGCAACTCCTCTGCTGTGCCACCGTGCCGCCCTTTTATCACAGAAGGTGTGGGCAAATAATAACAGAAAACACTCGGCAGGTCAGGGAGCGTCTGTGGAGAGATGCATTGGGCTGAGATGAAGCAGGACCCAACATCAGAAGCATTGAGTATAAGAGTATAGGTTTAAAGTGAGAGGGGAATAGGTTTAAGGTGAGGAGGGGAAAGATTTAATAGGAACCTGAAGGGTAACCTTTTCTACAGTATGGGTGGTGGGAGTATGGAACAAGCTGCCTGAGGAGATAGTTGAGGCAAGAACTATTACAATGTTTAAGAAACATTTAGACAGCTACATGGATAGGACAGGTTTAGAGGGATATGGGCCAAACACATGCAGGTGGGACTACTGTAGATGGGACATGTTGGCTGGTGCAAATTAAGCTGAAGGGCCTGCTTCCAGGCTGTAGGCTGAAGGGTCTTCTTCCACTCTGTAGTTAATTTAGTGTGGTTTAGAGATACAGCACCGAAACGGGCTCTTCAGCCCACTGACTCCACACCGACCAGCGATCACCCCATACACTAACACCATCCTACACACTAGAGACAATTTACAATTTTTACCAAAGTCAATTAATCTACAAACTTGTACGTCTTTGGAGTGTGGGAGGAAACCGGAGCACCAGGGGAAAACCCACACGGTCATAGGCAGAACTTACAAAGTCCGTACAGGCAGCACCAGTAGTCAGGATGGAACCCCGGGTCTCTGGCTGTGAGGCAGCTACTCTACCGCTGAGCCACCATGCTGTATGAATCAGGTCGTGATGTTGCAGCTTTATAAAATGTTGGGTAGTCTGCTTATTGCGTATTGTGTGCAGTTCTGGTTGCCACTTATATGCAGGATGTGGAGGCTTTGGCGAGGATGCAGAAGAGGTTTACCAGAATGATACCTGGATTAAAGTGAATTAGTTGTAAATGGACGTTGGACAGACTTGGATTGTTTTCTCTCACACTCCAAAGATGTACAGCTTTGTAGGTTAATTGGCATGTTATAAAGGTAAATGACTTCTAGTGTGTGTATGGTGTTAATGTGCGAGGTTCGCCTGGTCGGTGTGGACTTGGTGGGCAGATGGGCATGTTTCCACGCTGTATCTCTAAACTAAACTAAGCTATGTTTAATCAGACTTTACTGGATTTTATCTTTCTCTAATCATATCCATTTATCCTGTATCTCGGTACCCGTGACAATAAACTAAATAAATTTACAAACCTGAATGTCTTTTGGACAAGAGCACTCGGTGAAACCCACGCTGTCACAGGCAGGATGTACAAACTCCATACAGACAGCATCCTAGGTCAGGATTGATCCTGGGTCTCTGGAGCTGTGTCAGCAGCTACAGGTCCGCTGCACCACAGTGCTGTTCAACTCAATGACTCTACGTAGAATCAGGGAGTGATGTTGCACATTTATAAAACTTTGGATTGTCTGCTTATTGAGTATTGTGTGCAGTTCTGGTTGCCCCATTACAGTGAGGATGTGGAGGTTTTGGCGAGGATGCAGAAGTGGTTTACCAGAATGATACCCGGATCAAAATGTATCAGCTGGAAAGGGACGTTGGACAGACTTGGATTGTTTTCTCTGGAACAAGTGAGGCCGAGTGGAAATATAGAAAACCATGAGAGGCATAGATTGGGTAGACTTTCTTCCAAATCTTTTTTCCAGGGTAGAAAAATTGTCTATAATAATATAGAGGTTCACAAAGTTAATTCCCGGGAAGGCTGGACAGTCATATGTCGAATAAGTGGAGCAGCTGGGCTTGCATACTCTGGAATTTAGTAGGATGACAGGGGATCTTATTGAAACATAAGATTATTATTGGACACGCTAGAGGCAGGAAACATGTTTCCGATGTCGGGGGGAGTGCGGAACCAGGAACCACAGTTTAAGAATAAGGGGTTGGCCATTTAGAACAGAGATGAGGAAAAACTTTTTCACCCAGAGAGTTGTGAATCTGTGGAATTCTCTGCCTCAGAAGTCAGTGGAGGCCAATTCTCTGGATGCTTTCAAGAGAGAGCTCTTAAAGCGGAGTCAAGGGATATGGGGAGAAGGCATGAATGGATTATTGATTGTAGATGATCAACCATGATCACAGTGAATAGCGGTGATAGCTCGAAGGGCCGAATGGCCTACTCCTGCACCTATTGTCTATTGTCAAAGAAGCGGGAGATTGTGAGTGTTTGATATTTGGCACGTACTCAGTGAGCCGAAGGATTTGTTCACTGCCTGAAGCAGTTCAGTTCAGTTTATTGTCATGTGTACCGAGGTATGGTGAAAAGCCTTTGATGCGTGCTCACCAGTCAGCAGAAAGACAATACATGATTACAAACACGCCATTTACAGCGTATCAATACACGCTAAGGGAATAACATTTATGTAAGGTAAAGCCAGCAAAGACTGATCAAGGATAGTCTGATGGTCACCAAAGAGGTAGATAGTAGTTCAGCATTGCTCTCTGGTTGTGATAGGATGGTACAGTTACCTGACAACAACTGGGAAGGAACTGTGCCTGAATCTGGAAGTGTGCATTTTCACGCTTCTATACCTTTTCCCCGATGGGAGATGGGAGAAGCGTGAATGGCCAGGGTAAGAATGGTCCCTGATAATACTGCTGGCCTTGCTGAGGCAGCACGAGGTGAAAAATTGAGTTAATGGTTGATTTGTGTGATGGTATGGGCTGCGTCCACAATTTGCTGCAATTTCTTGCGGTTTTGGATGGGAAGGGAGAAGAGGGAGTGTCCAGGGTGAGGCTGGTCCTTGATTATGCTGCTGGCCTTGCTGAAGCAGCGTGAGGTTCAAATGGAGTCAATGGAAGGGAGGATGGTTTGAGTGTGTGTGTACACAAAGAAGGAGACCATACCTGATACTGATCCAGTGTTATCGCCATCAGAGTGAGTGTCAAGACGTAGAGAGAACAATACTGGGAGAACCAGCTGACGTGGCACATGGTCGATCCAAAGACCCAGTTATTGCTTATAAACCGGACCTGTGGAATATAAACCCAGTCAAAGAACGGCCACTTGTAGATCAAACCAGGCGAGGCTCTTCACCGGAGTCACTGGGATAGACTGCGCAGGACAAGGGACTGGAGCCACTGACACGTAAGGCCGTGGAGACCTGGTCATGCATAACAGCTTGGTTTGGGAACAGCTCTATCCAAGACCGCAAGCAATTGCAGCGAATTGTGGACGCAGCCCATACCATCACACAAACCAACCCTTCTATTGACTACATTTTTACCTCACGCTGCCTCAGCAAGGCCAGCAGTATCATCAGAGACCATTCCCACCCTGGCCACTTCCTCTTCTCCCTTCTCCCATTAGGAAACAGTTATAGATTTGTGAAGACCTCACCTCCAGATTCAGGGACAGTTTCTTCCCAGCTGTTATCAGGCAACAGAATCATCCTTCCACAACTAGAGAGCAGTGCTGAACTACTATCTACCTCATTGGTGATGCTCAGATTATCCTTGATCGGACTTTCCTGGCTTTACCTTGCACTAAATGTTATTTTCTTATCATGCATCTCTACACCATAAATGACTCAATTCTAATCACGTTTCCTGACAACGGGTGCTGCTTCTTCTTCTTCTGCTGCTTGGGTATGGCGTGCACAGCCTAAAGTTGTAGGACAACTTGTTCTAAATGATCTTATTTGATTGTGTACGCCAGGTTGATTGCATTGGTTGAAACAGGGCGGACCACGTGAAAGTTGCAATCTCCCACCCCACAACGGGTGCTGTCTGTGCGGAGTGTGTATGTTCTCCCTGTGACCACGTGGGTTTTCCCCGTGTGCTCTGGTTTCCCCTAAAGTTGTGCAGGTATAATAATAATAATAATAATGGATTTTATTTACGGGCGCCTTATACCGAGGTCTCAAGGACACCATACAGAGATTTATAGAAAACATATAATCAGAATTTAAAAAAAAAAAAGGTTATAAAGACCAATACATAAATCAGGGACAGAATTCCTTCCAAAAACACCAACAAAAAAGAAAATCAGAAGCACAATTTGAGGAGAGAGCAGCGGCAATTTAACGCCAGCGTCCACTCTCCCCTCCGACCGCCATCTTGAACACAGACTAACAAATACAATTACAAACAATTACATACAAAAAAACATCCCCCCACAATGATTTCCACTGTGGGGGAAGGCACAATGTCCAGTCCCCAGCCCCAGTTCACCCAAAAAAAAAGTCAGGCCAAATGAAGCCCCCGCTATTGCCTCTACGAAGGCCCGATGATCCTGGCCGTTCTCGCCAGGTGATGTAGCCCCGGCGTCAGGAGAGTCCTCCAGCAGCTGGGCCACCTGGAACGGCCGCATCCCTCACCGGAGGCCGCAACTACGGCTGGAACGGCCGATTTCCCGCAGGCGTCCGCAGCACCTGAAGCCGACAAGGCCGCGCCGATTTGGAGCTCAAGGCTCCCGGTGTTGGAGTCGGCGCCGCCGCCCGCGAATGGTCGCTCCAGTCCCGGATGTGTTGAGCTCGGCGGTCCAGCTCACCGGAGCTCCAGCGCGTCGGTCCAGCGCGGTGACCCAGGCAAGGCATCGCCCGCTCCGCTGCACAGTAGCGCTCCAGCGCCGTGCCGCCACCGAAGCTGAGGGTGCTGTGCGGTTCCCGCCAGGAAACGCCGCTCCACGCCGCTCCACGCCCGCTGGTAGGCCGCGAGGACGGGTCGAATGGGCAGCCGGAGAGAATGCTGCCTCACCGACCAGGTAGGGACCAGGAAGTGATTTCCCCTTGATCCCCCCACATTAAAGGCAAAATAAATAAAAACAAAGACTTAAAGAAAACTAAAAAAACGTAGTAAAAAAGTACAATTAACGGACGGCTGCTGTTTTGCAGCCGTTCCTCAAGATGGCTCCTCCCAATAATGATGTATGTAGGTTTATTGGCTTCTGTTACATTGTCCCCAGTGTGTGGGTAAAACTAGTGTACGGGGTGATCGCCAGCACGGACTTGGAGGGCTGAAGGACCTGTTTCCATGCTGTATCTCTAAAATAATCCTAACTAAACTATCCCACTTAAACGGCTCACAGTACTGCAAGTGTGGTCTGACCAGTGCCTTATAATATGATCTATCTTTCCCTCTCAACCCCATTCTTCTACCTTCTCTCCAATATCAACACAACACGCGATTCAGCAAATAAAACGTCCGGTCATGAAAAGGCACAAACTCCTACCAGAGCGAAGGGGCTGTTGAGAATGGTAATTAAAAGGTTTGTCACGACTAGGTTCAGAATGAAGAGGTGTGTGGTCCTGATGGATCTCCAGTTCTTCAAGATTGTCTGACATACTAGGAGGTTGCCGAACACCGAGAGGCAGATGATAATGGAATAAGCCACGGTAAACAGAACCTTAATGGCGAGATCATGGGTCTCGAAGCGTTGCAGGGCCGACTTCAGAAAGGCCAGGCGTTCATCGATGGAGAGGTCCTCGAAGTTGGATTGCCAGTGATCCTGAAGTTCCAAGGTTTGGGAGGAGAGAGCGTTGGACATTGACCAGGGCTGGGGACCCTTGCTGTTTGACATGGCCAAGAGGCTTGGATCTTCGCTGCCGGTGGGATCTAACAGTGTTGCCTTTGCCTGTTGTCCTGCTGTTATTCCAACCACGGTTGGAGGTGGAGTGACTCTCAACCAACCGCAAGTCCGCTTCAGCAAACCCAGCAGCATAATCAAGGACCAGTCTCACCATGGCCACTCCCTCTTCTCCCCTCTCCCATCGGGAAAAAGGTATCGAAGCGTGAAAACGCACACCTGCAGATTCAGGGGCAGTTCCTTCCAAGTTGTTGTCAGGTAACTGCTCCAGTCTAAGTGTCTCAGGCGCCCTGTGAGAAGTGCGTAGTGTCAGTGATTACGAGAGATACCGGCAACTTAAAGTGATCTTTGAAAGTGGAGTTGGAGGTCTGGTCAATGTCCGGGTGAAATTGGAGGTCTTGTCGGTCTCCGGGTGAAAGAAGAGGTCCGCTCAATCTTCAGGTGGACTTGTGGGTTCTGGTCAGTTCACGATTTAAATTGCAGGCTTCGGTCAGTCTCTGGGTGAGTCTGATGAGTTTGAGTCCGCGCGGCTCCAGTCTCAGTGTCTCAGGCGCCCTGTGAGAAATGCGGAGTGTCAGTGATTACGAAAGATATCGGCAACTTAGTGATCTTGACAAACTGAGAGACTGGGAGGGGAGGGGAGCTGGAGAGAAGGCAGGGAATAGGGAGGGAGAGCAGGTCTGGGTGAGGGTGGTTGGTAGGGCGCTACAAAGTGATCTGCAGAAGGAGGGATGGGGGAGAGATAGAGTTAGGGGGAAAGAGGTGTAAGGAAGGATGTGCTGGAGTAGCTCAGCGGGTCAGGTAATATCTCTGGAGAAGTTCATGAGTAATAGAAGCACAATTAGGGGAACATGCACCATTGGGGAAGCGACGCAAAATGACGCCGTCTCTCCGCGCGTGCGCAGTGGGCCCGGACGGGATCAGACTGTCATTTGCACTCCACACATTGAGCTCGATGCCTCGTGTCGTCTACTCCAGGTAAGTAGCGCAATATTGCGTTGCAGGAGGGGGAGACTGTTTTTTATCCTCGGTTCAAACTACCCATGAGGGGGTCTAATCTGGCCCATGGGATAAGGGAGTGCCCATTACTCCGGGCCCGGGGGGGGGTGCGGGGTGCGGTGTCTGCCCGCCCGGTCCAGCATCTCCATCTGCGGTGTCGAAGCCTCACCAATGGCCAGCCGGGCGACCAGGAGACCGCTCTCCCGTTGCCGGGCGGGAGTGGCTGAATCTGAACCCAGCGGCTGTAACCCCAATACCAGACACCGTTGCGGTGGGGCCCACTCCCCTCGCCTCCCCCCGCCACTGGGGCCCAAGCCATCTTCCCCCCACGCCACCCCCGCTGGACCCCCGGTGGACCCCCACTGGGCACATGCCACCCCCGCTGGACCTCCACCACCCCCGCTGGGCCCATGCCACCCCCGTTGACCCCCACTGGGCCCACGCCACACCAGCTGACCCCCGCTGGGCCCACGCCACCCCCGCTGGGCCCACGCCACCTTCATCACCCGCTGGGCCCGCGCCACCTTCATCTTCACCTCCCTCCTCACCAGAAAGAGGGGGGGATGTGGGAGGGGGAGAGAGAGAGAGGGGGAGGGAGTATAGAGAGATGGGGGAGGGAAGAGGGAAAGGGGGATTATCTTTAGTGAGATTGCAAAATTAAGGTATGTTTGTTTTAGAGCTGTTATATTTTCTCCTCCAGATGAATAATTTTAAACAATATCAAATAATTGGAACTGCTTTCTTTTCCTTGATAACAATACTGAAAAATATGAATTCCATAGTTTGTGACATAAATAAAAATGTTAATGGGATCGTTATATACAGGTGTAACATTTCCATTTTGAGATCGTGGGGGGGGTTGGGGGAAAATATGCGTCAAGCCGATAGCCTAATCGTTAAAGAGTTAAAAGATAGCCTAATCGATAAAGAGCTGAGACGAGGAATCAGAGCTGCCAAGGAAAGGTACTCTGAGAAGTTGAGGAGCAAGTTCTCAGCTAGTGACTTCTTCAGTTTGGAAGGGCATGCAAGAAATCACCAGCGATGAGGAAAGCCCCCCGCTCTTTGGACAATCGTCAGCTGACGAACAACCTGAATGAGTTTTACTGCAGGTTTGAAAATCAGAAACGTAACCCTAGGACCCGTTTCCCAACAAACACAGCCAGACCCCAGTCTGCAAAGAATGGACCCTGCACCCTCTCCTTTCCATTCACCACTTCACACCTACTTAAGGCAAGACTCCAGTATGAAAAGACTGGACCCTTTCACACCCCAACCAACACTTCACACCCAATTACTCATTTTTAACCAGTCCCTGCAAAGATGTACTGTCCCTGCCTGCTTCAAAGTCTCCACTATTGTCCCAGTACCTAAAAAGGTAAGGATTACTGGTAATAATGACTACAGGCTTGTCGCACTGACCTCTGTAGTCATGAAGACCGTTGAAAGGCTTGTGCTGGCCAAGCTGAAAAATATCACAATCCCTCTGCTGGACCATCTGCATTTTGCATATTGGGCCAATAGATCTGTGGATGACGCAGTCAATCTGGGCCTGCACTTCATCCTCCAGCACCTAGACCGCCAGGGACCTATGCGAGGATTTTGTTTGCTGATTTTAGCTCTGCATTCAATACCATTGTGCCAGAGCTACTATGCTCCAAACTTTCTGAGTTAACTGTGCCTGAACCCCTCTGTCGGTGGATCTCCAGCTTTCTGATAGACAGGAAGCAGCATGTGAGATGGGAAAGCATATCTCGGACCCGCAAACGCTCAGCATAGGAGCACCGCAAGATGCGTACTCTCCCCTCTCCTCTACTCTCGCCACACCAATGACTGCACCTCCACAGACACCTCTGTCAAGCTTCTCAAGTTTGCAGATGACACAACCCTGATTGGACTGATCCAGGATGGGGATCTCTGTACTGTTTTCAGTTTGACATCTTTCCTATAACATGGTGTCCAGAACTGAACACAATATTCTAAATGCGGTCTCACCAACGTCTTATACAACTGCAACATGACCTCCCAACTTCTATACTTAATACTCTGACTGATGAAGGCCAAAGTGCCAAAATACTTTTTAACCACCTGATATACCTGCGACACGACCTTCAAGGAACCATGCAACCATCAACCATTCCTCTGCCCACCTGGCTAATTGATCCAGATCCTGCTGCAATCTTTCACAACCATCTTCACTATCTGCAAAACCACTCACTTCTGTATCATCAGCAAACTTGCTCATTTTGCCCTGTTCTGTGACATTTCACAGAGTGCTGGAGTAACTCAGTGGGTCAGGCTGAGTATAGAGGTTGGGAGGTCATGTTGCAGTTGCATAACAAGTTGGTGAGGCTGCATTCAGAGTATTGTATTCAGTTCTGGGCACCATGTTATAGGATAGATGTCATCAAACTGGAAAGGGTACAGTAAAGATTTACGAGGATGTTGCCAGGACTAGAGGGCCAGAGCTATAGGGAGAGGTTGAGTAGGCTGGGACTCTATTTCATGGAGCACAGGAGGATGAGGGATGATCTAATAGAGGTGTATAAAATCATGATTTGAATAGATATGGTTGAGTCTGTTGCCCAGAGTAAGTGAATCGAGGAGCAGACATAAGTTTAAGGCGAAGGGCAAAAGATTTTATAGGAATCTGAGGGGTATGTTTTTCACACAAATGGAACAAGCTGCCAGAGGAGGTAGTTGAGGCAGGGACTATCGCAACATTTAAGAAACAGTTAGACATTTAAGAAACATGGATAGGACAGGTTCGGAGGGATATGGATCAAAGGGATATGGATCAAACGTGGGCAGGTGGGACCAGTGTAGATGGGACATGCTGGGCTGAAGGGCCTGTTTCCACACTGTATCACTCTATGACTCTATCTATCTTTCTCTCTCAAACCCATTCTCCTGCCTTCTCCCCATTACCTCCGACACCGGTATCAATCAAGAATCTATCAATCTCCTCCTGAAAAATGTCCATTGATTTGACCTCCACAGATGTCTGTGGCAATGAATTCCACAGTTCACCACCCTCTGACTTAAGAAATTCCTGCTCATCTCCTTCCTAAAGGAATGTCTTTTAATTCCGAGCCTGTGGCCACTGGTCCTAGACTCTCCCACTAGTGGAAACATCCTCTCCACATCCACTCCATCCAGGTTTTTACCAGGCAGGGACAGATAGCAACAGCTTCACACCGTGTCCCAAAGCTTGTGTCCTGTCCTGCATCACCCAAGGCAGCAGAGACGTTATAGGAGAGGGCAAGCACCATAAGCTCACGATGGTTTGGGTAACATTCAGGAATGTCTATGCATGTCACATCATGAATATTACTGAAGAACGGTCTTGACCCAAAATATAATCTATACCTTTTCTCCAGAGATGCTGCCTGACTCACTGAGTTACTCCAGCACTCTGTGACATGTCACCTATCCATGTTCTCCAGAGATTCTGCCTGACCCGCTGAGTTACTCCAGCACTCTGTGAAACGTCGCCTATACATATTCTCCACAGATGCTGCCTGACCCACTGAGTTACTCCAGCACTTTGTGTCTATTTTCCCTTCACCCATCTGCCCAAGCCCACTCTCCCCCCTCCTTTCCTATGTTCCTTTCCACCCATAAACCTCTCTCTGCCTTTACATTTCACTCCTCTTTCAAATCTGCTCTACTTATCTACATGCATTTTTCTTCTTAACTTTTTAGTCATAGAATGATGCAGTGTGGAAACAGGCCCTTCAGCCCAACTTGCCCACACCGACCAACATGTCCCATCTAAACTAGTCCCACTCACACGCATTTGGCCCATATCCATCTAAATCTGTCCTTTCCATGTACGTGTCCAAATGTCTCTTAAAGATTAGGATAGTCCCAGCCTTAACTACCTCCTCTGGCAGCTGGTTCCATACACCCAGCACCCTTTGTGTGAAAAAGCTACCTCTCAGATTCCCATTAAATTTTTGGTAATCCTGTCATGCCACCCCCCTTTTTGGAAAGCTTCGTACGGGCCTGGAGGGAGTGAATGGAAGGGAGAGGATGGAGAGAATGTTTTAGAGTTTAGACAGACGAGGGGGAACCTCATTGAAACTTGCCAAATAGCGAAACGCCTGGATAGAGTGGTTGTGGATAGGATGTTTCCATGTGTGGGAGAGTCTAGAACCAGAGAGCATAACCTCAGAATAAAAGGTTGTACCTTTAGAAAGCAGATGAGGAGGAATCTCCTTGGTAAGAGGGTGGTGAATCTGTGGAATTCACTGCCACAGAAGACTTTGGTGGCCGTCAATGGATATTTTACAGGCGGAGATTGACAGATATTTGATATTTGATTAATAAGGGTGGCAGAGGTTATGGAGAGAAAGCAGGAGAATGGGGATGAGCAGGAAAGATAGATCAGCCTTGATAGCATGGTGGAGTAGACTCGGTGGGCCGAATGGCCTACTTCTGCTCCTATGACTTATGAATGGGTGGAAGGGAGAAAAGAGGTGGAGAGAGTGGTGAGGACTGGGGAAGGAGGGACGGAAGAGAGGAGAGAGGAGGGTGGAGATAGGGGAGGGATAGAGATGGGAAAGAGGGGAATCTCGTAGAAGGGGAGTGGAGAGCAGAAAGAGAAGGGAGTGAAGAATTTGTGTCCTAAACTCCTGCGGGAAATGGGAACAATGAATGAATGAATGAATGAATGAATGAATGAGTGAATGAATGAATGAATGAATGAATGAATGAGTGAATGAATGAATGAATGAATGAATGAAGAAGCTGCCAGAGGTAACTAGAGATGGTTCCAATTACAGTGCTTAAAAGACTTTTGAACAGGTTCATGGATAGGAGAAGCTTAGAAGGATATGGGCCAAATGCGGGCAGATGGGACTAGCTGCTTTCGACATCTTGGTGGACATAGATATGGGACCGAAGGGTCTGAAGAAGGGTTTCGGCCCGAAACGTTACCTATTTCCTTCGCTCCATAGATGCTGCTGCACCTGCTGAGTTTCTCCAGCATTTTTGTGTACCATAGATATGGGACCGAAGGGTGTGTTTCCGTGCTGTTTGACACTTTGACTCTCCAATCTCCACCCCCAAATCTCACCTGATAAACACCATGGCCAAGAGCGCTGAACTCACTCAGGACTGCAATGGGACCTTTGGTATAGAGAGTAAGGTAACGTGCCTCAATGACGATCAACCAGTGGCACTAACATCCGTGGTGATGAAGTGCTTTGGGAGCTTGGTAATGACGCATATCAACTCCCACCTCAATAAGAAACTCGACCCATTACAGTTTGTCTACCAACACAACAGGTCAACGGAGGATGCAATTGCACTGGTTTTCCACTCTGCACTGGACCACTTGGACAATAAAAGCACAAATGTCTGGGTGTTGTTTGTAGATTACAGTGCGGCGTTCAATACCATCATCCCCTCCAAGCTGGTTACGCGTTGGTCCCTCTACACAGGGATTCTCCCCCTCTACATTGGGGACCTGGGGTGGAGGGTATTGCACCGAGGTGTTCCCTGCAACCGGTTTCTCTCGCGGTTCACAGACTCGCCAGCCGCATGGCACATTTGCGGGCTGGAAGAGTCTGTGTACCACGTGTCCATGGAGTGCGTGAGGCTGCAGCCACGGTTTGAATACCTAAAGGGACTGCTCCTTGCCTTCTGGCTGCATTTTTCACCCACCATCCTCATCTTTGGACACCCTGTGCGTAGGGGAGAGGGTAGGGCCGAAGATGTCCTAGTTGGGTTGCTCCTGGGCCTGGCCAATCTGGCCATTGGCGAGTTACGGCGCCAGGTGGAAGATGGCTGTGCCCAAGCCGGCTGCCTGCCCCTTTTCCGGGGTTACGTCCGGTGGTACTAGAAAGGGACTGGGCGCTGTCCACGGGCACCCTGGGGGATTTCCAGGACCGCTGGGCACCGCGGGGGGTTGAATGTATCCTGGACAAGGATTGTAATATAGTTGTTTAGTAGTTTATTTGTTTTGTCTTGTACTATGGTGGTGGGTTCTGTTTTGTTTTATTGTGTTCTAAATACTAGTTTAATATTTGAATCAATATCTTTGATTTAAAACAACAGCTGGTTATGCGAGGAGGTGTGGTGTTGTGGAGCTCCTGTCCAAACACAAACACGAGTGAATTTAAACATCTTTTTGGAATTCGGAGGAGGCACAGCGGTACTTTGAAACATCCTTGAGTATCGCTGCGTCCTTGCTGAGATACATTTTAAAAGTTTCTGCTTGGTTTGGGTCTGCGAGCAGTCTTATCAGCTAAACTCCCAAAACAGTGGCTGGCAACCTGCCAGGAAACTGCAGCAAAAGGGGGGGAATCTTTCTGGACTTTTACTGCTGTGTCCGGAACAACCCCCACCCCCCCGTTATTGCCGTGTCGGTGCTGACTGGGCCGGTCTGGCTTTCGTGCATTGTGGGAGGTTTTCTGCACCGTCTCGATCTTCTTCTACGACATTGGGACCTGGAGCTGGAGACACCTCCTTTCTCTCAGAGATAGGAGGCTTCCAACAACAACGGATGCAGGCAAATCCCTTTCGTTGCTGCAGGAGCATCAAAGACCAGCTGGGATTGCCTGTGAAGGTCAGCAGCTCACCAGGGAATGCAGGAGAGCCGAGATAGCTGGTTAAAGAGGTGGTGACGCAGTAGTGTATCGGGGGAGCCGCCTTTATCACCATTTGAGGCAACACCACTTTGCCTCCCTCCCTCGAACTGTTCCATTTTGTTTTTGTGTGTGGACTTGGCCTCGTACCATTTGGACTGTCTGTGTGTGTCTTACATTGTGTTGAAGTGTTATGTTTAAATTGTAACGCCTGATACCATGCAGGGCCAGTGTTCTGGGGGAGCGGGGCCTTCCTGGAGCTATGTAAAGGCGGCAGCTTCAGCTGCTCCAGCTGCTCCTCTTGGGGCCCCGTTCCCCGTGAGGAACCTGCCTTTTGAGCATGGGGTAAGGTGCTACTTGCCCCCCAGATGAACCTGGAGGCCAAGCCCGCAGGCATCCTGTATGTGGGCAGGATGTTGGGGAAGGCTGTGTTCTTCCTCGAGTCCGTGGAGTGGGAGAACAGGGTGGTGAGTAAAGGGGTCTCAGTAAGGTGAACATTCCTGCAGGTCGAGCCATTGGTACAGCGAGTGGTCCTGGCCAACGTCCCGCCCTGCATCACAAATGAGGCCCCCCTTCCCCAGGGTGTGAAGGTGGGGACTTCACCTAGGAAGTACACAAGAGTCACAGACAGTCATAGATTTATACAGTGTGGAAACAGGCCATTTGACCCAACTTGCCCACACCGGCTAAGATGTCCCAGCTACAGGAGTCCCACATGTCCCCGTTTGGTCCATATCCCTCGAAACCTATAACCACCGGGTGGTGCCCACAATGGCCGCCTCACCAACAGTCTGTCTCGTCCATTCCTTCTTTGTTGTTCTATAGCATGTGTTAAATGTGTGTTTTAGTATTCTTTAGCTTGTTTTAAGTTGGGGGTTGGGGGAAACTTTGTTTAATCTCTTACCTCGACGGAGATGCGATTATTTACCGTATCATATCTCCATCTACACTGTGGCATAACATCGAGGAACTGGTGTAATTCCGGTCCTAAACGTACCCCACTTAGTCTGGTTCAGTCAAACACTGAATACGAGCACTGGAAATCCAACTCCCTTTATTGTACACAAGTCCAATACCAATACAATACATAGTCCAATACGGGTCATAATATGGTATTAATAATTCGGATGAATAATCCAATTATTCATAGTACAATTAGAATTTGGAAACAAATAAAATTAACGTTAAAATTAAGAAATCTATCACTTCTCTCACCTATAATGAATAACCCTTCGTTTAAACCTTCTATGATAGATAGATCTTTTATAAATTGGGAAAGAGTAGGAATTAAAACGTTTGGAGATATGTATGATAATGGACGTTTTTTTTAACATTTCACCAACTACAACTTAAATACAACTTGAATAGTAATCAATATTTCAAATATTTTCAAATACGTGACTATTTGAAAAAGTATACACGAGAATATCAAAATATGTCTCCTGACCTATTAGATGGGATAATGAATATAAAAGCGGAATCAGCTAATTTAATATCATACCTATATAATTCCATTTTAAACATAGAAATTCCATCATCGGATGGGATTAGAAGAGAATGGGAACAGGACCTAACTATAAAAATCTCGAAAGAGAGTTGGGATAAACACCTATTATATGTCCATAAATGCTCGATTAACGTAAGACATACTCTGATTCAATTAAAAAGTTTACATAGATTATACTATTCAAAAGCTAAATTAAGTAAATTTTACCCAAATACCTCTGCTATCTGTGATAAATGCCTAATCCATGAATCAACTATAGCACATTCTTTTGTTTTTTGTATAAAAATCCAAACATTTTGGAATGAAATTTTTGAAATTTTCACTAAATTATTTAAAATAAAACTGAAACCGAATGCAGAATTGATTATTTTTCGAACAATAGAAGCAAGTTTGGAGCTGATTTCGTTTCAAGGGAGTTTTCTTAATTATGGCTTAATAACGGCAAAAAAACTGATACTGAAATTCTGGAAAAATGCTCCCACGCCAACAACAAAAATGTGGACTTCTAATATGTCGGAATTGTTACATCTAGAAGATATGAGATTCCTCTTAGCAGGTAAACAAGACCAATTCCAAAAGATTTGGTCTCCCTATATCGACTTATTACAATCATAAGGTGCAACAAAATGTTGATAATAAATGGTTTTAGGACCTGGTGAGGGGTGAGTAAAGATAAGAAGTAGGTACATCCCTTTCATATTGTCCTATCTTACTTTCTTTTTTCTTTTTTCTTTTTCCTCCTTTTGGGTTTTTTTCTTTTCTTTTTTAACTATTTCTTGTGGGTGTTCCTGGACCACTCTTTCAATCACTCACTGACTATCTTTACTAACTCTTTCTATCCTTTTTTCCTATTAAAGTTTAAAATAAGAAGTGGTATAAGAAAAGTATAAACTTACGTTATTGCAGATTACTGTAATGTAAAATACTTCTAATTAAAAAAAAAAAAATAATAATAATAATAATAATTTGGACAAGGGTATTATATATTAATGATTTGGACGAGGGAATTGAATGCAACATCTCCAAGTTTGCGGATGACACGAAGCTGGAGGGCAGTGTTACCTGTGAGGAGGTGGCTAGGAGGCTGCAAGGTGACTTGGATAGGTTGGGTGAGTGGGCAAATGCATGGCAGATGCAGTATAATGTGGATAAATGTGAGGTTATCCACTTTGGTGGCAAGAACAGGAAAGTAGACTATTATCTAAATGGTGGCCGATTAGGAAAAGGGGAGATGCAACGAGACCTGGGTGTCATGGTACACCAGTCATTGAAAGTAGGCAAAGGTACACAAAAATGCTGGAGAAACTCAGCGGGTGCAGCAGCATCTATGGAGCGAAGGAGATAGGCAACGTTTCGGGCCGAAACCGTTCTTCAGACCCTTCTTCATTGAAAGTAGGCATGCAGGTGCAGCAGGCAGTGAAGAAAGCGAATGGTATGTTAGCATTCATAGCGAAAGGATTTGAGTATAGGAGCAGGGAGGTTCTGCTCCAGTTGTACAGGGCCTTGGTGAGACCACACCTGGAGTATTGTGTACAGTTTTGGTCTCCTAATCTGAGGAAAGACATTCTTGCCATAGAGGGAGTACAGAGAAAGTTCACCAGACTGATTCCTGGGATGGCAGGACTTTCATATGAAGAAAGATTGGATGGACTCGGCTTGTACTCGCTAGAATTTAGAAGATTGAGGGGGGATCTTATGGATACTTACAAAATTCTTAAGGGGTTGGACAGGCGAGATGCAGGAAGATTGTTCCCGATGTTGGGGAAGTCCAGAAAACGGGGTCACAGTTTAAGGATAAGGGGGAAGGAAGTCTTTTAGGACCCAGATGAGAAAAATATTTTTCACACAGAGAGTGCTGAATCTGTGGAATTCTCTGCCACAGAAGGTAGTTGAGGCCAGCTCATTGGCCATATTTAAGAGGGAGTTAGATGTGGCCCTTGTGGCTAAAGGGTTCAGGGGGTATGGAGAGAAGGCAGGTACAGGATACTGAGTTGGATGATTAGCCATGATCATATTGAATGGCGGTGCAGGCTCGAAGGGCCGAATGGCCTACTCCTGCACCTATTTTCTATGTTTCTATGGGTCCGATCCTTGTCTCTACTTACACGAGCCCAACAGCCTCGCACGAATAGAACACACACCCCAGAAGATCGGCCCACCCCAACGTGCTCCCCACTCTTTTATACTTTTACAGACCCTTGGTGTGAAAATACATAGGAGGGGGGAACCCCTACAAGCCAATTATCTACAAGGGCTGCACAATACATTGAATGACAGTTCCGTAACCCAATCATATAATATCACATAACATAGTTTCAACACAAAACACTTAAGGGGAAACACTTCTGTTAAGTAAAGAAACATTCTCCCAGGTAAAGTAAACATCTTGGGTGAGGCCCCTCTCCTAGACCAATCATAATTAATGGCGGGAGGACTCAGCAACATTATTGTAACCCATCATTTCCCCAACCAATCCCAACCCTGCATTTGCAACAGGACCAAGCTTCGGGAGCTCCAAGCCGCAGAAGCTTCGACCACCTCGACGCTGGAAATTCGATCGCCCCGACATGGAACTTCGATCGCCCCGACGCGGGGCTTCGATCAACTGCGGCGGGCGCTTTGATCTCCCCGACTACAGATGGTTCGACTGCCAAGACAATGGGAGTAAAAAGAGGAAGAAGGTTAGACATTACTGCCTTCTGTCACAGTGAGGAATGTGGGGGAGCCGCTGTGGTGGATGTTTATGTTAACTTTTGTGTAGCTGTGTGTCTTGTTGCTTTTTGTTCGTATGGCTGTATGGTAATTTGAGTTCACTGTACCTAATTGGTACACTTGACAATAAACAAGTCTAGTCACTTATATTTCTATAGCACATTTCAAAAACAACTCTCGTTGACCAATGTGCTTTACATTGGTGGAGGTACTAACGTTATACAACATTGGTTCATAGATTAAGTACATACATAAATACATACATATAGCCCTCCCTCAGAGGATGTCAAGACAGGCTCGACAAAAGAGTCGATGGAGGAGGCAGTTCTGATGCGAAGAGGGATGCTGTTCCACAGTCTAGGAGCTGCAACCACAAAGACGCGGTCGCCCCTGAGCTTATGCCTGGACCGCGAGATGTTCAGTAACCCCAAGTCCGCCGATCTGAGGGACCTGGAGGTGGTATGGTGGGTAAGCAGACTTTTGATGTAGGTGGGGGAAGCCCGTTAAGGGCTTTGTAGACATAAAGAAGGATCTTGAAATGTATTCAGAACCGCACAGGGAGCCAGTGGAAAGAGGCCAGGATCGGGGTGATGTGGTCCCTTTTTCGGATGCTCGTCAGGAGTCTCGCTGCGGTGTTTTGGACCAGTTGCAGGTGGGACAGGGAAGATTGGCTGATGCCAGTGTAAAGGGAGTTGCAGTAATCGAGGCGGGAGGAGATCAATGTGTGGATGATCTTTTCGAGGTCGTCAAACTGAAGGAATTGTTTTATTTTAGTTATCGTCCGAAGCTAGAAGAAGCTAGCTTTTACCATGGCATGGACTTGTTTGTCAAATTTCAACGCTGTCAAATATCACGCCAAGGTTTTTGACGTGAGGTTTGAGTAATGGGGTAAGGCTTCCAAGGCTGCCTGCTATCGTTTTGATTGAGTCCGAGGGGCCGAGAAGGATGACCTCAGACTTTCTCTCGTTTAGTTGGAGGAAATTCTGGGCCATCCAACACTTTATATCCTCGAGGCAGTGGATAAGGTTAAGTAGATTTGATCAGTTGTTGGGCTTCAGGGGTAGATAGAGTTGTGTATCATCTGCATAGCAATGGAAGGAGATGCTGTGCCTTTGAATGACTTGGCCTAAGGGGAGCATATACAGGGAGAAGAGAATGGGGCCAAGGATGGAACCTTGTGGAACCCCGCTGGGGAGGAGAAAGAGTTGCCTATGTTAGTAGAGAAACTCCTATCTTTGAGATAGGAGATGAACCAGCTCAGGTCAGTGCCATCAATACCAACCCCGTACCAGAGACGGTCAATTAGGATGGTGTGGTCGACAGTATCAAATGCTGTGCTGAGGTCGAGAAGGAGCAGAATTGCACAGTCGCCGGAGTCAACGGTGAGAAGTAGGTCATTATGTACCTTCAACAAGGCAGACTCTGTGCTGTGGTGGGCCCTGAAACCTGATTGGAAAGTTTCCAAGATAGTATTTTGGTGAAGGTAAGGCATAAGTTGACTTAAAATTACCTTTTCAAAGACTTTTGAAAGGAAAGGCAGTTTTGAAATAGGTCTGTAGTTGCTTGGCAAGGCGGGGTCGAGGTTAGGTATTTTCAGGAGGGGCTGGACCACCGCATGCTTGAAGCAGGTAGGAAGAGTGCCAGTGGCCAGAGAACTGTTGAAGATGGCGAGGATGCTGGGACCGGCTATTGTAATGACATCCTTCAGAAGGGCAGAGGGGACAGTGTCGAGGGGGCAGGTAGTAGGTTTCATGGTGGTGACCAGTTTTTCAAGGGAGGGTAGAGTAACGGGTTGGAAACAGTCTAATTTTGAAGAACAGACCAATGAGACAGCCAGGTCACGGATGGGAGGGGAAATATTCGATCTGATGTTCTTAACTTTGCTGGTGAAAAATGTAGTAAATTCCTCGCACTTAGCAGGGGACCCAGTTAAGCTGGTGCTGGGGCAGGACATATGATAGAGGTGATGGTACTAAAAAGGACCTGGGAGTTATGAGCATTTTTGGAAATAAGGGCGGGAAAGTATTTTGTTCTTGCAGATTTTACTGCTTCCTGGTATTTGTGAAGATTGTTTCTCAGAAGTTCAAAGGAAATATGAAGCTTATCAGATTTGTACTTCCGTTCTGATTTTCTGCACTCTCTTCTTAGGGCTCTGGGGGTGTTATTGAGCCACGGCCAGCCTTTAGGCTTAGGTTTTTTCATTTTAAAAGGAGCAACAGAATCCAGGATGGAAGAGCAAGTAGTATTGAATAGAGAAATGAGGTCGTCGGTGCTGAGATGGAGGGGAGACGCCTCAATAGTGCACATGTCGGGGGCATCTATGAGAGCCTCAGAGAACTTACTGGCAGTTGAAGAGTTTACGTAGTGGGAGTAGGGAGATAGGATTTTGAGGGAGAGAAAGGCAGAGATGCATCAAATATAATTGCACTATGATCAGACAGACAGGCATCAATAATTTCTGTATTACAAATTGGGAGGCCAGACGAAAGCACTAGGTCTAGTGTATGGCCAAGCTTGTGCGTGGGTCCAGTGGTGAGTAGAGTCAGATTGAAGGCCTCAACCAGGTTCATAAATTCACTCACAAGAGGGTTTGTGGGACAGCAGACATGAATGTTAAAGTCACCGAGAATCAGGACCTGGTCAAATTTGGCAATAAGCTAGCGATAAGATCAGCAAATTGTGAGATAAAGTCCTTATGCATTTTTGGTGGGCGATACACAAGAACAATTAAATGTGGACAGATTGGACCAACTATGATTAGTTGATGTTCAAAACTGGAGAAATGATCAGCGTTCAGAAACAGACCTTTGAACCTTTGAACCTGTCCTAATCATGTACCTGTCTGACTGTTTCTTAAATGTTGGGATAGTCCCTGCCTCAATTACCTCCTCGGGTAGCTTGTTCCATACACCCACCATCCTTTGTGTGAAAAAGTTACCACTCAGATTCCTATTAAATATTTTCCCCCTCACCTTAAACCTGAGTCCTCTGGTCCTTGATTCACCTTCTCTCTGCAAAAGACTCTGTGTGTCTAATTTGCCACAATCGCACAGAGACACACACACACTTGTACCTTGGTACAGCGAAATGCTTTGTTTTTCATGCAACCGAGTAAAAACAAAATCTTTTCATGTACCTTGATACACGAGACATGACAAGAAACTGAACTGAACTGCATCATACAGACCTCACCTGGGCAGTGCACAAGTGCTAATCAGTCAGCGGAAAGACAATACATGATTACAACCGGGCCGTCCACAGTGTACAGATACATGATCAAGGGAATCATGTGAGCAACATTTTTTTTTTAATTTTTTTTAAATTTTTATTTATTAGAAGTACATTACATTACAACCACATACATTAATACTCGTCATTTATATCTTCTTACAATTAATGTACTCCCTTTATTTATTTTTTTACACTAGAAAAAGAAAAGATTGAAAGAAAGAAGAAAGTGAAGGAAAAAGTGCAAGTGTAGAAAAGTGTAGAAAATGTAACAACAAAAAAGAATGAAGACCCTATAAGAGCGAAATTAAAAACAAAAAGAAAAAGAGTTAAGAAATAGGCCCTAAGAAAAGAAAAGAGAAAGAGAAAAAAAGAGAAACAAATGTTTTTTTTGGAGCATCACGTAAATAGGACATACCAACTCTTCAACTATCATCCCCCCTTACCTGACCTCAATTTTTTATTTTTTTAAAGTACTTTTGCACCCTATGTTTGTAATAATTCTATAAATGCAGACCAGGTCAGGTGGAAGTGATCTGGTTTACCTGCTAGGAGGAGTCTTATCTCTTCTAGGTGTAATGTTTCAAACATATTTGAAATCCACATATTTATAGTTGGTATTGGAGCCTTCTTCCAAAATTTTAGAATTAGCTTTTTTCCAGTTATTAACCCATAGTCCATTAATTTCTTTTGAAACACATTTAGTTCTGGATCATCTTCCGTTATTCCGAAGATAATCCATTCTGCTTTGGGTATCAGTCTTGTTTTAAATAACTTTGTAAAGATTTCAAAAATTTCATTCCAAAATTTTTGAATTTTTGTACAGAAGACAAATGAGTGCGCTATAGTTGCTTCTTGGGATTGACATTTATCACAAATAGATGATACGTTTGGGAAAATTTTATGAATTTTAGTTTTCGAATAATATAATCTATGTAAAATTTTAAATTGTATTAAAGTGTGTCTTACATTAATCGAGCATTTATGCACGTTTAATAAGTATTCATTCCAACTTTCCTTTGAAATTTTAATAGCTAACTCTTGTTCCCAGTCTCTTCTGATACCCTCCGTAGGTGGTATTTGTACATTTAAAATAATATTATACAAATATGATATTAAGTTTGCTGATTCCGCTTTTATCTGCATTGCCTCATCCAATACATCTACTGGATTATTATAATGATCTTTTGTATATTTTTTCAAATAGTCGCATATTTGAAAGTATTTAAAATATTGATTATTTCCGAGTTTATATTTTATTTGTAATTGTTGAAATGAAAGTAATTTTCCAGTTTCATACAAGTCACCAAGCGTTTTAATTCCTAGTCTATCCCATTGTGTATAAGCTTTATCTATAATAGAAGGACTAAACGAAGGGTTATTGACTATAGGTAATAAAAGTGATAAGTTTCTTAATTTTAAATTTAGTTTTATTTGTTTCCAAATACAGATTGTACTATGAATAATTGGGTTCTTATTATAGTTTATGTTATTCAGTTTCATTGGAGAGAGGAGGATCGCTCCAATGTTTCTAGAGGAGCAATCCTCTTTCTCCATTACAATCCAGTCTACTTGCTGGGCGGAGTTATCCATCAGTTGAATCATGTTTTTAATATTTACTGACCAATAATAATACATAAAATTAGGTAGTGCTAGACCCCCCAATACTTTAGGTTTATTCAGATGGGTTTTTTGTATTCTATGTGATTTATAGTCCCATATAAAATTAGTGATATCTGAGTCGAGTTTTTTAAAAAACTTCTTAGGTAAGTATATAGGAATTGATTGAAATAGGTATAAAATTTGTGGTAAAAAGATCATTTTTATTGCGTTTATTCGGCCTATTAAAGACATCGGGAGCGTTTTCCAGAATTTAATTAATGTATTCAGTTTATCAAGTAGTGGGTCAAAATTTGCCCTGAACATACCTTGATATGTTCTGGTAATTTCGATTCCCAAATATTTAAATTTTTCTGTAGCTATTTTAAAAGGGAATTTTAAAAGATGTGTTGAATCTTTCGGTTTTATTGACATAATTTCACTTTTATTCCAATTTATTCTATATCCAGAAAAAGATCCGAAGTCTTCAATTAAATTTAATATATTTGGTATAGTGATTTGAGGTTTTGTAATATACAATAATATATCATCCGCGTATAAAGATATTTTATTATATGAGTCTTTAGTATTATATCCATGAATATCAGGGTGTATTCTAATTTTTTCTGCTAGCGGTTCAATAATGAGAGCAAACAGCTGTGGTGATAATGAGCATCCTTGTCTATTTCCACTTGATAGTTGAAATTTCGAGGATAATATGTTATTAGTAAGTATTCTAGCTGTAGGTTTGTTATATAGTAACTTAATCCATAAAATAAAATTCTCTCCCAGTTGAAATTTTTGTAATACTTTATCCATATAATTCCATTCTACTTGATCAAATGCTTTTTCAGCATCCAGCGAAATAATTGATAATTCTTGATCTTCAGATTTGTGTGAGTGCATTATGTTGAGTAGACGTCTCATATTATTAGAAGAGTATCTCTTAGGGATAAACCCTGTCTGATCTGGGTTTATTAATTTACTAATGTATTTACTTAATCTTCTAGCTAATGTTTTCGCTAATATTTTTTGATCTGTGTTTAACAATGCTATAGCTCTATATGCGCCAGGTTCTTCTAAATCTTTATTTTTCTTAGGTATTAATGTAATCGTTGATTCCGCTAATGTATCAGGTAGTATTCGTTTTTTAAAAGCGTATTGGTACATTTTTTGTAATCTTGGTATTATTTTATCATAAAAGCTTTTATAAAATTCATTAGTAAATCCATCAGGGCCTGGTGTTTTTCCATTTTTTAATGAGTTTATTGTATCTTCTAATTCCTTAATTGAGATTTGTGCACCCAGTTCCTCTTGTTCCTTCAGCTTTAACTTTGGAAGATTACAGGTATCCAAGAACTTTGTGATATTATTGGAATCAATTATCGTTTTAGATGTATACAAATTCTCGTAAAATTGCGCAAATCTTTTATTAATATCCTTCGGTGTTGTTAATAATTCCCCTTTATCTGATTTGATCTTTGGTATAGTATGTTCCTTTTCTCGTTTTTTTAGCTGGCGAGCCAAAAGTTTATGCGGTTTATCCCCAAATTCAAAGTGCTCTTGTTTTGTAATTTGAAAAAGTCTTATAAGTTTGGCAGATAATAATTTATTTAATTTAAATTTTAAAATTATTATTTTATTATGTTTATCTATTGATGGATCTTTAGCATTATCTATATCCATTTGTCTAATAAGTTCTTCTAACTGTCTTTGTTCATTCTTATTCTTTTTATTTTGAAAAGCTTGATATGAAATTATAATACCCCTAATGTATGCTTTAAAAGATTCCCAAAGTAAAGTAGGCGATATATCTGAAGTATCATTTGTTTGAAAAAAGACCTCCATTTGTTCTTTTAAATATATACTCGCTTGTGGATCTTTTAAAATTTGAGAGTTAAATCTCCAGAATGAATTATTCTTAGACAATCCTTCCAGTTTTAAAAAGAAAGTTAGTGGAGAATGGTCTGAAATTGAATTTGTATGGTATATTACATTAGATGTTTGGGGGATTAATTTTGTATCCAGCAGAAAGTAGTCTATACGTGAGTATGTCTTATGTACCATTGAGTAAAACGAATATTCCCTGCCAGTTGGATTCACAATTCTCCAAACATCTGCTATATTAGTGTTATTTATATAGGTATTGAGGAGTTCCCCAGTTTTCGATTTCATATTCCCTCTCTGTTTTTGACTTGATTTATCTAAGTACGGATCTAAAACACAATTAAAGTCTCCGCCTATTATAACATTTTGATAGTTTGACTCTGCAATTATATTGAAGATTTTATTGAAAAAGTGGGGGTTATCAAAGTTAGGGGCATATATATTTACCAAAGTAAGTGGAGTGTCATGGATTTCTCCATTAACTATTAGGTATCTCCCTTCTATATCTGTTATAATATTCTTTGCTTTAAATGGTATACCTTTTCTTATGATAATTGACGTGCCTCTAGATTTTGAAGTGAATGAAGAGTGGTATGTTTGACCTATCCATTTCGCCCTCAGCCTAACTTGGTCCTGAGGTTTTAGGTGTGTTTCTTGTAGGAAGGTAATGTCAGAATTATACATTTTTAGCTGAGCTAATATCTTACCCCTTTTGATAGGTTCGTTAATACCTCTTATATTCCAACTACAAAATGAGATTCCTCCTAGGTTCTTTTGGGTGGTGTCATGCATTTTGAATAATTATAGTACCTTTGAATCTTGTGGTGCGTCCATGTCCCAGGTCTTTAGGTATTGGGGGAGTTTTTGAATTATTAACTTTTGCTGGTATGTCCATTTTACTCTTATCACTAAACACAAAACACAAACAAGTGATTTTATGTGATAAAAAAAAACTAAAAAAGTGAGGCTACAGTGTCTGATATAGTCGGCACTGTAGCGAGTGACCCACCTGTAGGTGGGAAAAAACCTTGTTTTGACTTCCATTGCGTTGTTACTCAACTAGCTCCGCTCTCTTAGTTAATCATAACATATTAAAATATTAAAACGAGGCCTCACATTCAGATATATAATACAATTTTACCCTGATATTTCCTTATAACATATATATATATCAGAGTTTAATTATTAAACCAATATTTTTGATTTCAATAAGAATCAACTGTTGGTTGAAGGGGTTAACGAGACGTGCTCCTGGACATAAGCCAGGAGCTCGTTTCTCATCCCCTCCTCCCGCTTATAGACAAGGTTACAATTTATTAAAAATTCATATTAGTATGTTAATTCATTATTTTTTTGTTTTTTTTTGTTAGTATTCTAATCTAACCTGCATAACTTTTTAAGTTGTTAATAGGATAAGTTCTTACAATTGGTTATAACATTTTAATCAATAAGCAATTATTTTCTGATTCATATTCCAACTGTTTAGTTGTTTACACGTTTTGAACAGGAAATGTCCTTAATTCAACATTCCAGAGATAACAGTGTAACTATCCCCAGACAAAACATAGCTGAGAATTATTCGGATCTGCCAAAGCTCCCTTTTATTTCTGTTTTTCAACGATCGTTTGGGCATATTTGAATGCGTCTTCAGCTTAACAAATGACTTTTCAAGACCATTAAAGGAAATACGCATTTTCGCGGGATAAAAAAACCCAAATCTGACCCCTTCTCTCCCTCTTAAAAGATCTTTAACCTTATCAAATTTGTTTCTTTTTTGCACAATTTCATACGGGTAGTCCCTGAATATCTTAATAGTGTCCTTGTCCAGCCGCAATTGTACACCATATTTGATTTTACTCATAACATATTCCAGTTCTGCAGTATCTCGAAATTTCACTATAATATGTCGTGGATAAGCTTTTCCCGCACCAGATCTTTATCCAAATCTTGGGACACGATGAGCCACTTCGATTTTCGGTTCCTTGGAAAGATTCAACAGTTGTTTCAACAAGCCCATGGCAAATTCACATACCTGTTCCCCTTCTGCCCCCTCTGAAACACCAAGAATTCTCAAATTCTGGCGTCTAGAGCGAGCTTCCAGGTCCAGGCATTTGACTGAGACTTTCTCTAATTGAGTCCCCATTTGTAGTGACGCTTGTTCGTTTTCTCGCCTCATTTGCTCATGTTCTTGCCTCAATTTCGCCATGTCTTCAACCAGTCGAGCCGTATTTTTCTCCAATTCCGTAATTGTGTGCATACTTGCAGCTACTGTTTCAAGGACAGCCGTGAACTTATCCGTAGTAATTACATTTTGTGCAAGATAAAGTTCAATCAAAGATAGTCCGAAGGTCTCCAATGAGGCAGATAGTAGTTTAGGGCTGCTCTCTAGTTGTTGGTTGGATGGTTCGGTTGCCCGATAACAGCATAACAGTAGGAAAACATTTCCCAGTAATAAGCTGGGTAAACTGCAGAATAATCATAATCAGACACAAAAGTAAAATTGTTAGATAAAAGAAGCATTTAAATCAAACAAAACTTCTCTGGATAAATCAAACTTGCCAGAGTTGTTCTAAAGCAAGTTTCTTGATAGCAATGTAACTAATTGACACGGAATTGAGTAGACATATTTCTGCTCGTATCACATGACCTTTACCCCGTGAGCGGATGAGTTGGTGTGGATGACGTGCAGAGACTAATGGGCAATGAAACACTAGTATAGAACAGAAGGAAGGTGTCTATTGGAATCTGCTGGAGAGTCAGATTTTGACAGGTGGAAATTAATTTAATGCAGTTTGCCTGACTAACTGAGTTTCTCTGCTGCAGCAGTCAGAAGAATGGTCTTGACCCAAAGCCCCCTATTCCTTCTCTCCAGAGATGCTGCCTGTCCCGTTGAGTCACTCCAGAATTGTGTGTCTATCCGGTGTAAACCAGCATCTGCAGTTCCTTCCTACACAACAGCAGTTGTTTGTTTCATTTCCAGGAGCTTGTCACTGAGCCGAGTAAGCAGGACACATATCAACCTCGCATAGAATCATGAATTATTACAGTGGGGGCTCTAAGCAGTTGTGGTCTCTGCAATGACTCAAGAAGCAAGAACTTTGGGCATCACGGTGGCGCAACGGTAGAGTTGCTGCCTCACAGCGCCAGAGACCTGTGTTTGATCCTGACAATGGGTGCTTGTCTGTACGGAGTTTGTACGTTCTCCCCATAACCCGCGTGGGTTTTCTCCAGGATCTCTGGTTTCCTCCCACACTCCAAAGACGTGCAGGTTTGTAGGTTAATTAGCTTCGGTAAAAATGATATATTGTCCCTAGTGCGTGTAGGAAAGAGCGAGTATGCGCCGATTACTGGTCGGTGCGGACCCTGTGGGCCGAAGGGCCTGTTTCCCCACTGTATTTCTAAACTAAATTAAACTAAAGTAAACTGAAGAAAGCTAATCTAAACTTTTAATAGACGGTGTTAGCACCTCTGCCACAGTGAATTGTGGTCCATTGTAAATGGAGACATCAACAGTTCCGCAGGTATAACGGGTTCTCTTAGAGAAGCTGAGTACTTCAGTTAAAAGAGCAGGCTGTTGATGAGGAAATGATGTGTAATGAGACCGATGTTCGAGACTACATTCGGGATGATAAGAAGTGCTCTAAAACCACCTGCTGCTGCTGGTTCCCAACCTGTGCTCAGAATCATAGAGTCACAGTCATACAGCATGGGAACAGGCCCTAGTCCCTACTACATTAGTCCCACCTGCCTGCATTTGGACCATATCCTTCTGACCATTTCCTACCCATGCACAAATGCCTTTAAAACATTCAATGGTTTCAAAGGTCTTTTATTGTCACGTGTACCAATTAAACTACAGTGATATGCGAATTACCGTACACCCACACTAAAATAAAACAACATGACACACAACTACATAAACGTTAACATAAACATCCACATTCCCCACATTCCTCACTGTGATGGAGGCAATAAAGTCCAATCTTCTTCCTCTTTATTCTCCCGCGGTCGGGACAGTTGAACCATCCGTGGGGGTGATCGATGCTCCCGCAGCCGACGGTTGAGGCTCCAACGTTGGGGCGGTCGAAGCTCCTGCGGCTTGGAGTTCCCAAAGTCGGTCTCTAACTAGAGACCACGAGCTCCGTGATGTTAAAATCCGCAGGCACCCGTGGTTGGAACCCCAAAGTCGACCCCCGACCGGGATCGCAAGCTCCATGATGTTATGTCCGCAGGGTCCCGCGGTGGAGCTCTCAAAGTCCGTCTCCATCAAAGGCCGCCAACGCCTCGATGTTAGGCTGCAGTGCGGACCGAGATGTGATACGGCAAAAAACGCTTCTCCGTCGAGGTAAGAAAATGCTTCTCCCAACCCCCCCCACCCACCCCCCACATAAACCAGGCAAAAGAACAGGAAAAACATACATTGAACACATACTATTAAAACAAGAAGGAAGGAAAGGACAGAAAGACCGTAGGTGAGGCAGCCATTGGTGGCGCCACCCGGTGGTATATCATTGTGATAGTACCTGCCTCAGCTACCTCCTTTGGTGAGGCAGGTACTATCACAGTGAGGTCACCATGTTAAAGGAACATGCACGGCTCTACAGGTAGAGTAGGGTAATTGTGAACCAGGTGATGTGGTTTGATGTGTAGGAACGGGCAGCACTGTGGCACAACGGTAGAGTTGCTGCCTTACAGCGCTTTCACCACCGGAAACCCGGGTTCGATCCCGACTACGGGTCTGCACGGAGTTAGTATATTCTCTCTATGTCTGCATGAGTATCTCCGAGATCTTCGGCTTCCTCCCACATACCAAAGATGTACAGGTTTGTAACTTAATTGGCTTTCTATAAATATAAACTTGTCCCCAGTGTGTGAAGGATAGTGAAATGTGCGGGGATCGCCAGTCGGCGCGGACTCGGTGGGCCGAAGGGCCTGTTTCCGCACTGTATCTCTAAAAAATAAAAATTAAAAAGCGAAATTTCTGTTATTTGCATTATTTTGGTATTATTATTTCCAATTCTTGTTGCAGGTGATTCTATGTCCTTTAAAGCATCGCAAGTCACTCTCCAAAGGTATTTTCTCTATCGCTATCATCTGGACACTGGAGTCCTGTTTCTCTCTGCCTCACGCCATTTACCAGAAGTTGGTTCACTAGGTGTACAGGTAAATCTTACTTAAACACAATACAGGAATCTATCTATATCTGCCTTAAAATATTCATTGGCCTCCACAGCCTTCTGTGGTAAAGAATTCCACAGAGTCACCACCCACTGACTATTGTCCCTTGCATCTGTGGTCTAAATCCTCACCGTTCTCCACACCCTCAACTCATGAAACATCTAACCCGCTTTTTCCGCTTGTCCCTTCCTTCCAGAGAGAAGATCATCAGGAGTCTTTGCGTCCCCACTTTTCCGAAGCCTTGAGAAGACTTCAGTACGAACTTGGACCTGTCAACTTTCACGCTGCTCTACCTCCTGCTGTTGGTGGTGATCACCATAGCCTCCGCCGCGGTGAGCAAGAAGCTATGGCTGAGGAAAAGCATTGGCGCTGTCATGTTGGCCCAGGCCGCCGCTTAATGCTGCAGGAAGAATAGGTCCATCTAGATGATCGTTCTGCTGGTGGTGGCCTTTGCCCCCTGTTGGTTCTCCCTCAATGTCTACACCGTACTGCTCTCAAGCCAACACGTCCAATTCAACAACACCCTCTACTTTGCCTTCCACTGGGTGGCCGTGATCAGCACCTGTTGGAACCCCTTCATCTACTGTTGGTTGGACAACAGGTTCCGCTCCGACCCCATGACCCTTCTGGCCAAGTGTGGAGGGAGAAGGAGGAGGAGACAAAATGCTGGTGCTCTCTGCAGCCAGCAGAGATGGGAGGCAGTCGGGGTGAGATTGGAGGACAAGCCTGGCCCATCCATTGAGAATAGGAGTATCTACCTTGTTGGGCACAGGGGTAACAATGGGGACGTGACTACACTTTAGACTTTACAGATACAGCGTGGAAACTTGGTATCATGTTCAGTCCAGGTATTATAGGCCAAGGCATCTGTACCTGTGCTGTATTGTTCCATGTTTAGTTTAGTTCAGTTTAATTCAGTTTAGTTTAGTTTAGAGATACAGCGCTGACCAGTGGTCACAATCGACCACCCCGTACACACTAGTTCTAGGAAATCCTACTTTCCCACCCACTCCCTGCGCACTAAAGGGCAATTTACAGAGGGCCAATTCACCTACAAACCTGCACGTCTTGGGGATGTGGGAGGAAGCCGAAGAACCTGGAGGAAACCCAGATGGTCACAGGGAAAACTCCACACACGCACACGCACGCACACACTGCACAGCACTCGAGGTCGGGATCGAACCCGATCTCTGGCGCGGTGACTTAGCGGCTCTATCAATTGTACCGCTGAGTCACCACATAATGTGGCAACATATACTTCTCGGAGTAGAGAGATACAGCATGCAACAGGCCCTTCAGCCCATCTTGGCATAGCTTTTAATCTCTCCACATTCCCATCAACTCCCCGCTGAATTCTACCGCTCACCACACACTCGGGGACAATTTACAGAGGGCTAATTAATATACAAACCCGCACGTCTTTGGGATATTAGTTTAGTTTAGAAATATGGTGTGGAATCAGGAAACGGGCCTACTGGGTCATTGAAACATAAAAATATAAAAGAATAGTTGCAGGAGTTGGCCATTTGGCCCTTTGAACCAGCACCGCCATTCAATATGATAATGGTTGATCATCGAAAATCAGTACCCCGTTCCTGCTTTTTCCCCTTGATCCCTTGATTCTTTTAGCCCTCAGAGCTAAATCTAACTCTCTCAAAAACTTCTGTGAATTGGCCTTCTGTGGCAGAGAATTCCACTGATTCACAACTCTCTGGGTGAAAATGATTTTCCTCATCTCAGTCCTAAATGGCCTACTCCTTATACTTAAATCCTGACCACTGGTTCTGGACTTCACCAACATGGGAAACATTTTTCCTGCATCTAGCCTGTCCAATCCCTAAAGAATTTCACATGTTCCTTTAAAATTCCAGTGAATCCAAGCCCAGTTGACGCATCCTTTCATCATATGTCAGTCCCGTCATTCCCAGAACTAACCTGGTGAACCTACACTGCACTCCCTCAATAGCGAGAATGTCCTTCCTCAGTTCCAAAACCGCACACAATACTCCAGGTGTGATCTCACCATGGCCTGTACAACTGCAGTAGGACCTCCTTGCTCCTTTACGCAAATCATCTCGCTATGAAGACCAACATGCCATTTGCTTTCTTCATTGCCTGCTGTACCTGCAGGTTCAGTTTCAGTGACTGATGTACAAGGACATCCAGGTCTCGTTGCACCTCCCCTTTTCCTAATCTGACACCATTCAGATAATAACCTGCCTTGTTCTTGCCACCAAAGTGGATAACCTCACATTTATCCACATTATACTGCATCTGCCATGCACCTGCCCACTCACCCAACCTATCCAAGTCACCCTGCAGCCGCATAGCATTCTGCTAGCAGCTCACCCTGCCACCCAACTTTGTGTCATCTGCAAACATGGAGATGTTACATTTAAATCCCTCGTCTAAATCGTTATTATATGTTGTAAATAACTGGGGTCCCAGCACTGAGCCTTTCAGCACACCACTATTCACTGCCTGCCATTCGGAAAAGGACCCGTTAATTCCCACTCTTTGCTTCCTGTCTGCCAAGCAGTTCTCTATCCATGTCAATACCCTACCTCCAATAACATGTGCTCTAATATTGCACTCTAATCACTTGTGTGGGACCTTGTCAAAGGCTTTTTGAAAGTCCAGATACACCACATCCACTGGCTCTCCCTTATCCATTCTACTTGATACATCCTCAAAAAATTCCAGAAGATTAGTCAAGCATGATTTCCCCTTCATACAGTAAATCCCTGCTGACTTTGACTGATCCTGTCACTGCTTTCCGAATGCGCTGCTATTACATCTTTAAGAATCGACTCAAGCATCTTCCCCACTACCGATGTATGGGTAACTTCTATAATTCCCCGCTTTCTCTCTCCGTCCTTGAGTACTTTGGGATGCAGACCAACAGTTTACCTAACACCATTTCCTGACTAATGTGGATAACCTTCAGTTCTTCCCTCCCTCTAGATCCTCGGTCCCCTAGTATTTCTGGGAGATTGTTTGTGTCTTCCTTAGTGAAGACAGAACCAAAGTACTGGTCTAACATTTCTTTGTTTCCCATTATAAATTCACCTTTTTCTGACTGTAAATGATCTACATTTGTCTACACTAATCTTTTCCTCTTCACTTATCTAGTCCGCACCGACCAGCGATCCCCACACATTAACACGACCCTACACACACATGAGAGTTGGTGTTACATTTATACCAAGCCAATTAACCTACAAACCTGTACGTCTTTGGAATGTGGGAAGAAACTGGAGCACCCGGATTCGGTCACGTAGAGAACGTGCAAGTTATGATTGAACCCGGGTCTCTGGCGTGGTAAGGCAGCAGCTCTACCCGCTGCACCACAGTGCCGCCCAGGATCTCTCCGCTCTGTTAGTCCTGATATATGTTTATAATCTACTGATCAATTTTTAAAATACATTTAGGTATTTGTTTGTGGGTGTGGATATTGTGGGAAAACAGGCAATTACAGTTCATCCCTAGATACGCCTGCCTTGCATGTCATTTCTGGATTCAAAACAGGTTCAGGACAATTCCCTACATTCAAGGATATTAGTGAGCAGGTGGATAGTTACGTTCAGTAGAAACAAATAACTGCAAGTGCTGCTTTATACCAAAGATAGACACAAAGTGCTAGAGTAACTCAGCAGGTCAGGCAGCCTGTCTGGAGAAAAGGGATGGATGATGTTTCGGGTCAGAAACCATCTTCAGACTCAATCTGAAAAAAATTACGATCATTCTGATCATCACTATTCAGTCTGGCATTTTTTTTTAATTACTATTTATTTAATTACATGAATTTAACTTCTCCATCTGCTCGGTTGAGATTTGAACATGTCGTTGATTTAATCCTCTAGAACACTAGCTTCCAGTCCAGTAACTTATCTGGAATGAAGACAATATCGGGTGAGTGTGTGAGTGTGTGAGTGAATGAATGCATGAATGAAACTTTATTATCACACGTGACATGTCACAGTGAAATTCTTTGTTTTGCAGACGATACACAAAGTATGCAAAGAGTCGCCACAATAGGGCGCTGACAGAGTTACAAAGTGTTGAATAAAGTCCCCAATGGTTCCACTTTGTTCTCGGTGGAACCCCCACGTCGGTTCCTCTTTAGTTTAGTTTATTGTCACGTGTACCAAAGTACAGTGAAAAGCTTTTTGTTGCATGCTAACCATTCAGCAGAAAGACAATACATGATTATAATTGATCCATTTACATGATAATGGAGTAACGTTTCGTGCAAGGTAAAGCCAGCAAAGTCCGACGAAGGATGTCCAAGGGTCATCAAAAAAGTAGATTCAGCACTGCACTCTGGTTGTGGTAGGATGGTTCAGTTGCTGATAACAGCTGGGAAGAACTGTCCCTGATTCTGGAGGTTCTGTGTGTTTTCACACTTCTATACCTTTTGCCTAATGGGGGAGGGGAGAAGAGGAGTGGCCAAGGTGTGACTCATCCTTGATTATACTGCTGGCCTTGCCGAGGCAGCGTGAGTTATAAATGTAGTCAATTGAAGGGAGGTTGGTTTGAGTGATGGTCTGGGCTGCGTCCACAATTCGCTGCAATTTCTTGCTGTCTTGGATGGAGTTGTTCCCAAACCAAGCTTTGATGCATCCTGATCAAATGCTTTCTAAGGCGCATCTGTAGAAGTTGGTGAGAGTTTGTTGTGGACATGCCAAACTTCCTAAGCTTTCTCAGGAAATCAAGACATTGGTGTGCTTTCTTGGTTCTTGGACCGATCACAGGGCAGGTGTCCAAATTAAGGAGCAGAGACAGGTAGACACAAAATGCTGGAGTAACTCAATAAGTCACGCAACATCTCTGGAGTGCCTGGGTATGTGATGTTGTGGGTTGAGACCCTTCTGTAGAGGTAGGCATGGATATTCAGCCCCCGTGAGTCCTGCACCATTCATAAACCTTGAGGCCATTATTCCGCTCCTCTCACTAAAGCCATGAGTAGCTGAGTAGTGTTCAAGTCATGGCCATTAATAAGACTTAAGCCCTGTCTCACTGTGCGAGTTGACCCACGAGTGACCCCGAGTGAAAGACTCGTGGTTGCGTACGAGACTCCAAGTTTATGATCAAGAGTTTAACCGAGTTCCCACGGGTATGTCTAAGTTTGCCGTTTACTTCTCATTTCTGCGATGTTCCAAGTTCGTCTCCCGAATGTACCAAGTTCCTCTCCCGTTAATCTTGAGGCAACAATGTATACCGACGTGTTGCACTTATGTACGGCTTTATTTCAAAACTCGCAAACATTCAGGTGACAAAATAACCCAATATCAATACCATGTCTGCCTCATCCCAGTTTATGGGGGATGGGGGTGGGGGGGGGGGGGGGGGGGGTGGGTAGGATCATGATATGAATCTGTGCCAAGTTGTAAAACTCCAGCCGGGATACCGTCGTCTCCGGGTTCGTGATCATACCAGTAATATTGTGAGGTCGACATACTGTTGACACTCGCAATATTACTGGCATTATCACTAATCAATTATTACATCTCAGAATTTGTGTTACAATATTTCATGTTCCCCGGGAACATTTGCACTTTAAAACTACACTTTGGGTTCTTATTTGCCATCGGGTAAAAGATTGTGATTATGGTCATGTTAAGAAATAAAAGTCATAAAATCAATGTGTGAAATGTGATTCTTACTTTTCAAAGTCTCTCATAGGAAACAATGAGCGTATAGAGCCCAGGGAGAGGGGGAGAAAGGGACGTACACTCACAGAGGCAGAGTCTCTCAGCCTGTGTGAGAGGGAGGGAGGGAGAGAGAGACACACACACACAAGGTGGATGTGAAATCTCACCTACCTGTTTCAGACAGGCATCCGCAGCCAGTGAATGAAGACACCCCCATCTGTCTCCCCCTCCTCTCCCACCACTCTCCACCCTCTCTCCTCCACCACCCCTCCCCTCACCCCCCCCAATTTGGAAATGTCATCCCATCACCCATTCCTTGTCTCCAGAAATGCTGCCTGCCCGCTGAGTTAAAGAGTTCCCACTTGCAGCAGCATAACAGGCCAGTAAACACAATACTCATAGATAATATACTAAACAAAGAAAATATATATTAAAAAATCCAGTATTATTGTAAAAATCCCAAAGTCCTTAGTGCCACCAAGGCAGTTTGTAGTTCATAGTTTAGTTAGCATTTGTAGCGTTCAAGAGCCTGATGGTTGTTGGGAAGAAGCTGTTCTTGAACCTGGAGGTCATGGTTTTCAGATTCTTATACCTTCTGCTCAGCAGGAATGAAAGGAGAGCATGGCCAGGGTAGTGTGGGTCCATGACAATGCTGGCTGCCTTTTTGAGGCAGCACCTCCTATAGAACCCTTTGATTCAGTAAAGTTCAGTAAAGAGATCGGGAATCTGGCATCATGGCTTGAGAATAAAACCCAGCCTTTAACATCCGCATAATGAAAGAGTTGGTGTTGTCCTACGGAACAGGGGTGCAGGAGAGGTAAACACTACCCTGTCTTCTTCAACAGCACTGGTAGAGATGGCTTCTGGACGTGACTGGCAAACCTCAGATTAGGCTGCCATGAAGTGTCATAAAATGTTCTCACGCTTTTCCTCAATACTGGTTTGTCTTAAGGTTGTGAGCTCAGTCCCAAATACACAAAATCAATATATAAACTTCAAGCATTTTTTTCTTTTCAACCCACTCTGTCACCTTATCAATAACTTGCTTAACTTTGTTAAGCAGAATTTGTCTTTAAAAAGTCTATGTTGGTGTTCCTTAACTGATCTATACTTATCCAAGTAACTGATATTTCTGTCCCTGATTATTGTTTCTAAAAAGAGTTCCCACGGTAGACTCACGAGTCACAAAGGTAAACGCACGGGCCACTACGTTCTTACAACGAGTTTAAATGTTTCAAATTTTAACCTCAAGAGTACATTTTACTCATGGAAAAGTTTAAACATGTTTGAACTTTTTCCAGAGTTAACAAGTTTCACGGGTACCTGCCGTTAGCGCCAAGAGTCGCTAAGTTGCGTCCACGAGTTCCGACGTTCCCACTACGTTAATTGTACGTGATTACCACGAGTTAAATTTGTTTTAAACTCGGGGTACCTCGTGGGTCAGCTCGCACAGTGAGACAGGGGTTTTAAGGACTCAAATCATTAACATTCAACAGTCGGTTTATTTTCCTTGCACAAGGGTAGAAGTGTCTCAGTCGAAGGCTGTGACTACGATGCCAATCTTAAGTCGACACAGCAGTGCATTTATACACCAAATAGATGCCAACTGAGGAAGTCCAAAATCAGGTAGAATGAAGTGTTAATAAAATAATCAGTACTTTAATCAAACATAATACAAAGGTCACAACTTCTTAGTCCCCTAGGCAACAGAGTACTAAGGTAAGGATACCTAAGGTGTTAATAACTGACATTGGACTGCAACTTCTCAGTTCTGCGTAAATCATGGTACAAAGATAATTAGAGTGAATGTGTTGCAATTACTGGCAGGGAGCTTCTGAGTGCTGCATGTGTCAAGGTATGGACAACGAATATAGAAACATAGAAAAATAGGTGCAGGAGTAAGCCATTCAGCCCTTTGAACCTGCACCGCCATTCAATATAACAAAGAAGAGCAGAGATTCAACTTTTTGCACCTTCCTTCACAGTGAGGAATGTGGAGGAGTGACTGTGGTGGATGTTTATGTTAAATTGTATTTTGTGCGTTCCGTTGCTTTTTATTTGAATGACTGACTTGGCAAATGAAATTCCTCATATGTTGTAAAACATACTTGTATAATTGTATTGTATTATAATCATGTCTGATCATCTTAAATCAGTGCCCCGTTCCTGCTTTTTTCCCATATCCATTGATTCCCTTAGTCTTGAGAGCTAAATCTAACTCTCTCTTGAAAATTATCCAGTGAATTGGCCTCCACTGCCTCTGTGGCAGAGATTTCCACAGGTTCACAACTCTCTGGGTGAAGAAGTTTTTCCTCATCTTAGTCCTAAATGGCCTACCCCTTATTCTTAAAATGTGACCCCTGGTTCTTGACTCACCCAACATGGGGAACATTTTTCCTGCATCTAGCCTGTCTAATCCTTTAAGAATTTTATATGTTTCTATAAGGGCCCTCTCATCCTTCTAATTTCCAGAGTATACAAGCCCAGCCGCTCCATTCTCTCAGCATATGACAGTCCTGCCATCCCGGGAATTGACCTGGTGAACCGACGCTGCACTCCCTCAATAGCAATAATGTCTTTCCTCAAATTAGGAGACCAAAACTGCACACAATACTCTATGTGCAGTCTTACCAGGGCCCTGTACAACTGCAGTAGGACCTCCTTGCTCCTAAACTCAAAGCCTCTCGCAATGAAGGCCAACATGCCATTAGCTTTCTTCACTGCCTGCGGTACCTGCATGCCAACTTTCAGTGACTGATGTACAAGCGCACCCAGGTCTCGTTGCACCTCTCCTTTTTCTAATCTGTCAGCATTCAGAAAAGAGTCTGCCTTCCTGTTCTTGCCACCAAAGTGGATAACCTCACGGAGCCTGGGATCCGAGATCGCCAGAGTCGGAGCTCCGACCAGCGCGGCCTGAGGACTTCGGGTGCCGCGGTCTCCGGGGAGGAAGCGGCTGCTCCAGACATTCCAAGCCGCTGAGGAATGTTCACCTGACGCCGGAGTTCCATCTTTGCAGCAACAGGGCCTGAAAACATCGGACTGGCTGCGGAGGCCACAAATAGGCCCCAACCTCAGGTGATCACAGAGGAAGAGGATTGAACTTTCTGGTGCCTTTCCCCACAGTGGAAAATTTTGATTCTGCTGTGGGGAGACGTTCATGTTGAATTCTATAATGTGTTGTGTCATTTTTTTATTTTTTATTTTTCTATCGATGTACGGAAACTTTGTAAAGCACTTTGGTTTCAACGCGAGTTGATTTAAGCATGCTATATAAATAAAATGTACTTACTTACTTACTTACTATGTATCCACATTATACTGCATCTGCCATGCATATGCCCACTCACCCAACCTATCCAAGTCACCCTGCAGCTTCATAGCATCCTCATTGCAGCTCACACTGCCACCCAGCTTTGTGTCATCCACAAACTTGGAGATGTCACACTTAATTCCCTCATCCAAATCGTTAATATATATTGTAAATAACGGGTCCCAACACTGAGCATTGTGGCACCCCACTAGTCACTGCCTGCCATTCTGGAAAGGGCCCATTAGTTCCTACTCTTCGTTTCCTGTCTGCCAACCAGTTCTCTATCCATGTCAATACCCTACCCCCAATATCACTTGCTCTAATTTTGCACACTAGTCTCTTGTGTGGAACCTTGTCAAAGGCTTTTTGAAAGTCCAGATACACCACATCCACTGGCTCTCTCTTATCCATTTTACTTGTTACATCCCCCAAAAATTCCAGAAGATTAAGCAAGCATGTTTACCCCTTCATAAATACATGTTGACTTTGACTGATCCTGTCACTGCTTTCCAAATGCACTGCTATAACATCTATAACAATCGACTCAAGCATCATCCCCACTACCGATGTCAGGCTAACTGGTCTATAATTCCCCATTGTTGCCCTTCTGTCTTAAAAGTGGGTTACATTGGCTACCCTCCAGTCCACAGGAACTGATCCAGAGTCAAGAGAACATTGCAAAATGATCATCAATGCATCCACGATTTCCAGGGCCACCTCCTTGACTACTCCGGAATGCAGACCATCAGGCCCTGGGGATTTATCTGCCTTCCGTCCCAACAGTTTACCTAACACCAATTCCTGACTAATGTGGTTTCCCTACAGTTCCTCCCTCCCACTAGCTCCTTGATCCCCTAGTATTTCTGGGAGGTTGTTTGTGTCTTGCTTAGTGAAGACAGAACCAAAGTACTCGTTTAACTGGTGTGCCATTTCTTT
>JAXLNO010001439.1:0-56042 GCA_038087875.1 Malacoraja senta | reverse complement strand
AATCTTTAAAAACCATTGAATGTTTAAAAGGCATTTGTGCATGGATAGGAAAGGGCCAGACGGATATGGTCCAAATGCAGGCAGGTGGGACTAGTGTAGTAGGGACTAGGGCCTGTTCCCATGCTGTATGACTGTGACTCTATGATTCTGAGCACAGGTTGGGAACCAGCAGCAGCAGGTGGTTTTAGAGCACTTGTTATCATCCCGAATGTAGTCTCGAACATCGGTCTCATTACACATAATTTCCTCATCAACAGCCTGCTCTTTTAACTGAAGTACTCAGCTTCTCTAAGAGAACCCGTTATACCTGCGGAACTGTTCATGTCTCCATTTACAATGGACCACAATTCACTGTGGCAGAGGTGCTAACACCGTCTATTAAAAGTTTAGATTAGCTTACTTCAGTTTACTTTAGTTTAATTTAGTTTAGAAATACAGTGGGGAAACAGGCCCTTCGGCCCAGCGGGTCCGCACCGACCAGTAATTGGCGCATACTCGCTCTTTCCTACACGCATTAGGGGCAATATATCATTTTTACTAAAGCTAATTAACCTACGAACCTGCACGTCTTTGGAGTGTGGGAGGAAACCAGAGATCCTGGAGAAAACCCACGTGGGTTATGGGGAGAACGTACAAACTCCATACAGACAAGCACCCATTGTCAGGATCAAACACGGGTCTCTGGCGCTGTGAGGCAGCAACTCTACCGTTGCGCCACCGTGATGCCCAAAGTTCTTGCTTCTTGAGTCATTGCAGAGACCACAACTGCTTAGAGCCCCCACTGTGATAATTCATGATTCTATGCAAGGTTGATATGTGTCCTGCTTACTCGGCTCAGTGACAAGCTCCTGGAAATGAAACAAACAACTGCTGTTGTGTAGGAAGGAACTGCAGATGCTGGTTTACACCGAAGATAGACACAAAATTCTGGAGTGACTTAATGGGACAGGCAGCATCTCTGGAGAGAAGGAATGGGGGGCTTTGCGTCAAGACCATTCTTCTGACTGCTGCAGCAGAGAAACTCAGTTCGTCAGGCAAACTGCATTAAATTAATTTCCACCTGTCAAAATCTGACTCTCCAGCAGATTCCAATAGACACCTTCCTTCTGTTCTATACTAGTGTTTCATTGCCGATTAGCCATCCACACCAACTCATGTGCTCTCGGGGTAAAGGACATGTGATAGGAGCAGAAATATGTCTACTCAATTCCCTATCAATTAGTTACCTTGCTATCAGGAAACTTGCTTTTGAACAACTCTGGCAAGTTTGATTTATCCAGAGAAGTTTTGTTTGATTTAAATGCTTCTTTTATCTAACAATTTTACTTTTGTGTCTGATTATGATTATTCTGCAGTTTACCCAGGTTATATTACTGGGAAATGTTTTCCTACTGTTATGCTGTTATCAGGCAACCAAACCATCCTACCAACAACTAGAGAGCAGCCCCTAAACTACTATCTGCCTCATTGGAGACCTTCGGACTATCTTTGATTGAACTTTATCTTGCACAAAATGTTGTTCACATGATTCCCTTGATCATGTATCTGTACACTGTGGACGGCCCGGTTGTAATCATGTATTGTCTTTTCCGCTGACTGATTAGCACTTGTGCACTGCCCAGGTGAGGTCTGTATGATGCAGTTCAGTTCAGTTTCTTGTCATGTCTCGTGTATCAAGGTACATGAAAAGATTTTGTTTTTTACTCGGTTGCATGAAAACAAAGCATTTTCGCTGTACCAAGGTACAAGTGTGTGTGTGTCTCTGTGCGATTGTGGCAAATTAGACACACAGAGTCTTTTGCAGAGAGAAGGTGAATCAAGGACCAGAGGACTCAGGTTTAAGGTGAGGGGGAAAATATTTAATAGGAATCTGAGTGGTAACTTTTTCACACAAAGGATGGTGGGTGTATGGAACAAGCTGCCCGAGGAGGTAATTGAGGCAGGGACTATCCCAACATTTAAGAAACAGACAGGTACATGATTAGGACAGGTTCAAAGGTTCAAAGGTCTGTTTCTGAACGCTGATCATTTCTCCAGTTTTGAATATCAACTAATCATAGTTGGTCTAATCTGTCCACTTTTAATTGTTCTTGTGTATCGCCCACCAAAAATGCATAAGGACTTTATCTCACAATTTGCTGATCTTATCGCTAGCTTATTGCCCAAATTTGACCGGGTCTGATTCTCGATGACTTTAACATTCATGTCTGCTGTCCCACAAAGCCTCTTGTGAGTGAATTTATGAACCTGGTTGAGTCCTTCAATCTGACTCTACTCACCACTGGACCCACGCACAAGCTTGGCCATACACTAGACCTAGTGCTTTCGTCTGGCCTCCCAATTTGTAATACAGAAATTATTGATGCCTGTCTGTCTGATCATAGTGCAATTATATTTGATGCATCTCTGCCTTTCTCTCCCTCAAAATCCCATCTCCCTACTCCACTACGTAAACTCTTCAACTGCCAGTAAGTTCTCTGAGGCTCTCATAGATGCCCCCGACATGTGCACTATTGAGGCGTCTCCCCTCCATCTCAGCACCGACGACCTCATTTCTCTATTCAATATATGCTCCCCTTAGGCCAAGTCATTCAAAGGCACAGCATCTCCTTCCATTGCTATGCAGATGATACACAACTCTATCTACCCTGAAGTCCAACAACTGATCAAATCTACTTAACCTTATCCACTGCCTCGAGGATATAAAGTGTTGGATGGCCCAGAACTTCCTCCAACTAAACGAGAGTAAGTCTGAGGTCATCCTTCTCGGCCCCTCGGACTCAATCAAAACGATAGCAGGCAGCCTTGGAAGCCTTACCCCATTACTCAAACCTCACGTCAAAAACCTTGGCGTGATATTTGACAGCGTTGAAATTTGACAAAACAAGTCGATGCCGTGGTAAAAGCTAGCTTCTTCTAGCTTCGGACGATAACTAAAATAAAACATTCCTTCAGTTTGACGACCTCGAAAAGATCATCCACACATTGATCTCCCACCTCGATTACTGCAACTCCCTTTACACTGGCATCAGCCAATCTTCCCTGTCCCACCTGCAACTGGTCCAAAACACCGCAGCGAGACTCCTGACGAGCATCCGAAAAAGGGACCACATCACCCCGATCCTGGCCTCTTTGCACTGGCTCCCTGTGCGGTTCTGAATACATTTCAAGATCCTTCTTTATGTCTACAAAGCCCTTAACGGGCTTCCCCCACCTACATCAAAAATCCTGCTTACCCACCACACCACCTCCAGGTCCCTCAGATCGGCCGACTTGGGGTTACTGAACATCTCGCGGTCCAGGCATAAGCTCAGGGGCGACCGCGTCTTTGTGGTTGCAGCTCCTAGACTGTGGAACAGCATCCCTCTTCCCATCAGAACTGCCTCCTCCATCGACTCTTTTGTCGAGACTTAAAACTCATCTTTACTCTCGAGCCTGTCTTGACATCCTCTGAGGGAGGGCTATATGTATGTATTTATGTATGTACTTAATCTATGAACCAATGTTGTATAACGTTAGTACCTCCACCAATGTAAAGCACTTTGGTCAACGAGAGTTGTTTTTTAAATGTGCTATAGAAATATAAGTGACTAGACTTGTTTATTGTCAAGTGTACCAATTAGGTACAGTGAACTCAAATTACCATACAGCCATACGAACAAAAAGCAACAAGACATACAGCTACACAAAGTTAATATAAAACATCCACCACAGCGGCTCCCCCACATTCCTCACTGTGACAGAAGGCAGTAACGTCTAACCATCTTCCTCTTTTTACTCCCATTGTCTTGGCAGTCGAACCATCTGTAGTCGGGGAGATCAAAGCGCCCGCCGCAGTTGATCGAAGCCCCGTGTGGAGGCGATCGAAGTTCCATGTCGGGGCGATCGAATTTCCAGCGTCGAGGTGGTCGAAGCTTCTGCGGCTTGGAGCTCCTGAAGTCGGTCACTAACCAGAGACTGCCAGCTCCACGATGTTAAAATCCGCAGGCTCCCACGGTTGGAGCTCCGAGGTCGATCCCCGACATGGATCGCCAGCTCCGTGATGTTAAGTCCTGCAGGCTCCCACGGTTGAAGCTCCGAGGTAACTCTCCAGCTGAGGCCCCAGTGATAATATCAGGCATTTTGGGTACTTGACAAAATGGAGGATTTCTGCTTCTGTAAAACCTGCTTGTCATCTTTTGCAAAAGCTGTATGACCATGAGGATCATGGCTCCAGAAAGTCTGTGGCCTGGGAAGGGTTGAATAGAGGTTGATGTCCAGATGGCCTGTAATTGTTAATATGTATGAGATTTTGCAGAAGGAGCTTGGTCCTGTTGCAAATGCAGGGTTGGGATTGGTTGGGGAAATGATGGGTTACAATAATGTTGCTGAGTCCTCCCGCCATTAATTATGATTGGTCTAGGAGAGGGGCCTCACCCAAGATGTTTACTTTACCTGGGAGAATGTTTCTTTACTTAACAGAAGTGTTTCCCCTTAAGTGCTTTGTGTTGAAACTATGTTATGTGATATTATATGATTGGGTTAGGGAACTGTCATTCAATGTATTGTGCAGCCCTTATAGATAATTGGCTTGTAGGGGTTCCCCCCTCCTATGTATTTTGACACCAAGTGTCTGTAAAAGTATAAAAGAGTGGGGAGCACGTTGGGGTGGGCCGGTCTTCTGGGGTGTGTGTTCTAGTCGTGCGAGGCTGTTGGGCTCGAGTAAGTAGAGACAAGGATCGGACCCATAGAAACATAGAAAATAGGTGCGCCATTCAATATGATCATGGCCATCCAACTCAGTATCCTGTACCTCCCTTCTCTCCATACCCCTGAACCCTTTAGCCACAAGGGCCACATCTAACTCCCTCTTAAATATGGCCAATGAGCTGGCCTCAACTACCTTCTGTGGCAGAGAATTCCACAGATTCATCACTCTCTGTGTGAAAAATATTTTTTCTCATCTGGGTCCTAAAGACTTCCCCCTTATCCTTAAACTGTGACCCCATTTTCTGACTTCCCCAACATCGGGAACAATCTTCCTGCATCTCGCCTGTCCAACCCTTAAGAATTTTGTAAGTTTCCATAAGATCCCCCCTCAATCTTCTAAATTCTAGCGAGTACAAGCCGAGTCTATCGAATCTTTCTTCATATGAAAGTCGTGCCATCCCAGGAATCAGTCTGGTGAACCTTCTCTGTACTCCCTCTATGCAAGAATGTCTTTCCTCAGATTAGGAGACCAAAACTGTACACAATACTCCAGGTGTGGTCTCACCAAGGCCCTGTACAACTGGAGCAGAAACCTCCCTGCCTCCTATACTCAAATCCTTTCGCTATGAATGCTAACATACCATTCGCTTTCTTCACTGCCTGCTGCACCTGCATGCCTACTTTCAATGAAGAAGGGTTTCGGCCCGAAACGTTGCCTATCTCCTTCGCTTCCATAGATGCTTGCTTGCACCCGCTGAGTTTCTCCAGCATTTTTGTGTACCTTTGCCTACTTTCAATGACTGGTGTGCCATTGACACCCAGGTCTCGTTGCATCTCCCCTTTTCCTAATCGGCCACCATTTAGATAATAGTCCTACTTTCCTGTTCTTGCCACCAAAGTGGATAACCTCACATTTATCCACATTATACTGCATCTGCCATGCATTTGCCCACTCACCCAACCTATCCAAGTCATCTTGCAGCCTCCTGGCATCCTCCTCACAGCTAACACTGCCCTCCAGCTTCGTGTCATCCGCAAACTTGGAGATGTTGCATTCAATTCCCTCGTCCAAATCATTAATATATAATTCCCTCGTCCAAATTATTATTATTATTATTATTATTATTTTTTTATTAGAAGTATTTTACATTACAGTAATCTGCAATAACGTAAGTTTATACTTTTCTTATACCACTTCTTATTTTAAACTTTAATAGGAAAAAAGGATAGAAAGAATTAGTAAAGATAGTCAGTGAGTGATTGAAAGAGTGGTCCAGGAACACCCACAAGAAATAGTTAAAAAAGAAAAAGAAAAAAACCCAAAAGGAGGAAAAATAAAAAAGAAAGCAGAAAGTAAGATAGGACAATATGAAAGGGATGTACCTACTTTCTTATCTTTACTCACCCTCACCAGGTCCTAAAACCATTTATTATCAACATTTTGTTGCACCTTATGTTTGTAATAAGTCGATTTAGGGAGACCAAATCTTTTGGAATTGGTCTTGTTTACCTGCTAAGAGGAATCTCATATCTTCTAGATGTAACAATTCCGACATATTAGAAGTCCACATTTTTGTCGTTGGCGTGGGAGCATTTTTCCAGAATTTCAGTATCAGTTTTTTTGCCATTATTAAGCTATAATTAAGAAAACTCCCTTGAAACGAAATCAGCTCCAAACTTGCTTCTATTGTTCCAAAAATAATCAATTCTGCATTCGTGTTTTCAGTTTTATTTTAAATAATTTAGTGAAAAATTAATTTCAAAATTTTGGATTTTTATACAAAAAACAAAAGAATGTGCTATAGTTGATTCATGGATTAGGCATTTATCACAGATAGCAGAGGTATTTGGGTAAAATTTACTTAATTTAGCTTTTGAATAGTATAATCTATGTAAAATTTTTAATTGAATCAGAGTATGTCTTGCGTTAATCGAGCATTTATGCACATATAATAGGTCTTTCGAGATTTTTATAGCTAGGTCCTGTTCCCATTCTCTTCTAATCCCATCCGATGATGGAATTTCTCTGTTTAAAATGGAATTATATAGGTATGATATTAAATTAGCTGATTCCGCTTTTATATTCGTTATCCCCATCTAATAGGTCAGGAGACATATTTTGATATTCTCGTGTATACTTTTCAAATAGTCACGTATTTGAAAATATTTGAAATATTGATTACTATTCAAGTTGTATTTAAGTTGTAGTTGGTGAAATGTTAAAAAACTTCCATTATCATACATATCTCCAAACGTTTTAATTCCTACTCTCTTCCCAATTTATAAAAGCTCTATCTATCATAGAAGGTTTTAACGAAGGGTTATTCATTATTAGGTGAGAGAAGTGATAGATTTCTTAATTTTAACGTTAATTTTATTTGTTTCCAAATTCTAATTGTACTACGAATAATTGGATTATTCATCCAAATTATTAATACCATATTAGGACCCGTATTGGATTATGTATTGTGTTGGTATTGGACTTGTGTACAATAAAGGGAGTTGGATTTCCAGTGCTCGTATTCAGTGTTTGACTGAACCAGTCTAAGGGGTAAGTTTAAGACCGGAATTACACCAGCTCCTCGATGTTATGCCACAGTGCAGATGGAGATATGATACGGTAAATAATCGCATCTCCGTCGAGGTAAGAGATTAAACAAAGTTTCCCCCAACCCCCAACTTAAAACAAGCTAGAAGAATACTAAAACATACATTTAACACATGCTATAGAACAACAAAGAAGGAATGGACGAGACAGACTGTTGGCGAGGCGGCCATTGTGGGCACCACCCGGAGTGGTTATAGGTTTCGAGGGATATGGACCAAACGGGGACATGTGGGACCTCCTGTAGCTGGGACATCTTAGCCGGTGTGGGCAAGTTGGGTCAAATGGCCTGTTTCCACACTGTATAAATCTATGACTGTCTGTGACTCTTGTGTACTTCCTAGGTGAAGTCCCCACCTTCACACCCTGGGGAAGGGGGGGGCCTCATTTGTGATGCAGGGCGGGACATTGGCCAGGACCACTCGCTGTACCAATGGCTCGACCTGCAGGAATGTTCACCTTACTGAGACCCCTTTACTCACCACCCTGTTCACCCACTCCACGGACTCGAGGAAGAACACAGCCTTCCCCAACATCCTGCCCACATACAGGATGCCTGCGGGCTTGGCCTCCAGGTTCATCTGGGGGGCAAGTAGCACCTTACCCCATGCTCAAAAGGCAGGTTCCTCATGGGGAACGGGGCCCCAAGAGGAGCAGCTGAAGCAGCTGAAGCTGCCGCCTTTACATAGATCCAGGAAGGCCCCGCTCCCCAGAACACTGGCCCTGCATGGTATCAGGCGTTACAATTTAAACATAACACTTCAACACAATGTAAGACACACACACAGTCCAAATGGCACGAGGCCAAGTCCACACACAAAAACAATATGGAACAGTCGAGGGAGGGAGGCAAAGTGGTGTTGCCATCAAATGGTGATAAAGGCGGCTCCCCCGAACACTACTGCGTCACCACCTCTTTAACCAGCTATCTCGGCTCTCCTGTGTTCCCTGGTGAGCTGCTGACCTTCACAGGCAATCCAGCTGGTCTTTGATGCTCCTGCAGCAAGGAAAGGGATTTGCCTGCATCCGTTGTTGTTGGAAGCCTCCTATCTCTGAGAGAAAGGAGGTGTCTCCAGCTCCAGGTCCCAATGTCGTAGAAGAAGATCGAGACGGTGCAGAAAACCTCCACAACGCACGAAAGCCAGACCGGCCCAGTCACCACCGACACGGCAATAACGGGGGGGTGGGGGTTGTTCCGGACACAGCAGTAAAAGTCCAGAAAGATTCCCCCCCTTTTGCTGCAGTTTCCTGGCAGGTTGCCAGCCACTGTTTGGGAGTTTAGCTGATAAGACTGCTCGCAGACCCAAAACAAGCAGAAACTTTAAAATGTATCTCAGCAAGGACGCAGCGATACTCAAGGATGTTTCAAAGTACCGCTGCGCCTCCACCGATTTCAAAAAGATGTTTAAATTCACTCGTGTTTGTGTTTGGACGGGAGCTCCACAACACCACACCTCCTCGCATAACCAGCTGTTGTTTTAAATCAAAGATATTGATTCAAATATTAAACTAGTATTTACAACAACAATAAAAGAAAAACAGAACCACCACCATAGTACAAGACAAAACAAATAAACTACTAAACAACTATATTACAATCCTTGCCCAGGATACATTCAACCCCCCGCGGTGCCCAGCGGTCCTGGAAATCCCCCAGGGTGCCCTGTGGACAGCGCCTAGTCCCCTTTCTAGTACCACCCGGTCATGGACGTAACCCCGGAAAAGGGGCAGGCAGCGGCTTGGGCAAAGCCATCTTCCACCTGGGCGCCGTAACTCGCCAATGGCCAGATTGGCCAGGCCCAGGAGCAACCCAACTAGGACATCTTCAGCCCTACCCTCTCCCCTACGCACAGGGTGTCCAAAGATGATGATGGTGGGTGAGAAATGCAGCCAGAAGGCAAGGAGCAGCCCCTTTAGGTATTCAAACAGTGGCTGCAGCCTCACGCACTCCATGTACACGTGGTACACAGACTCTTCCAGCCCGCAAAAGTGGCAGGCGGCTGGCGAGTCTGTGAACCGCGAGAGAAACCGGTTGCAGGGAACACCTCGGTGCAATACCCTCCACCCTAGGTCCCCAATGTAGAGGGGGAGAATCCCTGTGTAGAGGGACCAACGCGAACCAGCTTGGAGGGGGATGATGGTATTGAACGCCGCACTGTAATCTACAAAGAACACCCAGACATTTGTGCTTTTATTGTCCAAGTGGTCCAGTGCAGAGTGGAAAACCAGTGCAATTGCATCTCCGTTGACCTGTTGTGTTGGTAGACAAACTGTAATGGGTCGAGTTTCTTATTGAGGTGGGAGTTGATATGCGTCATTACCAAGCTCCCAAAGCACTTCATCACCACGGATGTTAGTGCCACTGGTTGATCGTCATTGAGGCACGTTACCTTACTCTCTATACCAAAGGTCCATTGCAGTCCTGAGTGAGTTCAGCGCTCTTGGCATGGTGTTTTAGCAGGTGAGATTTGGGGGGTGGAGATTGGAGAGTCAAATGGTCAAACAGCACGGAAACACACCCTTCGGTCCCATATCTATGGTACACAAAATGCTGGAGAAACTCAGCGGGTGCAGCAGCATCTATGGAGCGAAGGAAATAGGTAACGTTTCGGGCCGAAACCCTTCTTCAGACCCTTCGGTCCCATATCTATGTCCACCAAGATGTCGAAAGCAGCTAGTCCATCTGCCGCATTTGGCCCATATCCTTCTAAGCTTCTCCTATCCATGAACCTGTTCAAAAGTCTTTTAAGCACTGTAATTGGAACCATCTCTAGTTACCTCTGGCAGCTTCTTCATTCATTCATTCACTCATTCATTCATTCATTCATTCATTCATTCATTCATTCATTCATTCATTCATTCATTCATTCATTCATTGTTCCCATTTCCCGCAGGAGTTTAGGACACAAATTCTTCACTCCTTCTCTTTCTGCTCTCCACTCCCCTTCTACGAGATTCCCCTCTTTCCCATCTCTATCCCTCCCCTATCTCCAACCCCTCCTCTCTCCTCTCTTCCGTCCCTCCTTCCCAGTCCTCACCACTCTCTCCACCTCTTTTCTCCCTTCCACCCATTCATACATTCATAAGTCATAGGAGCAGAAGTAGGCCATTCGCCACCGAGTCTACTCCACCATGCTATCAAGGCTGATCTATCTTTCCTGCTCATCCCCATTCTCCTGCTTTCTCTCCATAACCTCTGCCACCCTTATTAATCAAATATCAAATATCTGTCAATCTCCGCCTGTAAAATATCCATTGACTTGGCCACCAAAGTCTTCTGTGGCAGTGAATTCCACAGATTCACCACCCTCTTACCAAGGAGATTCCTCCTCATCTGCTTTCTAAAGGTACAACCTTTTATTCTGAGGTTATACTCTCTGGTTCTAGACTCTCCCACACATGGAAACATCCTATCCACAACCACTCTATCCAGGCTTTTCACTATTTGGCAAGTTTCAATGAGGTTCCCCCTCATCTGTCTAAACTCTAAAACATTCTCTCATCCTCTCCCTTCCATTCACTCCCTCCAGGCCCGTACGAAGCTTTCCAAAAGGGGGGTGGCATGACAGGATTACCAAAAATTTAATGGGAATCTGAGAGGTAGCTTTTTCACACAAAGGGTGCTGGGTGTATGGAACCAGCTGCCAGAGGAGGTAGTTAAGGCTGGACTATCCTAATCTTTAAGAGACATTTGGACACGTACATGGAAAGGACAGATTTAGATGGATATGGGCCAAATGCGTGTGAGTGGGACTAGTTAGATGGGACATGTTGGTCGGTGTGGGCAAGTTGGGGCTGAAGGGCCTGTTTCCACACTGCATCATTCTATGACTAAAAAGTTAAGAAGAAAAATGCATGTAGATAAGTAGAGCAGATTTGAAAGAGGAGTGAAATGTAAAGGCAGAGAGAGGTTTATGGGTGGAAAGGAACATAGGAAAGGAGGGGGGAGAGTGGGCTTGGGCAGATGGGTGAAGGGAAAATAGACACAAAGTGCTGGAGTAACTCAGTGGGTCAGGCAGCATCTGTGGAAAATATGTATAGGCGACGTTTCACAGAGTGCTGGAGTAACTCAGCGGGTCAGGCAGAATCTCTGGAGAACATGGATAGGTGACATGTCACAGAGTGCTGGAGTAACTCAGTGAGTCAGGCAGCATCTCTGGAGAAAAGGTATAGATTATATTTCGGGTCAAGACCGTTCTTCAGTAATATTCATGATGTGACATGCATAGACATTCCTGAATGTTACCCAAACCATCGTGAGCTTATGGTGCTTGCCCTCTCCTATAACGTCTCTGCTGCCTTGGGTGATGCAGGACAGGACACAAGCTTTGGGACACGGTGTGAAGCTGTTGCTATCTGTCCCTGCCTGGTAAAAACCTGGATGGAGTGGATGTGGAGAGGATGTTTCCACTAGTGGGAGAGTCTAGGACCAGTGGCCACAGGCTCGGAATTAAAAGACATTCCTTTAGGAAGGAGATGAGCAGGAATTTCTTAAGTCAGAGGGTGGTGAACTGTGGAATTCATTGCCACAGACATCTGTGGAGGTCAAATCAATGGACATTTTTCAGGAGGAGATTGATAGATTCTTGATTGATACCGGTGTCGGAGGTAATGGGGAGAAGGCAGGAGAATGGGTTTGAGAGAGAAAGATAGATAGAGTCATAGAGTGATACAGTGTGGAAACAGGCCCTTCAGCCCAGCATGTCCCATCTACACTGGTCCCACCTGCCCACGTTTGATCCATATCCCTTTGATCCATATCCCTCCGAACCTGTCCTATCCATGTTTCTTAAATGTCTAACTGTTTCTTAAATGTTGCGATAGTCCCTGCCTCAACTACCTCCTCTGGCAGCTTGTTCCATTTGTGTGAAAAACATACCCCTCAGATTCCTATAAAATCTTTTGCCCTTCACCTTAAACTTATGTCCTCTGCTCCTCGATTCACTTACTCTGGGCAACAGACTCAACCATATCTATTCAAATCATGATTTTATACACCTCTATTAGATCATCCCTCATCCTCCTGTGCTCCATGAAATAGAGTCCCAGCCTACTCAACCTCTCCCTATAGCTCTGGCCCTCTAGTCCTGGCAACATCCTCGTAAATCTTTACTGTACCCTTTCCAGTTTGATGACATCTATCCTATAACATGGTGCCCAGAACTGAATACAATACTCTGAATGCAGCCTCACCAACTTGTTATGCAACTGCAACATGACCTCCCAACCTCTATACTCAGCCTGACCCACTGAGTTACTCCAGCACTCTGTGAAACGTCACAGAACAGGGCAAGATTAGCAAGTTTGCTGATGATACAGAAGTGAGTGGTTTTGCAGATAGTGAAGATGGTTGTGAAAGATTGCAGCAGGATCTGGATCAATTAGCCAGGTGGGCAGAGGAATGGTTGATGGTTGCATGGTTCCTTGAAGGTCGTGTCGCAGGTATATCAGGTGGTTAAAAAGTATTTTGGCACTTTGGCCTTCATCAGTCAGAGTATTAAGTATAGAAGTTGGGAGGTCATGTTGCAGTTGTATAAGACGTTGGTGAGACCGCATTTAGAATATTGTGTTCAGTTCTGGACACCATGTTATGGGAAAGATGTCAAACTGAAAACAGTACAGAGATCCCCATCCTGGATCAGTCCAATCAGGGTTGTGTCATCTGCAAACTTGAGAAGCTTGACAGAGGTGTCTGTGGAGGTGCAGTCATTGGTGTGGCGAGAGTAGAGGAGAGGGGAGAGTACGCATCTTGTGGTGCTCCTCTGCTGAGCGTTTGCGGGTCCGAGATATGCTTTCCCATCTCACATGCTGCTTCCTGTCTATCAGAAAGCTGGAGATCCACCGACAGAGGGGTTCAGGCACAGTTAACTCAGAAAGTTTGGAGCATAGTAGCTCTGGCACAATGGTATTGAATGCAGAGCTAAAATCAGCAAACAAAATCCTCGCATAGGTCCCCTGGCGGTCTAGGTGCTGGAGGATGAAGTGCAGGCCCAGATTGACTGCATCATCCACAGATCTATTGGCCCAATATGCAAAATGCAGATGGTCCAGCAGAGGGATTGTGATATTTTTCAGCTTGGCCAGCACAAGCCTTTCAACGGTCTTCATGACTGCAGAGGTCAGTGGGACAAGCCTGTAGTCATTATTACCAGTAATCCTTACCTTTTTAGGTACTGGGACAATAGTGGAGACTTTGAAGCAGGCAGGGACAGTACATCTTTGCAGGGACTGGTTAAAAATGAGTCATTGGGTGTGAAGTGTTGGTTGGGGTGTGAAAGGGTCCAGTCTTTTCATACTGGAGTCTTGCCTTAAGTAGGTGTGAAGTGGTGAATGGAAAGGAGTGGGTGCAGGGTCCATTCTTTGCAGACTGGGGTCTGGCTGTGTTTGTTGGGGAACGGGTCCTAGGGTTACGTTTCTGATTTTCAAACCTGCAGTAAAACTCATTCAGGTTGTTCGTCAGCTGACGATTGTCCAAAGAGTGGGGGGCTTTCCTCATCGCTGGTGATTTCTTGCATGCCCTTCCAAACTGAAGAAGTCACTAGCTGAGAACTTGCTCCTCAACTTCTCAGAGTACCTTTCCTTGACAGCTCTGATTCCTCGTCTCAGCTCTTTATCGATTAGGCTATCTTTTAACTCTTTAACGATTAGGCTATCGGCTTGACGCATATTTTCCCCCAACCCCCCCCCCCCCCCACGATCTCAAAATGGAAATGTTACACCTGTATATAATGATCCCATTAACATTTTTATTTATGTCACAAACTATGGAATTCATATTTTTCAGTATTGTTATCAAGGAAAAGAAAGCAGTTCCAATTATTTGATATTGTTTAAAATTATTCATCTGGAGGAGAAAATATAACAGCTCTAAAACAAACATACCTTAATTTTGCAATCTCACTAAAGATAATCCCCCTTTCCCTCTTCCCTCCCCCATCTCTCTATACTCCCTCCCCCTCTCTCTCTCCCCCTCCCACATCCCCCCCTCTTTCTGGTGAGGAGGGAGGTGAAGATGAAGGTGGCGCGGGCCCAGCGGGCGATGAAGGTGGCGTGGGCCCAGCGGGGGTGGCGTGGGCCCAGCGGGGGTCAGCCGGTGTGGCGTGGGCCCAGTGGGGGTCAACGGGGGTGGCATGGGCCCAGCGGGGGTGGTGGAGGTCCAGCGGGGGTGGCATGTGCCCAGTGGGGGTCCACCGGGGGTCCAGCGGGGGTGGCGAAGGGGGGAAGATGGCTTGGGCCCCAGTGGCGGGGGGAGGCGAGGGGAGTGGGCCCCACCGCAACGGTGTCTGGTGTTGGGGTTACAGCCGCTGGGTTCAGATTCAGCCACTCCCGCCCGGCGACGAGAGAGCGGTCTCCTGGTCGCCCGGCTGGCCGTTGGTGAGGCTTCGACACCGCAGATGGAGATGCTGGACCGGGCGGGCAGACACCGCACCCCGCACCCCCCCCCCGGGCCCGGAGTAATGGGCACTCCCTTATCCCATGGGCCAGATTAGACCCCCTCATGGGTAGTTTGAACCGAGGATAAAAAACAGTCTCCCCCTCCTGCAACGCAATATTGCGCTACTTACCTGGAGTAGACGACACGAGGCATCGAGCTCAATGTGTGGAGTGCAAATGGCAGTCTGATCCCGTCCGGGCCCACTGCGCACGCGCGGGGAGACGGCGTCATTATGCGTCGCTTCCCCAATGGTGCATGTTCCCCTAATTGTGCTTCTATTACTCATGAACTTCTCCAGAGATATTACCTGACCCGCTGAGCTACTCCAGCACATCCTTCCTTACACCTCTTTCCCCCTAACTCTATCTCTCCCCCATCCCTCCTTCTGCAGATCACTTTGTAGCGCCCTACCAACCACCCTCACCCAGACCTGCTCTCCCTCCCTATTCCCTGCCTTCTCTCCAGCTCCCCTCCCCTCCCAGTCTCTCAGTTTGTCAAGATCACTAAGTTGCCGATATCTTTCGTAATCACTGACACTCCGCATTTCTCACAGGGCGCCTGAGACACTGAGACTGGAGCCGCGCGGACTCAAACTCATCAGACTCACCCAGAGACTGACCGAAGCCTGCAATTTAAATCGTGAACTGACCAGAACCCACAAGTCCACCTGAAGATTGAGCGGACCTCTTCTTTCACCCGGAGACCGACAAGACCTCCAATTTCACCCGGACATTGACCAGACCTCCAACTCCACTTTCAAAGATCACTTTAAGTTGCCGGTATCTCTCGTAATCACTGACACTATGCACTTCTCACAGGGCGCCTGAGACACTTAGACTGGAGCAGTTACCTGACAACAACTGGGAAGGAACTGCCCCTGAATCTGCAGGTGTGCGTTTTCACGCTTCGATACCTTTTTCCCGATGGGAGAGGGGAGAAGAGGGAGTGGCCATGGTGAGACTGGTCCTTGATTATGCTGCTGGGTTTGCTGAAGCGGACTTGCGGTTGGTTGAGAGTCACTCCACCTCCAACCGTGGTTGGAATAACAGCAGGACAACAGGCAAAGGCAACACTGTTAGATCCCACCGGCAGCGAAGATCCAAGCCTCTTGGCCATGTCAAACAGCAAGGGTCCCCAGCCCTGGTCAATGTCCAACGCTCTCTCCTCCCAAACCTTGGAACTTCAGGATCACTGGAAATCCAACTTCGAGGACCTCTCCATCGATGAACTCCCGGCCTTTCTGAAGTCGGCCCTGCAACGCTTCGAGACCCATGATCTCGCCATTAAGGTTCTGTTTACCGTGGCTTATTCCATTATCATCTGCCTCTCGGTCTTCGGCAACCTCCTAGTATGTCATTCTGAACCTAGTCGTGACAAACCTTTTAATTACCATTCTCAACAGCCACTTCGCTCTGGTAGGACTTTGTGCCTTTTCATGACCGGACGTTTTATTTGCCGAATCGCGTGTTGTGTTGATATTGGAGAGAAGGTAGAAGAATGGGGTTGAGAGGGAAAGATAGATCATATTATAAGGCACTGGTCAGACCACACTTGCAGTACTGTGAACCGTTTAAGTGGGATAGTTTAGTTAGGATTATTTTAGAGATACAGCATGGAAACAGGTCCTTCAGCCCTCCAAGTCCGTGCTGGCGATCACCCCGTACACTAGTTTTACCCACACACTGGGGACAATGTAACAGAAGCCAATAAACCTACATACCTGCACAAGTTTAGGGGAAACCAGAGCACACGGGGAATACCCACGTGGTCACAGGGAGAACATACACACTCCGCACAGACAGCACCCGTTGTGGGGTGGGAGATTGCAACTTTCACGTGGTCCACCCTGTTTCAACCAATGCAATCAACCTGGCGTACACAATCAAATAAGATCATTTAGAACAAGTTGTCCTACAACTTTAGGCTGTGCACGCCATACCCAAGCAGCAGAAGAAGACGAAGCAGCACCCGTTGTCAGGAAACGTGATTAGAATCGAGTCATTTATGGTGTAGAGATGCATGATAAGAAAATAACATTTAGTGCAAGGTAAAGCCAGGAAAGTCCGATCAAGTATAATCTGAGCATCACCAATGAGGTAGATAGTAGTTCAGCACTGCTCTCTAGTTGTGGAAGGATGATTCTGTTGCCTGATAACAGCTGGGAAGAAACTGTCCCTGAATCTGGAGGTGAGGTCTTCACAAATCTATAACTGTTTCCTAATGGGAGAAGGGAGAAGAGGAAGTGGCCAGGGTGGGAATGGTCTCTGATGATACTGCTGGCCTTGCTGAGGCAGCGTGAGGTAAAAATGTAGTCAATAGAAGGGTTGGTTTGTGTGATGGTATGGGCTGCGTCCACAATTCGCTGCAATTGCTTGCGGTCTTGGATAGAGCTGTTCCCAAACCAAGCTGTTATGCATGACCAGGTCTCCACGGCCTTATGTGTCAGTGGCTCCAGTCCCTTGTCCTGTGCAGTCTATCCCAGTGACTCCGGTGAAGAGCCTCGCCTGGTTTGATCTACAAGTGGCCGTTCTTTGACTGGGTTCATATTCCACAGGTCCGGTTTATAAGCAGTAACTGGGTCTTTGGATCGACCATGTGCCACGTCAGCTGGTTCTCCCAGTATTGTTCTCTCTACGTCTTGACACTCACTCTGATGGCGATAACACTGGATCAGTATCAGGTATGGTCTCCTTCTTTGTGTACACACACACTCAAACCATCCTCCCTTCCATTGACTCCATTTGAACCTCACGCTGCTTCAGCAAGGCCAGCAGCATAATCAACGACCAGCCTCACCCTGGACACTCCCTCTTCTCCCTTCCCATCCAAAACCGCAAGAAATTGCAGCAAATTGTGGACGCAGCCCATACCATCACACAAATCAACCATTAACTCAATTTTTCACCTCGTGCTGCCTCAGCAAGGCCAGCAGTATTATCAGGGACCATTCTTACCCTGGCCATTCACGCTTCTCCCATCTCCCATCGGGGAAAAGGTATAGAAGCGTGAAAATGCACACTTCCAGATTCAGGCACAGTTCCTTCCCAGTTGTTGTCAGGTAACTGTACCATCCTATCACAACCAGAGAGCAATGCTGAACTACTATCTACCTCTTTGGTGACCATCAGACTATCCTTGATCAGTCTTTGCTGGCTTTACCTTACATAAACGTTATTCCCTTAGCGTGTATTGATACGCTGTAAATGGCTTGTTTGTAATCATGTATTGTCTTTCTGCTGACTGGTGAGCACGCATCAAAGGCTTTTCACCATACCTCGGTACACATGACAATAAACTGAACTGAACTGCTTCAGGCAGTGAACAAATCCTTCGGCTCACTGAGTACGTGCCAAATATCAAACACTCACAATCTCCCACTTCTTTGACAATAGACAATAGGTGCAGGAGTAGGCCATTCGGCCCTTCGAGCTATCACCGCTATTCACTGTGATCATGGTTGATCATCTACAATCAGTAATCCATTCATGCCTTCTCCCCATATCCCTTGACTCCGCTTTAAGAGCTCTCTCTTGAAAGCATCCAGAGAATTGGCCTCCACTGACTTCTGAGGCAGAGAATTCCACAGATTCACAACACTCTGGGTGAAAAAGTTTTTCCTCATCTCTGTTCTAAATGGCCAACCCCTTATTCTTAAACTGTGGTTCCTGGTTCCGCACTCCCCCCGACATCGGAAACATGTTTCCTGCCTCTAGCGTGTCCAATAATAATCTTATGTTTCAATAAGATCCCCTGTCATCCTACTAAATTCCAGAGTATGCAAGCCCAGCTGCTCCACTTATTCGACATATGACTGTCCAGCCTTCCCGGGAATTAACTTTGTGAACCTCTATATTATTATAGACAATTTTCTACCCTGGAAAAAAGATTTGGAAGAAAGTCTACCCAATCTATGCCTCTCATGGTTTTCTATATTTCCACTCAGCCTCACTTGTTCCAGAGAAAACAATCCAAGTCTGTCCAACGTCCCTTTCCAGCTGATACATTTTGATCCGGGTATCATTCTGGTAAACCACTTCTGCATCCTCGCCAAAACCTCCACATCCTCACTGTAATGGGGCAACCAGAACTGCACACAATACTCAATAAGCAGACAATCCAAAGTTTTATAAAGATGCAACATCACTACCTGACTCTACGTAGAGTCATTGAGTTGAACAGCACTGTGGTGCAGCGGACCTGTAGCTGCTGACTCACAGCTCCAGAGACCCAGGATCAATCCTGACCTTGGATGCTGTCTGTATGGAGTTTGTACATTTTGCCTGTGACAGCGTGGGTTTCACCGAGTGCTCTTGTCCAAAAGACATTCAGGTTTGTAAATTTATTTAGTTTATTGTCACGGGTACCGAGATACAGGATAAATGGATATGATTAGAGAAAGATAAAATCCAGTAAAGTCTGATTAAACATAGCTTAGTTTAGTTTAGAGATACAGCGTGGAAACATGCCCATCTGCCCACCAAGTCCACACCGACCAGGCGAACCTCGCACATTAACACCATACACACACTAGAAGTAATTTACCTTTATAACATGCCAATTAACCTACAAAGCTGTACATCTTTGGAGTGTGAGAGAAAACAATCCAAGTCTGTCCAACATCCATTTACAACTAATTCACTTTAATCCAGGTATCATTCTGGTAAACCTCTTCTGCATCCTCGCCAAAGCCTCCACATCCTGCATATAAGTGGCAACCAGAACTGCACACAATACGCAATAAGCAGACTACCCAACATTTTATAAAGCTGCAACATCACGACCTGATTCATACAGCATGGTGGCTCAGCGGTAGAGTAGCTGCCTCACAGCCAGAGACCCGGGGTCCCATCCTGACTACTGGTGCTGCCTGTACGGACTTTGTAAGTTCTGCCTATGACCGCGTGGGTTTTCCCCTGGTGCTCCGGTTTCCTCCCACACTCCAAAGACGTACAAGTTTGTAGATTAATTGACTTCGGTAAAAATTGTAAATTGTCTCTAGTGTGTAGGATGGTGTTAGTGTATGGGGTGATCGCTGGTCGGTGTGGAGTCAGTGGGCTGAAGAGCCCGTTTCGGTGCTGTATCTCTAAACCACACTAAATTAACTACAGAGTGGAAGAAGACCCTTCAGCCTACAGCCTGGAAGCAGGCCCTTCAGCTTAATTTGCACCGGCCAACATGTCCCATCTACAGTAGTCCCACCTGCATGCGTTTGGCCCATATCCCTCTAAACCTGTCCTATCCATGTAGCTGTCTAAATGTTTCTTAAACATTGTAATAGTTCTTGCCTCAACTATCTCCTCAGGCAGCTCGTTCCATACTCCCACCACCCATACTGTAGAAAAGGTTACCCTTCAGGTTCCTATTAAATCTTTCCCCTCCTCACCTTAAACCTATTCCCCTCTCACTTTAAACCTATACTCTTATACTCAATGCTTCTGATGTTGGGTCCTGCTTCATCTCAGCCCAATGCATCTCTCCACAGATGCTCCCTGACCTGCCGAGTGTTTTCTGTTATTATTTGCCCACACCTTCTGTGATAAAAGGGCGGCACGGTGGCACAGCAGAGGAGTTGCTGCCTTACAGCGCATTCAGTGCCAGAGACCCGGGTTCCATCCTGACTACGGGTGCAGTCTGTACGGAGTTTGTAAATTCACCCTGTGACTGCATGGTTTTTCTCCGAGGTATTCGGTTTCCTCCCACACTCCGAAGACGTACAGGTTTGTGTAAATTGGCTTTCTATAAATATAAAATTGTCCCTAGTGTGTGTAGAATAGTGTTAATGTGCGGGGAATGCTGGTCGGTGCAGACTCAGTGGGCCAAAGGGCTGTTTCCACACTGTATCTCTCAAATTAAGTCGCATTTTATTTTGAATATTTATTTCCAATTCTTGTTGTTTACTTGCAGGCGATTCTAAATCCTTTACAGCCTCGCATGTCCCTCTCCAAAGGTATTTTATCTATCGTTATCATCTGGACACTGGCGTCTTGTTTCTCTCTGCCTCACGCTATTTACCAGACGTTGTTTCACTACGAGTACAGGTAAATCTTACTGAAACACCTCCCTTCCCCATCCCATTGCCTCTATCACTCATCCCAGCCTTGTGGAGTAGTGGGTTGATGACTACTGCACTCTAGCTTCTGGGCCCAAAACATAGGTCACATGTCATATAGTGTGTATACGGGCCATTCAGCCCAACAGGTTCATGCTAACCATCCATATTAATCCTATTTTCCAGAATTAGGCGTGGCACAGTGACACAACGGTAGAGTTGCTGCCTTACAGCGCCAGAGACTCAGGTTCGATCATGACAACAGGTGCCATCTGTATGGAGTTTGTATGTTCTCCCCGTGACCTGCGTGGGTTTTTCTGGGCTAGTAGGTTAATTTGTTTTGGTAAAATTGTAATTTGTAAACCAAACTAAACTCAAATTACAGTCATCCAGCGTGGAAATAGGCCCTTCGGCCCAACTTTCCAACATCGACCAACATGCCCCATCTAAACTAGTCCCACCTGCCTTCGTTTCACCCATATCCTTCTACACCTATCCTATACATGTACTTGTCCAGATGTTCCAAAACCATAGTGATAGTAGGTTCTATCTACTATCTACCTCAAATACCTCCTCAATCAGCTCAATCTATACATCTACCATCCTTGGGCCGAATTGCTGCCTTGCAGTGCCTGAGGCCTGGGTGCGATCCTGACTACGGGTGCTGTCTGTACAGAGTTTGTACGTTTAAGAAAGAACTGCAGATTCTGGTAAAATAGAGGATAGACACAAAATGCTGGAGTAACTCAGCGGGTGTGGCAGCATCTATGGAGAGAAGGAATTGGTGACGTTTCGGGTCAAGACCCTTCTTCAGACTCTGAAGCGTCATCAATTCCTTCTCTCCATAGATGCTGCCTCACCCGTTGAGTTACTCCAGCATTTTGTGTCTACCCCAGAGTTAGTACATACTCCCTGTGACTGCATGGGCTTTCTCCAGGTGATCTGGTTCCTTCCTGTCTAAAGATTGGGCTTCAGCCACATCCTACCGTTTCGGGCTATGATTACTGCAGTTTTTCTCTTGGAAAACTAGCTCAAAAAAACATGGAGTATGTGATTTAATATATCAGTAATCAACAAATATAACTTTCTATAACTCTCCCCGACGATAGCTCACAATACCACCAAATATTGACTTGCCATTTATAAATTTATGATCCCACTAGCTCGTCTGCTCTTCCCTAAAAGGTTATATTACAGTATATTTGGGAAATATCCTGCTACATTGAAATTAGAAAACCAAAGGTAGAGAGAAACAAAATGTATCAAATTTCCAGCTCCACTGCCATTAAAACCAATAAGAGCTTACTAACCACTTTAATGGCAATGCCTTTTTGAAGTATTGAAAAAGTATACAAATATCTGAATAAATTGTCATTCACCCTTCATTCACCCCTCTAGTTTAATTCACCCCCAAATAATTTTGTTTAAGAAGCACTGGTCTACAGAAAGGTGATCAGAACTGCACACAATGAAGTCGGTTTGAATCCCACAAATGATGTTGTGGGAATTTTAATTCATCAAGTCTACTCTGCCATTCAATCGTGTCTGATCTATCTTTACCTCTCAACCCAATTCTTCTGCCTTCTCCCCATAACCCCTGACACCTGTACTAATCAAGAATATACCTATCATTGTATTAAAAAATATCAATTGCCTCAACAGCTTTCTGTGGCAAAGAATTCCACAGATTCACCACCTCACCGAACTCCACACCCTCAACTCATGAAACCTCAAACCCGCTTTCTCCGCTTGTCCCTTCCTTCCAGAGAGAAGATCATCAGGAGTCATTGCCTTCAGAAGTCTTCAGAAAGTACTTCAACCTGTCAACCTTCGTGCTGTTGTACATCCTGCCGTCGGTGGTGATCACTGTAGCTTCCACCACGGTGAGCAAGAAGCTGTTGATGAGGGAAACCATTGGTGCTGTCACAGAAGCAGAGGCCGCCACTCAATGCCGCGGGAAGAAGAGGACCATCAAGATGATCTTCATCATCATGGCCTTTGCCCTCTGTTGGTTTCCCCTCAACGTCTACACCTTATTGATCTCCAGCCAACGCGTCCAATTCAACAACACCCTCTACTTTGCCTTCCACTGGGTGGCCGTGAGCAGCACCTGTTGGAACCCCTTCATCTACTGTTGGCTGGACAACAGGTTCCGCTCCGAACTCATGACCCTTCTGGCCAAGTGTGGGGGGAGAAGGGGAAGAGGCAGGTTCCAGGCGCTCACCGCGTCCAGCGGAGATGGGAGGCAGTCGGGGGTGAGATTGGAGGACGAGCCCAGCCCATCCACGGAGAATAGGAGTTTCTACCTTGGTGGGTGCAGGGGTAACAATGGGGAGGTGAGTCCACTTTAGACTTTACAGATTCCCCGTTGAAACTTGGTATCATGTTCAGCCCAGGTATTATGGGCCAAGGCATCTGTATCTGTGCTGTATTGTTCCATGTTTAGTTTAGTTCAGTTCAGTTCAGTTTAGTTCAGTTTAGTTTAGTTTAGTTCAGTTTAGTTCAGTTTAGAGATATCAACGATCACAATCGACCACCTAAAATTCTTAAAGGATTGGATCGGCTAGATGCAGGAAAAATTTTCCCCATGTTGACGAGTCCAGATCCAGCGGTTACAGTTTAAGAATATGGGGTCGGCCACTTAGGACTGAGGTGAGGAAAATCGTTCTCACCCAGAGTTGTGAATCTGTGGAATTCTCTGCCACAGAAGGCAGTGGAGGCCAATTCACTGGATGTTTTTGAAGAGAGAGTTAGATTTAGGTCTTAGGGCTTAAATAATCAAGGGATATTGGGGAAAAGCAGGAACTGGGTACTAATTTTAGATGATCAGGCATGATCATATTGAATGGCGGTGCTGACTCGAGGGGCCGAAGGGCCTACTCCTGCACCTATTATCTGTTTCTATGTTTCTACCCCGTACAAACTGGTTCTACGTTATCCTACTTTCTCACCCACTCCCTGCGCTCTATGGGGCAATTTACAGAGGGCCCATTAACCTGCAAACCCGCACGTCTTTGGGATGTGGGAGGAAACCGGAGCACCCGGAGAGAACCCACGTGGTCACAGGGAAAACTCCACATGCACACGCACACACACGCACTCACACACACACACTCGCAAACACACACATATATATATACTCACGCGTGCACACACGCACATGCACGTACACTCACACATGCAAATATGTACACACACACTCTGTGGAAGAAAAATTAATATCCTTCTTTATTTAATTTTGATTGGAATTGTACAAGGTAACAAAAGGGTGTATTGGAGAAGAGAATTGGAAATCTTTGTCCTGACCAGGTGTAGAAGAGAATCCGTGGGAAACAGCAAAGTAGATTCGATGTACTTACCTCCTGTTTGGGAATATGTTGAAGGGTGGATGGTAATGTAAATATGAAGTAGTTTAGCTGATAATGAAGTTTGTTTACATTCCTGAGAAGTTACAGTGGATCACCCTCACCCCCTACCGCTAGCAGCGTAGATACGTTGTAGTATATGGGAGGCTTATGATCGTCTCGGAAATGGGGATGGAGACTTGGACCACTTGATAGATGAGATAGAATAATGTCAAGATTCCATTGTTTTGTGTTTGATTTGTATTAACCATTTGTTGTTGAATAAGATTAACATAAGCGAACAGTATGTTATGACTAATGAAATAATTGGTACCCATGTGGTGATACAATGTTTTCGTAGAATAGTATTGGCTTGATATAATTGTAAATTGTCCCCTAGTGTGTGTAGGATTGTGCTGGTGTGTGGGTATCGCTGGTTGGTGCAAACTCAGTGTGCCAAAGGGTATTTTCTGCGCTGTATCTCTAAACTAAACTGAACTGAACTAAACTAAACTAAACTAAACTAAACTAAACTAAACTAAACTAAACTAAACTAAACTAAACTAAACTAAACTAAACTAAACTAAACTAAACTAAACTAAATTAACCTGAACTAAACTAAATTAAACTAAACTCTACTGATCTGAACTAAACGGAACTGAACTAAACTAAACTGAACTACCTGAATACTATTCTAAACTAAACTAAACTGAAGATAGACTGGAGTATGCTGGAGTAACCCAGCGGGACAGGCAGCATCTCTGGAGAGAAGGAATGGGTGACATTTTGTGTCGAACTAAACTGACCTGAACTGAACTGAACTAAACTTAAATTGACTTAACTCAACTAAACATTTGTTGTCATTTCATGTAGGGTTGACAAGGGGCTCTCTGCTCTCCCTTACACCATTCCCCCCCACCCCAAGACCTCCTCTCCCCTCTCCGTTACCTGGCAGGCATCACCCCCTCCTTCCTTGAAGCCGGCACAGCATTTTCCCAGTGATTGCTGGCATCCACTTCCAGCAACGTTGCCAGTCAATTAGCTTCACCTCCACCTCCTGTAGCATTGACGGTCGTTTCTCTGCAGACATGAGACAGAGATACAGCGTGGAAACAGGTCCTTCAGGTCATTGAGACCAAGCCGACAAGCGATCGCCCCAAACACTAGCACTATCTTACACATATCAGGGACAATTTAAAATCTTTACCAAAGTCATTTAACCAACAAAACCTGCACATCTTCTGAGTATGGGATGAAACCGGAGCACCCGGCGAAAAGCCCACAGGGGTCACGGAGACAGCGTGCAAATTCTGTACAAACAGCACCCCAGGTCAGGATTGAACCCGGGTCTCTGGCGCTGTGAGGCAGCAACTGTACCGATCTGGGGGAGCAAGGGTGTGAGTGTGTGTGTGAACATGTTTATGCGGGTAGACAAGTGTATGTGGGTGTAACACAGTACATCTTGGGAGGGATATGGATCAAATGCAGGCAGGTAGAACTAGTGTAGATGGTCCTATCCATGTACCTGTCCAACTGATTATTAAATGTTGGGATAGCCCCTGGCCTCCACTAGCAGCTTGCTTATATATATATACTAGACTAAGTGGGACCCGTTGGGTCCCATGTTCACACGGGAGGGCTGGTCCCCCAACGCAATATTCCACCTCTCCACCAATTCCAATATTGGTGGCCAGTGGGGGGGGGGGGCTTTCTGGAGCGCTGGTATGGGTGTTGTTGGCTGCAGGGACTACTGGTCTCCAGAGGGCTAGTATGGATATTGTGGGCCAAATGGATTCTTGGGGTGGCAGCACAGTCCCTCACGCCTGATGTGCTGGCAGCTCACTCACGGCTGGTGGGCTGGCAGTTGACTCGCGCTATTCCTTGAAATTCCATTTCAAGCAGGGTGCAAGGCCACCAAATTCAAGTGCAGTTTCTTACCTCTTCGAGCAGGGTGCAAGGCCACAAAATTCAAGTGCAGTTTCATACCACTTTAAGCAGGGTGCAAGGCCACCAAATTCAGGTTCAGTTTCCTACCACTTCAAGCAGGTGCAAGGCCACCGAATTCAAGTGCAGTTTCCAACCACTTCACCAGGGTGCAAGGCCACCAAATTCAAGTGCAGTTTCATACCATTTCAAGGAGGGTGCAAGGCCACCAAATTCAAATGCAGTTTCATACCATTTCATGCAGGGTGCAACGACACCACATTCAAATGCAGTTTCATACCATTTCATGCAGGGTGCAAGGCCACCACATTCAAATGCAGTTTCATACTATTTCAAGCAGGGTGAAACCACCATAACAACCACCATAAAACCACACAAAACACCACACTCACAGTTCAGTAGACATTCAGTGTGTTCAGTGGATTCACAGCTCCAACAGAGTTGTGACGTCTCCCTCCCCCATCATGCAGAGACTGAGCCACACCCACACTTCCGGGTATAATAATCCCTCCCCCTCCCACCGGAAAAGGTGTGGCCTTCATGGCATGATTGACAGGAGAGAGATTCTCAAAAGATTTTAAACACTGATAACACTTTTGTTTTTCATTGATGGGAAGAATCCTCTGCACCTGATGAGCGGAGGGGGGCTGAGTAAGATGGTCAGAAATCACAGCTGTAAGTGATAGCGTTTTATCTAAAATCAATATAGTGCATACAGGAAGTTGTCAACTTTAGACAAACAACCATTTGTAGGCAGTGCCTTTTCACTTCAACCCAATCCCCCCAAACAACCATTTGCAGGCAGTGCCTTTTCACTTCAACCCAAACCCCCCAAACAACCATTTGCAGGCAGTGCCTTTTCACTTCAACCCAAACCCCCAAACAACCATTTGCAGGCAGTGCCTTTTCACTTCAACTCAAACCCCCCAAACAACCATTTGCAGGCAGTGCCTTTTTACTTCAAACCAACCATATTTTCATTTTCAAACCACATTAAGGGCACTCACATTTGAGTAATAATAATAATAATAATAGATTTTATTTAAGGGCGCCTATACAAAAGTCTCAAGGACACCTTACAAAATTTAACAAAGAAACATATAATCAGAGTAAAATAAGTTATAAAGAACATCACCAATACATAAATTAAAAACAGAAATTCGATCCAAAAAAGACAACAACAAAATTCAGAAACACAATGTGAAGGGAGAGCAGCGGCAGCCAAACCGCGCCAGCGTACACTCTCCCTTCCGACTGCCATGTTGGACATAGACTAACACAGACACTTCACACTACACACAAAATCATTCCCTCACAATGGTTACCACTGTGGGGGAAGGCACAATGTCCAGTCCCCAACCCCAGTTCTCCACAAAGTCAGGCCTATTGAGGCCTCCACAGTTGCCTCTACAGAGGCCCGGTGTTCCTGGCCGTTCTCGCCGGGTGCAGTTGCCCCGGCGTCGGGAGAGTCCTCGCAGCGGCTGGAACGGCTGGAACGGCCGGTTTCCTACTGGAGTCCATGGCACCTGAAGCCGACAAGGCCGCGCCGATTTGGAGCTCCGAGGCACCCGATGTTAAAGTCGGCGCCGCCTGCCGCGGCTGGTCGCTCCGCAGACCCGCAGCCCGGAGGTGACATGTGTTCAGTGTTATTCAGAGCTCAGAGAGACGTGAGGCTCTGGCTTCCTCCATCTTGCAGAGACTGAGTGAGGCACACCACTTCCTGGATTTTATAGTCCCTCCCCCTCCCTCCAGCAGGGGCAGCAGAGAGAATGGCAATTTTTTAAAAAACATTAATATATCTCTGATTTTTCATCGATGGAAAAAAATCCTCTGGTCCCGGAAGACGGAGGGGGGCTCTGTGCGAGTTGGCCAAAAATGACGGCCGTAGGTGGCGGCGTTCTCTCGGAAATCACAGCACAGCAAGCCAAAAGCGGTCAAGATCAGACTTTTAGTAATATAGATATATATATACTCGACCAAGTGCAGACCCATTCCCCCAACAGTGTGCTCCACCAACGCAATATTCCACCACTCACCCTTCCCCCAATGCAACTGAACCCGTTCCTGAACGTAAGATTCCAGCACTCCCCTGCCTCCCTCAGCAAAAATTCCAATTGCACTTCCCCTGCCTGCTGCAGCAGTTCCAATTGGCCCTCCCCCTCCTGTTGAAATATCCCATTGAGGTGAAAAGTTCAGTGTTCCTGTCTTGCAACTTTGTATCGAAGTGTGTTGGAAGCTGGGAGGAAGGATTTTAACAGTAAAAATCTTGTTAAAGTTAGCATTTTTAAAGCTTTAATTGCGAATAACATGAAATATAGGATGAAATCTTGTGAACGATTACAGCGAGGTCGGTAAAATTGTGAGTTAGAATATGTAAACATCTCAGCGGTACAGGTTTTGAAGGAGATACAAATATAACACACACACAAGATGAGAGATTTATAGGTATGTAGATAGATATATCATATATTAAAACTCTGATCTTGTACGTGTGTATATATGTGTGTGTGGATATGTCTTCAGAAAAACGCTACGCGGTAAAAATAACATTTTACATATTCAGGTCGACATTTTTCCCATCGAGGCCGAGCACCTAAACTCAACATTTTATGCTTTATTTCTTGACTTATTACTGATTAAAGTTTAAAAACGTCAAAAGACTTTGAATTTAAAACGACCAGTTTACACTGATGACGTCACAAAAGCCCGGCTCGCAGCCCGTCTCACACACAGAATCTTCCACACGCTTTGGGTGAAGCCACCCCCCTGACCCCTCCCCCCGGGTTATTCACACCCCCCTCCGGGTTATTCACACCCCCCCCCCCCGGTTTATTCACACCCCCCTGTTTTATTTACACTCCCCCCCTGATTTATTTACACTCCCCCTCCTGGTTTATTTACACGCCCCCCTAGTTTATTTACACGCCCCCCCTAGTTTATTTACACTCCCCCCTGGTTTATGTACACTCCCCCTCCTGGTTTATTTACACGCCCCCCTAGTTTATTTACACGCCCCCCCCTGGTTTATGTACACTCCCCCCCCCTGGTTTATTTACACTCCCCCTCCTGGTTTATTTACACGCCCCCCTGGTTTACTTACACTGCCCCCCTGGTTTATTTACACGCCCCCCCTGGTTTATTTACACGCCCCCCTGGTTTACTTACACTCCCCCCCTGGTTTATTTACACACCCCCCCTGGTTTATTTACACGCCCCCCTGGTTTATTTACACTCCCCCTCCTGGTTTATATACACGCCCCCCCTGGTTTATTTACACGCCCCCCTGGTTTATTTACACTCCCCCCTGGTTTATTTACACTCCCTCTCCTGGTTTATTTACCCGCCCCCCTGGTTTACTTACACTCCCCCCTGGTTTATTTACATGCCCCCCGGTTTATTTACACTCCCCCTCTGGTTTATTTACACGCCCCCCCTGGTTTATTTACACTACCCCCCTGCTTATTTACACTCCGCCCCCCTGCTTATTTACATTCCTCCTTCGGCCCAACGTGCCCACGTCGACCAACATGTCCCAGCTACTGCCCGTGTTTGGGTCATATGCCACCAACCTCGTCCTATCCATGTACCTGTCAAACTGTTTCTTAAACGTTGTGATAGTCCCTACTCTGGGCAGGAATGTGTGCCTCTGTGACACTGGGACATTCCCCTGACGGCTGCATTGTGGACCTGGATACTCACCGTTTTTGGTAACCCACCAGCCGATGACATAGCATGTATCCAGGAGTGATTGTCCGTCTCTGCCAGAGGCGTCAACACGGTCTCCAGGTTGGCGCTGAACCTGGTGCGTGACTTGATCTGGAATCAATAGACAATAGACAATAGGTGCAGGAATAGGCCATTCGGCCATTCGAGCCAGCACCGCCATTCAATGTGATCATGGCTGATCATCCCCAATCAGTACCCCGTTCCTGCCTTCTCCCCATATCCCCTGACTCCGCTATCTTTAAGAGCCCTATCTACTTCTCTCTTGGATGTATCCAGAGAACCGGCCTCCACCGCCCTCTGAGGCAGAGAATTCCACAGACTCACAACTGAAAAGTGTTTCCTCATCTCCGTTCTAAATGGCTTACCCCTTATTCTTATACTGTGGCCCCTGGTTCCGGACTCTCCCAACAACGGGAACACGTTTCCTTCCTCTAACGCGTCCAAACCCTTAATAATCTTATATGTTTCAATACGATTCCCTCTCATCCTTCTAAATTCCAGATTATACAAGCCCAACCGCTCCATTCTCTCAGCATATGACAGTCCCGCCATCTTGGGAATTAACCTTGTGAACCTACGCTGCACTCCCTCAATAGCAAGTCCTCGAAGGTGGTGTTGTTGAAGCCCGGGTGGCCCCTGTATCTTGGACACTCTGTCTTTGTGCTTGAGGTTGTTGGTCCCCATCTCCACCGAGAGGCTGTTTGTGCTGTTCGGGTGGGGGGGGGGGGAGAGAACACAGACACACACTCGCACGCACACACAAACAAATGCCTGCACACTCGCGCACACACTCGTGCACACTCACACAAGCACGTGTGCACACTTGCAATAAATTACACACACACGCGCGCACACACACACGGGCGCACATGCACTCAAACGCAAACACATCCACATACAATCACACGCTCATGCACACACGCACACGTCCATGCACACACTCACGCACATGCACACTCGCACTCAATGACATACTCACATATGCACGCACACGCACTCAAATGAGCGTACACACACATGCACACTCGCTCTCACTCAGACACATTTGCGTGCACACACTCACGCATGCATGCACACACTCTTGCACACACACACACACAGAGCCCTGGGAGGGTGGCACGGTGGCACAGCGGTTGAGTTGCTGCCTCAGTGCCAAGGACCCGGTTTTGATCCTGACTTTGGGTGCTGTCTGTATGCGCTTGGGCAGCTTACAACACAGCGGTAGAATTTTCATTCCTCCAACTAAAAGTAAACCTTTCATCCCCATCTCTCCATCCCTCCCCCACAAAAGTCGTACCAGTGTAATCATGAATTGCCTTTCTGTTGACTGGTTATCACGTAACAAATGGTTTTCACGATACCATGGTACACATGAAAAATGAACTAAACTGAAACTGAAGTCGTCTTGTTGAGTCTCATTGTTGGTAACTTATTTTAACTTAGGGCACAGCTGACAATGGCCTGTTGATCTGTGGTTTCTGCAGTCACAGAGGGACCTCTCTCCCCGTCGTGGAAGCACAAACCCTGTTGGCAGCTCTGATTCAGTTCAGTCCGTTCAGTTCTGTTTACTTTATTGTCATGTCACGTGTACAGTGAAAACATTTAGTTTTTACCAGGATGTATGCAAAACAAAGCATTTCACTGTACCAAGGTACAAGTGTGTGCGTGTGTGTGTGTGCCTGTGTGCGTGCGTTTGATCGTGGCGATTTAGAAACACAGTCTCTTGGCCAGAGAAGGTAAATCGAGGACCAGAGGACTCAGATTTAAGGAGAAGGGGAAAAGATTCAATAGAAATCTGAGGAGTAACTTTTTCACACTAAGGGTGGTGGGTGTATGGAACAAGCTGCCAGAGGAGGTAAAAGAGGCAGGGACTATCCCAACATTTAAGAAACAGGTAGACAGGTGATAACAGCTGGGAAGAAACTGTCTCTGAATCTGGCATTTCACGATGTTCAAGTTCAATTCTCCCTGCTTGCCCCCCTCCCCCCCCCCCCCACCCCCTCTCCCCAAATAACTGCAGGGAAATGGCTTCTGTGTTCAATTTGTTGAGGGCACATTAACTGGTCTCTGGGCTTCATCTTTCTGCCTTGCCATTATAATCTTCCGGATATAAAAGAAAGACAGTTACAGTAATGCGTGCAATCAGGAACCAGCCACTTTTCCCCATCAGGTCAAAGTGCCTCTCCTTGCAATGAGACATTTCTTGAGTATTGCTTGATTAAATGATGCAGAAATGAAACAGACTCTTCAGTTCACTGAGTCCACGCCGACCATTGATCACCCGTTCACACCAGTTCTGTGTTATCCCACTTTCCCATCCACTCCCTACACACTAGGGGGCAATTAACTGAGGGACAATTAACCTATAAAGCCGCACATCTTTGGGATGCGGAATGAAACCGGAGCACCCGGAGGAAACCCACGTGGTTAGAGGAAGAATGTGTAAACTCCACTCACACACAGTGTAAAGTTTAATTTATTGTCACGTGTACCAAGGTACAGTGAAAATCTTTTGTTGCGGGCTATTTATTCAGCAAAAAGACAATTCATGATTACAATTGAGCCATTTACAGTTTAGTATAGTTTAGTTTTAGTTTAGTTTATGAAACAGGCCCTTCGACCCACCGAGTCCGCACCAACCAGCGATCCCCCCATATTAACACAACACACACACACTCTAGGGACTATTCTACATTTATACCAAGCCATTTAACCTACAAACCTGTACGTCTTTGGAGTGTGGGAAGAAACTGGAGCGACGAGAGGAAACCCATGCGGTCACAGAGAGAACGTGCAAGTTACTATTGAACCCGAGTCTCTGGCGTGGTGAGGCAGCAGTTCTACCCGCTGTGCCATTCTCTCCATTCTGTTAATCCTGATATATGTTTATAAACCTCTGGCCATTATTTAAAAAACATTCATTTGTTTGTGGCTGGTGGATGTTGAGGAAAAGACAGGCAATTACTGTTCATCCCTGGATACACCTGCATTAAATGTCATTTCTGGAGTCACCTACTGGCAAAACAGGTTCAGGACAATTTTCTTCCCTCAAGGATATTAGTGAGCAGATGGCTAGTTACCTTCAGTAGAAACAAAGAACTGCAAGTGCTGCTTTATACCAAAGACAGACACATAGATAGACTCAGTGGGTCAGGCAGCATGTCTGGACATAATGTATGGGTGACATATCCAGTCAGAACCAATCTTCAGACTCATATGAAAAAAATTACGTTCAATCTCATCGTTAGTATTAAGACCGGCATTTAAAAAAAAGACAATTATTTCATTACTTGAATTTAAGTTCTCATCTGCTGGGTTGAGATTTGACCTCATGTCATTGATTTAATCGTCTAGAACTCCAGCTACAAGTCCAATAACTTATCTGGAAGGAGACAATATTGGGTTGGTGAGTGTGAGTGAGTGAGTGAGTGAGTGAGTGAATGATCGAGTGAACGGAGGAGTGGCCAGGGGGCTACTCATCCTTGATTATGCTGCTGGCCTTGCTGAGGCAGCGTGAGGTATAAATGGAGTCAATAGAAGGGAGATTTGTTTGTGTTATAATCTCGGATACGTCCATAATTCGCTGCAATTTCTTATGGTCTTGGATGGAGCTGTTCCCAAACCAAGCTGTGATGCATCTTGATAAAATGCTGCATCTGTAGATGTTGGTGTGGTTGTAGGGGACATGCCAAACATCATAAACCTTCGAAGGAAGTAGAGATGTTGGTGTGCTTTGTTGGTCGTTGCTTCAATATGGGTGGTCCAGGAGAAGTTGTTGGTGATACTGACACCTCGTTTTACTCTTGGCGGCGCGTCCTAGAATGACCGATCACAGGGCAGATGTTCAAAGTAAGGAACATAGGCAGATGAACACAAAGTGCTGGAGTCAGGCAACATCTCTGGAGGGCCTGGGTAGGTGATGTTGTGGGTTGAGACCCTTCTGTCGAGGTAGGTGTGGATATTCAGCCCCTTTAACCCTGCACCATTCATTAACCTTGAGGCCATTATTCCCATTACTCTGACTAATGCCATGAGTAGCTGAGTAATCCTGGCCCATTGACAACATCTTACAGTCAATATCTTCCTGATTATTGACTACCCTCTTATGTACAGCAAGTTCATACGTTCTAGGAGCAGAATTAGGCTATTCGACCCATCAAGTCTACTCTGCCATTCAATCATGGCTGATCTATCCTTCCGTCTCAATCCCATTTTCCACCCTTCTCCCCATAACCCTGACACTGGTACTAATCAAGAATCGATCTATCTCTATATTCAAAATATCCATTGAATTAGACTCCACAGCCTTCTGTGGCCAAGAATTCCACAGATTCACCACCCACTGACTATTGTCTCTTGCATCTGTGGTCTAAATCCTCACGGTTCTCCACACTCTCAACTCATGAAACCTCTAACCCGCTTTCTCCGCATGTCCTTTTCTTTCAGAGAGATCATCAGGAGTCTTTGCGTCCCTGCTTTTCTGAAGCCTTCAGAAGTCTTCAGGAGGAACTTGGACCTGTCAACCTTTGCGCTGCTCTACCTCCTGCCATTGGTGGTGATCACCGTAGCTTCTGCCGCGGTGAGCAAGAAGCTATGGCTGAGGAAAAGCATTGGTGCCGTCATGGTGCCCCATGCCACCACTCAACGCTGCAGGAAGAAGAGGTCCATCTAGATGATCGTGCTGCTGGTGGTGGCCTTTGCCCTCTGTTGGTTCCCCCTCAACATCCTGCTCTCCGGCCAACGCGTCCAATTCAACAACACCCTCTACTTTGTCTTCCACTGGGTGGCCGTGAGCAGCACCTGTTGGATCCCCTTCATCTACTATTGGCTGGACAACAGGTTCCGCTCCAACCTCATGACCCTTCTGGCCAAGTGTGGGGGGGGAGAAGGAGGAGAGGAGGCAATATCCTGGCGCTCACCGCAGCCAGCGGAGATGGGAGGCAGTCGGGGGTGAGATTGGAGGACAAGCCCGGCCCGTCCATGGAGAATAGGAGTTTCTACCTTGGTGGGTGCAGGGGTAATAATGGGGAGATGACTACACTTTAGACTTTGGAGATACAGCATGTAAACTTGGTATCATGTTCAGCCCAGGTATTATGTGCCAAGAGATCTGGTGTGCTGTGTGTTGTGTGTTGTGTGTTGTGTGTTGTGTGTTGTGTGTTATGTGAACAGCGATCACCCTATACACTAGCACTATCCTACACGCTAGTGACCATTTTATAACTATTACAGAAACCAATTAACCCACAAACCCACACATCTTTCAAATTGAATACAGTTTAGTTTAGAGATACAGCGTGGAAAGAGGCCATTCGGCCCGTCTTCATGCCAACCAGCGATCCCCGCAGACTTGCACTATCCTACCAAGACGTGTTTCAGAAGTGATAGGAGCAGATTTAGGCCGTTTGGCCCATCAAGTCTTATCCCCTCAAACCCATTCTCCTGACTTCTCCCCATAACCCCTGACACCTGTACTAATCAAATATCAATATCAATGTCCACTGTAAAAATATCCATTGACTTGGCCTCCACCGCCTTTATGGCAATGAATTCCACAGATTCACCATCCTCTGACCAAAGATATTCCTCCTCGTTTCCTTCCTGAAGGTATGTTGCTTTAAACTGAGGCTATGCCCTCTGGTCCGAGACTCCCAGAGGGAGATAACATCAGACTCGTCACCATTACTTAGTTTAAATATCAATCATGTAGATGAGAATGAGTCTTTGGAGTGTGGGAGGAAACCTAAGCACCTGGAGAAAATCCACGCCGTCACGGGAAAACGTGCAAACTCCGTACAAACAGCACACGAGGTCAGGATCGAACTCGGGTCTCTGGCGCTGTAAGCAGCAACTCTATCGCTGCACCACCATGCCGCCAGTCGATAGGGTAGTGTGGGTGTGGGGGAATAAGGGTGTGAGTGTGTGTGCAAGTGTTTGCGTGTGAACAGGTTTATGCGGGTATACAAGTGTGTGTGAGTGTGAAACAGGATGGGTTTAGAAGGATATGGGTCAAATGCAGGCAGGTAGAGCTAGTGTAGATGGTTCTATCTGCCATGTACCTATCCTAATATCCATGTACCTATTTAACTGTTTCTTAAATGTTGGGATAGTCCCTGCCTCAATCCACACCCAAGGATCTGAACCCCTGGATTAGATCACAGCCTGTAACCCACACGCATGGATCTGTAATTCTATATATAAACCCCTCAGACCCCCTCTCCCGGACCCCTGGATGAGATCCCAGCCTGTGACCCACTCCACAGGAATCTGTTTTATTCTATATATAACCCCCCTGGAACCCTGGATGAGATCATAAGCTGTAATTGATCGAGTCATAGAGTCACAGAGTCATAGAGTGATACAGCATGGAAACAGGCCCTTCGGCCCATCTTGCCCACGATGACCAACATGTACCTGCTACACTAGTCCCACCTGCCCGCGTTTGATCCATATCCCTCCAAACCTCTCCTATCCATGTACCAGTCAAACTGTTTCTTAAATGTTGGGATAGTCCCAGTCTCAACTATCTCTTCTGGCAGCTCGTTGCATACACCCACCACACTTTGTGTGAAAAAGGTACCCCTCAGACTCCTATTATTCTTTTCCCATTCACATTAAACATATGTCTTCAGGTCCTCAATTCACCTACTCTGGGCAAGAGACTCTGTGCATCTAAATCTCCATGATCACACACAGACGCACACACACACACACTTGTACCTTGGTACAATGAATTACTCTGGGCAAGAGATTCTGTGCATCTACCCTATCTATTCCTCTCATGTTTCTATACATCTCTATAAGATCACACCACATCCTCCTGCACTCCAAGGAATAGATTCCCAGCCTGCTCAACCTCACCCTGTAGCTCAGTCCCTTTAGTCCTGGCAACATCCTCGTAAATCTTCTCTGTACTTTCTATGTTCTCTGTATGTCAGTAATATTGACTGACGTCTATTACAAACCCACTGACTGCCACAACTATCTCAACTACACATCTTCCCACCCTGGTTCCTGCAAAGGCTCTATCCCCTCTCCCAATTCCTCCGTCTACGCCGCATTTGCACCCAAGATGAAGTTGTCCACACCAGGACATCTGAGATGTCCTCATTCTTTAGGGGACAAGGGTTCCTCTCTCCCATCATAGATGAGGTCCTCACTCATGTCTCCTTGGTACCCTGCTGCTCTGCCCTTGCTCCCCCTACCCCTAGTGCTTACCTTTCACCCCATCAGCCATTGCATACAATACATAATCCTCCGAAATGTCCCCCTCCTCCAACAGGTTCCCACCACTAGCCACATTTTCCCATCTCCACCCCTTTCCGCCTTCCGCAGAGACCGTTCCCTTCGCAACTCCCTGGTTAACTCATCCCTTCCCACCCAAACCACCACCTCTTTAGGTACCTTTCCCTGCAACTGCAGAAGGTGCAACACCTGTCCCTATACCTCCTCCCTTGACTCTGTCCAGGGACCCCAACAGTTCTTTCAGGTTAGGCAGAGGTTCACTTGCACCTCCTTCAACCTCATCTACTGTATACATTGTTCAAGATGTAGAATCTTATACATCGGCGAGACCAAACGTAGATTGGACAATCATTTCACTGAACACCTTCGTTCAGTCCGCCTGAACCGACCCGATTGCTAAACACTTCAATTCTCCTTCGCATTCCCACACAGACCTCTCTGTCCTCGGTCTCCTCCATTGTCAGAGTGAGGCTGAACACAAATTGGAGGAGCAGCATCTCATATTTCGCTTGGGCAGCTGACAGCCCAGGGGTATGAATTTTCATTATTCTAACTTCAGGTAGCCCCGGCATTCCCTCTCTCTCTCTATCCCTCCCCCACCCAAGTCGCACTAGCTTCCCGTTTTCAACTAACAAACAGCTAACAATTACCTATTTCCTTTATCTACATTACTTTTTTGCATATCTTTCATTCATTTGTTCTATATCTCACAACATCATTGCCAATATCTCACGTTTCCCTTATCCCTAACCAGACTGTAGAAGGGCCTCGGCCCTAAATGCCACCCATTCCTTCTCTCCAAAGATGCTGCCTGTCCCGCTGAGTTACTCCAGCTTTTTGTGTCTACCTTCAGTTTAAACCAGCATCTGCAGTTTCTTCCCACACACTTCTCTGTACCCTTTCTAACTTTGACAACATCTTTCCTGTAACATGCTGCCCAGAACTGTTATTCTATATATGACCCCAATTACACCCCAACCCCCTGGATGTGATCCCTGGCTGTAATTGATAGATTTACAGAGCCATGCAGCATGAAAACAGGCCCTTCGGCCCAACACCGACCAACATGTCTCAGCTACACTGGTCCCACATGTCCGTGTTGGGTCCATATCCCTCCAAACCTGTCCTATCCATGTCCCTGTCTAACTGTTTCCTAAATGTTGGGATAGCCACTGCCTCAACTACCTCCTCTGACAGCTTGTTCCACACACCCACCACCCTTTATGTGTAAACGTTACCCCTCAGATATCTATTAAATCTTTTCCCCTTCACCTTAAACTTTGTCTCTGGTCCTTGTTCCACCTACTCTGGGCAAGAGACTGTGCCTCTGTGATTCTGGGACATTCCCCTGCACTGTGGACCTGGATCCTCACCGTTTCTGGTCACCCCCCAGCTGATGACATTATTACAGGTGCCCAGGAGTGATCGTCTGTCTCCGTGCTCGGGGGCAGCAACACGGTCTCCAGGTTGGCACTGAACCTGATGTGCGGCTTGACCTGGATCATCAAAGGTGGTGGTGTTGAAGCCCGGGTGACCCCGTATCTCTGACCCTTTGTGTCTCTCACCATCTTTGTTCTTGAGGTTGATGGTCACAATCTCCACCGAGAGGCTGTTTGTGCTGTTTAGGGGAGAGGAGATATCAGACTTACACTCGCACACACACTCGTAGTTACGCACACACACAAGGGCACACACGCACTCAAACGCAAATACATGCACACACATGTACACACTCATGAACACACACACACACACACACATGCTCTTCCACACACATGCACACGTGCACACTTGCACTCACTTGTTAATTTTGACCAAATTAAAAACAGCAAAAAATGGAGGATCCCTGCATTTGTCAGGATTGCTTAACCTTTGTCAGTGGAAATTTACAGGATGTGGATGGCGCCGACCTGTCTGAGCAGCAGATTGATATGTAGGGGTGAAAGATCAGGTGTTCTCCTCATTTCCCCTTAATTGATAAAATGTATAAAAACTCTGCAAACAAACTTAAATGCATTGATGTGATTGGATTACTTCAAAAGAATTGTAAACAATGTAAATAATGTTGCAAGACAGTTACCCTACTGTTTGTTGATTTGCCAAAGTGTTAAGCCATGTCAGGTTTGTTTTGAGTTCCAGAGTAAATGTTGCATTATTCAGTTAAGTTAGCTTCCTTCCAGAAGCTTCTCCAAGAAACAATGTATGGGAGACTCTGTAATTGGTTTGGGGAACCGTCAGTAATGTATTGATGTGATTAATATGTTTGATTGGACTGTAAAAAGACCACCCCTGTGTAGTTCAGCCCCTCAATGTTTGCAGACCTATACAAGATAGCTCCATCTTAGATTGAGGTCGATCTTCTGGAAGTGCGCTTGGGACTGCGTGACCTTTTGGAGAGTTTCTGCTTGCATGAGGCTGAAGGGCTTGGCAAGGCAGAGACAAGGATCGAACCCGTGGTTGGTTGGGTATCGTATAGGGGAATTTGCTGTTTAATCTAAAAATAAAGTTTAGTTGTTCCAGTGCTTGACTCAACTTTTTTAGACTGAAGTAGACTGGGGGGATAAGCTATAGAAGAGAGTATTTACACACTCACACACATATGCCTGCACACACTCACGCACGCACGCACACTCACACACATGCGCACACAGAGCCCTGGGAGGGTGGCGCAGCGGTTGAGTTGCTGCCTCAGTGTCAGAGACGCGGGTTTGATCCTGACTTTGGGTGCTGTCTGTATGCGCTTGAATGAATGAATACGTTTATTGTCATTGCACAATACTGTGCAACGAAATTCCATTGCATCTCCTCCGGTTAAAAAATACAAACACGACAACCATTGACACATATGTACACTTATTAGTAAAAAATAATAAATAAGTATTTAAAAATAATTTAAAAGAATGTTGCATTTCTTGGAATTACATTTTGCTTCCCCAGTTTTCTCTGTTGGAATTAAGTTCTTTTATCGCACATGGGTAGAAACTATTTTTTAGTCTACCAGTGCGAACCTTCAGAGACCCGAATCGCCTCCCAGAGGGTAGCAGAGTGAAATGGTGGTTGGCAGGGTGGGATGTGTCCTGCTTGTTATTTATGGCCCGCCGCAAGCATCGGGCCCTATATATATCATCCAAGGAGGGCAGTTGAGCGTTTGTGATGCTCTGTGCAGTTTTTATGACTCTCTGCAGCGCCCTCCTCTCAGCCACAGTGCAGCTAGCAAACCACACCAGGATGCCATAGGAGAGGATACTTTCCACGGCGCATCGGTAGGACAGCAGCAGCGGCTGTGAGACGTTTGCTCTCCGCAGAGACCTCAGGAAATACAGCCGCTGCTGTGACTTCTTCACGAGAGTGACGGTGTTCATTTGCCATTTGAGGTCCTGGGAGATGTTTATTCCCAGGAATTTAAAGCCAGTGACTCTCTCCACTATGTCTCCTTTGATGTATAGAGGAGCAGGTTCCTCTCTCCTCTTCCTCCTGAAGTCAACGACCAGTTCTTTTGTCTTTGATGGGTTGAGTACCAGGTTGTTTTTGGTACACCAGTCAGTTTTTGGACTTCATCTCTGTAGGCAGACTCGTCGTTGTTGTGTAGCAGTCCAACTACAGTCGTGTCGTCCGCAAACTTGATGATCCTGTTTGTACTGTGTGTTGGTGTGCAGTCATAAGTGTATATTGTATACAAGATGGGACTCAGCACACAACCTTGTGGCACTCCTGTGCTGAGCGTCAGGACTGGGGAGTAATTGGACCCCATCCTGACAGTCTGTGGGCAGTCTGTTAAGAAGTCCTTAATCCATCTGCATGTGTTTGCATTGACACCCAGATCAGACAGTTTGTCCACCATTCTGCTGGGGATGATTGTATTAAATGCAGAACTAAAGTCTGCATTAAATGCAGAACTAAAGTCTACAAATACGGGCAGCTTACAACACAGTGGTCGAATTTTCATTCCTCTAACTTAAAGTAAACCTTTCATCCCCATCTCTCCATCCCTCCCCCACACAAGTCGTACCAGTGTAATCATGAATTGCCTTTCTGTTGACTGGTTAGCATGTAACAAATGCTTTTCACTATAGCACAGTACACATGAAAAATGAACTAAACTGAAACTGAAGTCGTCTTGTTGAGTCTCATTGTTCGTAACTCATTTTCACTTAGGGCACAGCTGTGTAATATAGATATATATATATATACATATACACATCTATATGTATATATATATCTATATTACTAATGGCCTGTTGATCTGTGGTTTCTGCCGTCGCAGAGGGCCCTCTCCCCGTCGTGGAAGCACAATCCCCGTGGGCAGCTCGTCTACAGGCCGCTCGGCCCTCCATCCGCCTGCCAGCCCCTCCGACTCTCCCAGACACTGAGACAAGGGGGTTGTTGGTTTGAGACCCACTCCAACCCTCTCGCTTCTTCTTCTTGCGTATGGCGTGCACTGTCTAAAGTTGTAGGACAACTTGTTCTATTTGATCTTGTTTGATTGTGCACGCCGGGTTGATTGCATTCGTTGAAACAGGGCAGACCACGTGAAGGTTGCAATCTCCCACCCCCTCTCGCTTCTGAGCTGTCACCTCTCCTCCCTCACCTCTCCCTCTCTCACCTCTCCCTCTCTCACCTCTACCTCCCTCCTCTCCCGCACCTCTCCCTCCCTCCTCTCTCTCTCTACCCCGTCTCTATCTACAACCTGCCTCCGCCAGTGTTGTGAGCAGAGCATGTGTCGCCCTCCCCTGGTCTGCCGCGGTACTGCTGCTGAGACCGGTCACTGGTTTCTACACAGTTTGCTGAAATTATGAGACCAATGGGCAGCAGGAAAAGGAGAAAACCACGCGGTCTCAGGGAGAATGTGTCAACTTTGTACAGACAGCACCCGTAGTCAGGATAGAACATGGGGCTCTGTTGCTGTGAGGCAGCAACTCTACCGTTACATCACCCTGCCAAACTATACTCAGCACTCTGTATCCTCCTCTTTGCTCCATCTATTGTTTTGAGTTTGACTTGAGCATGGCCCAATACAGCAGCCGAAACAAAGTCATATTACAGGCACATGGAACGCAACAACTCGGCACGGTGGCGCAGCGGTAGAGTTACTGCCTTACTGCGCCAGACACGTGTTCAATCCAAACATTCTCTAGTGTGGTCTACAAACTAAATAGTTATGTCTTAAAAAGGGATAACTATAACCAACAAGGCATAATTGAATCTCTTTGCATGGAGCCACATGTTCGCTGGTGGTCTCTGGTGAGTCTCCTTCATGGTCGTGAGGAGTTCCCACATTCTGGGAACTAGTCATGGCATTAGTGTAGTCGCCGTAGATTTTTCAACATGTCGCCATGGAGATAATCAATAATCCTGTAGTCATAGATGCAGATTTAGTGGGGTCGCCATGTAGTTGTAGGTAGTCGAGGTAGTCGTAGGTAGTTTTAGTTAATCGCCTTTGCTGACCAGTCATTTGCATTGGCTCATTGGGGAAAAAAACGCAAGCAAGAGTTTTCAGAACCAAGGATAACCGACCAGTAATGTTAAATGTCCACCGAGCTTCACAGCTGCGTATCTCTGGCTTCTTAAAAGTTGTCTCAACTCCTTCTCCCCTCTTCTCCCTCCCCTCCCCCCTCTTTTAAAGGAATTACCATACATTGTGCTAGCCATCTTAATTACAGCGCCAACCTTCCTGTTCATCGCGGTGTGTGTCTATCACCTTGGCTTTGCACCGTGCAAATTTCAGACAGCGCTCCCTCCGCTTGCCTTAGCCCCCGCCTTTGCGTTGTGTGTATGTGTGTGTGTGTGTGTTCCACTCTGACAGTCGCCGTTACAGTTCCTGGTTTTTCAGGCGACTGCCGGCAATTTGACTGTCGCGGCAGTCCACTGAATAATCGCCTAAGTGGGACAGGCCCATAACTGGTTGTGTGTGCTTGTGTGTATTTGTCTTTGTGTGTATGTGTTAGTATGTGAGTGTGCGTGACTGTGCAGGTAAGTGTCTGAAATATGTGTCGTATGTGTATGTGTGTATGTAATGTATGTAGTTCTTTAGACTGAGAGTCAGGGGAAAAGGAAACGAGAGATATAGACGGTGATGTAGAGAGATAAAAAACAAATGAATGAAAGATATGCAAAAGAGTAACGATGATAAAGGAACAGGCCCTTGTTACTGTTCGCTAGGTGAGGGTGAGAACCAGAAGCTGGTGCGACTTGGGTGGGGGAGGGATGGAGAGAGAGGGAATGCAGAGGTTACTTGAAGTGAGAGAAATCAATGTTCATACCATTGGGTTGTAAGCTGCCCAAGCGAAATATGAGAAGCTGTTCCTGCAATTTGTGTTTAGCCTCACTCTGATAATGGAGGAGGCCGAGGACAAAAAGGTCAATGTGGAAATGGGAATTAAAATGTTTGGCAACTGGGACACGAGGCAGGTCCAGGCAGATTTTTTTGGTTAGTTTAGAAAAAGGCCCCTCAGCCCAACGGGTCATAAGTGATATCACCACCGGGTGGTGCCCGTAATGGCCGCCTCGCCAATGGCCGTCTCTGTTTTTATTATTTTAAGTAGTTTTTAAATGTATATTTTATGGTATGTTTTATGTGGGGGTGGTGCGGGGGGAATCGGGGAAACTTTTTTCAGCCACTTACCTCAACGGAGATACGATTTTCTTGTTGTGTTGCATCTCCGTCCCCCACTGCGGCCTACAACATGGAGTGTTGCGGCCTTTCCAGGTGACTGACCCGGAACTTCAAGCCGCGGGCGTGGCGCGGACTTACCATTTCCATCATCCCAACGTGAGGGCTTGAACATCGGACCGTCGGCAGCGGCGAACTGTGGTGGGTTCAAAGGTCCTCACCACCAGGGGTGAACAAAGGAGGAAGATGACTGAACTTTATTGCCTTACATCACAGTGAGGAATGTTGATTCCATTTTGGTGGATGTTTATGTTAAATTCTATTTTATGTGGCTGTGTGTATCGTTGCTTTTCACTTAGTATGGTTGCATGGCAATTTAAGTTTCACTGTACCTTAATTGGTAATACCTTAAGTGATAATAAACATGAACTTGAACTTGAAGTTGAGCAGAATTATGCCTTTCGGCTCACTGTCTACTCTGCCATTCAATCGTGGCTAATCTATCTCTCCCTCCTAATCCCCTTCTCAAGCCTTCTCCCCATACCCGACACCCGTACCAATCAGGAATCTATCAATCTCTGCTTTACAAATATCCATTGATTTAGCCTCCATTGTGGCAAAGAATTCCACAGATTCACCACCCGCACCAACTAGCGATCTCCTGCCCCGTTACTGGACTTTACCTTGCACTAAATGCTATTCACATTATTTCCTTTATCATGTATCTGTGAACTGTGAATGGCCTGATTGTAATCATGTATTCTCTTTCCACTGACTGGCTAGCACACGACAAAAGCTTTTCACTGTACCTTGGTACATTTGACAATAAACTAAACTAAACTAACCTAAACTGAAAAACCATGAGGGGCAGCACATTGGTGCAACCATTGGCAGCAGGGTGGCGCTGCGGTAGAGTTGCTACCTTAAAGCTCCAGAGACACAGGTTCGATCCTGACTACGGGTGCTGTCTGATGGAGTTTGTACTTCTTCTCGTGACCTGGGTGGGTTTTCTCCGGGTGCCCCGGATTCCTCCGTTAATTGGCTTTTGTAAAATTGTAAAAATTGTCCCCAGGGTGTAGGATAGTGCTAGTGTGCGGGCTGATGTATGGTTGGCATGGAGTTGGAGGGTTGAAGGCCCTGTGTCCACACTGTATCTATAAATTCTAAAGACTACTCCCACAGCCTCTGTTCAGTGAACGTTTGTAACTTTGTCTGTGCCAGAAACGTGGCGACACTTGTGCACTGCCCAGGTGAGGTCTGTATGATGCAGTTCAGTCCGTTCAGTTCAGTTTACTTTATTGTCATGTCACGTGTACAGTGAAAACATTTAGTTTTTATCAGGATGTATGCAAAACAAAGCATTTCACTGTACCAAGGTACAAGTGTGTGCGTGTGTGTGTGTGCGCCTGTGTGCGTGTGTGTGATCGTGGCGATTTAGAAGCAGAGTCTCTTGGCCAGAGAAGGTAAATCAAGGACACAGATTTAAGGAGAAGGGGAAAAGATTTAATAGGAATCTGAGGGGTAACATTTTCACACTAAGGGTGGTGGGTGTATGGAACAAGCTGCCAGAGAAGGTAAAAGAGGCAGGGACTATCCCAACATTTAAGAAAGAGTTAGACAGGTGATAACAGCTGGGAAGAAACTGTCTCTAAATCTGGCATTTCACAATGTTCAAGTTCAATTCCCCCTGCTTGCCCCCCTCCCCCGAATAACTGCAGGGAAATGGCTTCTGTTTGTTCCATTTGTAGAGGGCACATTAACACCGGTCTCTGGGCATCATCTTTCTGCCTTGCCATTATAATCTTCCGATAGAATGGGACAGTAATGTGTGCAATCAGGAACCAGCCACTGCTCCCCATCAGAGCAAAGTGCCTCTCCTTACAATGAGAATTATCTCTTGAATATTGCTTGAGTAAAAGATACAGAATGGAAACAGGCCCTTCGATTCACTGAGTCCACGCCGACCATTGATCACCCGATCACACCAGTTCTGTGTTATCCCACTTTCCCATCCACTCCCTACACACTAGGGGGCAATTTACAGAGGGACGATTATCCTACAAAGCCGCACGTCTTTGGGTTGCGGAAGGAAACCGGAGCACCCGGAGGAAACCCATGTGGTCAGAGGAAGAATGTGTAAACTCCACACACATAAGGTGTAGTTTAGTTTAATGTCACGTTACCAAGGTACAGTGCAAAGTTTTGTTGCGTGCTATCCATTCAGAGGAAAGACAATACATGATTGGACAATTTAAAAATATATATATATTTGTTTGTGGGCTGTCGATGTTGGGGGGAAAGACAGACAATTACTGTTCATCCCTAAAAAGCCTGCATTAAATGTCATTTCTGGAGTCACTTACCGGCAAAACAGGTTCAGGATAATTTCCTTCCCTCAAGGATATTAGTGAGCAGATGGCTAGTCACGTTCAGTAGAAACGAAGAACTACCAATTGCCACCACATAATGTGGCAGCATATACTTCCGGACTAGAGAGATACAGCATGCAAACAGGCCCTTCGTCCCATCATGTCATTCTTTTAATCTCCCCACATTCCTATCAACTCCCCGTTGAATTCTAAAACTCACCACACACTAGGGGGCAATTTACAGAGGGCTAATTAACATACAAACCCACACATCTTTGGGATATTAGTTTAGTTTAGCTGCACAAACGAAGTTTAGCCGCACCGATCAGCGATCCCTGCACATTAACACTTCACTACACACACACGAGGGACAATTTTACATTTATATATTATTTTTACCGAAGCCAATTAATCTCCAAACCTGTACGTTTTTGAAGTTGAAGAAACTGGAGCACCCGGAGGAAACCCACGCGGTCACAGAGAGAATGTGCAAGTTATGATTGAACCCGGGTCTCCGGTGTGGTGAAGCAGCAGCTCTACCCGCTGCTCCACAGTGCCGCCCAGAATCTCTCTGTTCTGTTATGCCTGATATATGTTTTATCACATTTATTTGTGTGTGGGGTGTGGCTGTTGGGGGAAAGACAGGCAATTACTGTTCATCCCTAGATACTCCTGCCTTAAATGTCATTTCTGGAGTCACCTTCTGGCAAAACAGGTTCAGGACAATCTCCTTCCCTCAAGGATATTAGTGAGCAGATGGATAGTTACGTTCAGTAGAAACAAAGAACTGCAAGTGCTGCTTCATACCAAAGATAGATACAAAGTGCTAGAGTAACTCAGCGTGTCAGGCAGCATGTCTGGAGAAAAAGGATGGGTGACGTTTCCGGTCAGACCCAATCTTCAGAATATGAAAAAATATATATTTAATCTAATCGTTAGTATTAAGACTGTTTTTTTTTAAATGACAATTATTTAATTACTTGAATTTAAGTCCTCCATCTGTTGGGTTGAGATTTGAACTCATGTCATTGATTTAATCCTCTAAAACTCTGGCTTCCAGTCCAGTAACTTATCTGGAAGGAGACAATGAGTGTGATTGAGTGAGTGAGTGAGTGAGCGAACGGAAGAATGACCAATGTGCGGCTCATCCTTGATGTTGTTGCTGACCTTGCCGAGGCAACGTGAAATATAAATGGAGTCAATAGAAGGGAGGTTGCTTTGTGTGATGGTCTAGGCTGCGTCCACAATTTGCTGCAATCTATTGCGGTCTTGGATGGAGCTGTTCCTAAACCAAGCTGTGATGCATCCTGATAAAATGCTGCATCTGTAGAAGTTGGTGTGAGTTATACGGGACATGCCAAACATCTTAAGACTTCTAAGGAACTAGAGGCATTGGTGTGCTTTCTTGGTCAATGCTTCAATATGGGTGGTCCAGGAGAAGTTGTTGGTGATATTGACCCATCTTTCTTCTCTCGACAGCGCGCCCAGGACTGACCGATCACAGGGCAGGTGTTCAAAGTAAGGAACCGAGGCAGGTAGAACACAACGTGCTGGAGTAACTCACTGAGTCAGGCAACATCTCTGGATGGCCTGGGTAGGTGATGTTGTGGGTTGAGACCCTTCTGTCGAGGTAGGTGTGGATATTCAGCCCCTTTAACCCTGCACCATTCATTAAACTTGAGGCCATTATTCCCACTCCTCTGACTAATGCCATGAGTAGCTGCGTAATCCTGGCCCATTGACAACATTTTACTGTCAATATCTTCCTGATTATTGACTACCCTCTTATGTACAGCAAGTTCATAAGTTCTAGGAGAAGAATTAGGCCATTCGACCCGTCAAGTCTACTCTGCCATTCAATCATGGCTGATCTATCCTTCCCTCTCAACCCCATACTCCTACCTTCTCCCCATAACCCTTACACTGGTATTAATCAAGAATCGATCTATCACTGCCTTAAAACTATCCATTGATATAGACTCCACAGCCTTCGCTCTCTGTTTATCCGAAGCCTTCCAAAGTCTTCTGGAGGTACTTGGACCTGTCAACCCATGTGCTGCTCTACCTCCTGCCTTTGGCGGTGATCACCGTAACCTCTGCCGCGGTGAGCAAGAAGCTATGGCTGAGGAAAACCATCGGTGTCGTCACAGTGACCCAGGCCATCACTCAACGCCGCAGGAAGAAGAGGACTATCAAAATGATCGTGCCGCTGGTGGTGGCCTTTGTCCTCTGTTCGTTCCCGCTCAACGTCTACACCGTCCTGCTCTCCGGCCAACGCGTCCAATTCAACAACACCCTCTACTTTGCCTTCCACTGGGTGGCCGTGAGCAGCACCTGTTGGAACCCCTTCATCTACTGTTGGATGGACAACAGGTTCCGCTCCGACCTCATGACCCTTCTGGCCAAGTGCGGGGGGAGAAGGTGGAGGAGGCAAAATCCTGGCGCTCGCGGAGATGGGAGGCAGTCGGGGGAGATTGGAGGACAAGCCTGGCCCATCTACGGAGAATAGGAGTTCCTACCTTGATGGGTGCAGGGGTAACAATGGGGAGGTGAGTCCCCCTTAGACTTTACAGATACAGCGTGGAAACTTGGTATCATATTCTGCCCAGGTATTATTGGCCAAGGCATCTGGTGTAACTGCTGGCGTAACTCAGCAAACTACCTGATCTCCCGGTTCCTCAGCACTTTAACTCCCCCTCCCATTTCCAATCTGACCTTTCTGCCCTGGGCCTCCACCATTGTCAGAGTGAGGCCCAACGCAAATTGGAGGAAGAGCACCTCATAATTCGCTTGGTTACCTTACACCACAGAAGTATGAATAATGACTTCTCTAACTTCAAATAGCCCTTGCTTTTCCTCTCTCTCTATCCCCTTCCCCTTCCCAGTTCTCCCACCATTCTTACTGTCTCCGATTACATTCCATCTTTCCCGCCCACTCCCCTGACATCAGTCCCGAAACGTCACCCATTCCTTCTCTCCAGAGATGCTGCCTGTCCCGCTGAGTTACTTCAGCGTTTCCTACGCGTCTGGTGTGTTGGTGTGTGTGTGTTGTGTGTTGTGATATGTTGTGGTGTGTTATGTTATTTGTTGTGTTGCGTTGCGTTGCGTGTTGTGTGTTGTGTTGTGTTGCGTTGTGATCAGCTCAGTTCAGTTCAGTTTTAAGTTTAGAGGCACAGCGCCAACCAGCGATCACCCCATACACTACCACTATCCTACACACTGGGGACAATTTTACAATTTTTACAGAAACCAATTAACCCACAAACGCGCACTTCTTTTGAATTTAATTTAGTTTAGTTTAGAGATACAGTGCAGAAAGTGGCCCTGTGGTCCACCGTGTTCATGCCGACCAGCGATCCCCACACACTTACACTATTCCACCACCACGAGGAACAATTTACAATTTTACTGAAACCTACAAACCTGTACGTCTTTGGAGTGTGGGAGGAAACCGGAGAGCCAGAGAAAACACACGGCCACAGGGAAATGTACAAACTCCGTACAGATAGCACCCGTAGTCAGGATCAAAGCAGGATCTCTGGCGCTGTAATGCAGCAACTCTACTGCTGCACCATTCTGCTGCCCAAAATGTAAGTAATTACTGATTAAGGAGAACTAGACTAAGTGGGACCCGTTGGGTCCCATGTTCACACGGGAGGGCTGGTCCCCCAACGCAATATTCCACCTCTCCACCAATTCAAATATTGGTGGCCAGTGGGGGGGGCTTTCTGGAGCGCTGTATTGGGTGTTGTGGGCCGAAAGGACTGGTTTCCAGAGGGCTAGTGTGGACATTGTGGGCTGAATGAAATCCTGGGCTGGCAGCTCATTCACTCAGGCCTGGTGGGCTGGCAGCTCAGTCACTCAGGCCTGGTGGGCTGGCAGCTCCGTCACTCAGGCCTGGTGGGCTGGCAGCTCAGTCACTCAGGTCTGAAGGGCTGGCAGCTCAGAATCTGCCAGAAATTCTGCCCAAAATAGGTGAGAGACTCTGTGAGAGCGAAGGGGGAGAGGGTGGAGAATCAATTTTAGACATTTTTCATCTTTTTCTGCAGATCACAGCAATGAAGGAGGAAAGTCTATCCTGGCCTGGATCTCACAGGGAGCCAATGAAGGGAGGGAGAAAAATACTGGGGTGAGGTGTAATACTTGCAGGGGGAATACTTACTGATGGGCCGAAGGGACTCCTGGGTTAGTACAGGCCTGATGGGCTGAAGGGGCTCTTTAAAAAAAATAATCTGTGAAATCTCAGTGAAAGTCATTTTTTCTGGACTTTTCCTGGCCTGGCACGGGCCTCCTGGGCCAAAATGTCTCACTGCCAGGCCCCAGGTGGTCATGATGTGGAGACATATCTCCAACCCCCTTACCCTGAACACAGGATCCCCCCAGGTTGCATCCTTAGCCTCCTACTGTACTCCCTGTACACACATGATTGCGTGGGCAGGTTCAGCTCCAACTCCATCATCAAGTTTGCTGATGACACTGTGGTGGTGGGCCTGATCACCGATAACGATGAGAAGTGGCTGATCTGGCACTCTGGTGTCATAATAACAGCCTTCTCTTCAATGTCAGAAAAACTAAGGTGCTGATTGTGGACTTCAGAAGGGCTCAACAACCGAGGACGTACACGCCACTGGAGATAAATGGGACTACTGTGGATAGGGTGAGCAGCTTTAAATACCTGGGAGTCCACATCACAGAGGATCTGACTAGGACAACACACACTGCCGCACTGGTGAGTAAGGCAAGGCAGCGCCTTTACCACCTCAGGCAGCTGAGGAAATTCAGTCTCTCTGAGGATCCTTCAGTGCTTCTACTCTGGGGCTGAAGAAAGCATCTTGTCCGGCAACATTTCAATCTGGATTGGGAACAGCTCTGCCCAGGACAGGAAGGCTCTGCAGAGAGTAGTGCGTTCGGCCGAACGCACTATGGGAACTACTCACCCCCCTGCAGGATCTATACACCAGGTGCAGATCCAGAGCCAGCAACATAATGAGGGACCCTACCACCCCAGCAATGGACTGTTCCAGCTGTTACGGTCAGGCAAGCGCCTCCGCTGTCACGCTGTGAAAACAGAGAGGATGAGATGGAGTTTCTCCCCACAGGCCATCAGGACTGTAAACACTTATCCCACCAGAGACTAATTTACTGTTGTGTTGTGTCTTTAAAAAAAAAATTCTACAATGTAAATACGGGTTCTTTTCTGTTGTTCTGTTGTTTTTGCACAATCCGCAGGCATTGCCACTTTCATTTCACTGCACATCTTGTATATGTATGTGACGAATAAAGTTAACTTGACTTGACGGGTGGTGATTCTGTGGAATTATTTGCCACAGAAAGATATGGAGGCCAAGTTAATGGACATTTTGAAAGCAGCGATAGATTCTTGATTAGTACGGGTGTCAGGGGTTATGGGCAGATGGCAGGAGTATGGGGTTGGGAGGGAGGAATCAGCCATGATTGAAAGGCGGAGTAGACTTGATGGGCAGAATGGCCTTATTCTGCTCCAATCACTTATTACCTGCAAGGGTTTTCGCTAAGATCCTCAGTTTCCTCCCACAGTCCAAAGTCGTACAGATTTGAAGGATAAATTGGCTTGGTATAAGTGTAAATTGTCCCTAATGTGTGTAGGATAGTATTAGCGTGCGGGGATCGCTGATTGGCGTGGACTCTGTGGGATGAAAGGCCTGTTCCTGTGCTGTATCTCTAATCTCTAAACTAAACTAAAATGGAGTCCCATCCCGAGTAGATAGAACCTTCCCATTGAAACACTTAAAGGCCTGTCTCACGCGTCTGCGGTCATTGGCGGCGAAACGGGAAGAATCCCCCGCCATAGACCGCTCACTCGTGAGAACGTACAATTCCGGGGCTGTGCGGCGGTGTTCCCAACACCGCACGGTGCTAAAATAAAATCGACAATGTTGAAAACTATATACTCACCGCACAACCTCCACCAGTGATGCACGAGTGCGGCACGGCCGCCCGCATGGGCCGCCGCCAGTGTGGCTCGAGCGCCGTGCGTCAAACCTCCACTGCCACAGCCTCCGCTAGTGAGGCACGTGCCTCCGCCAGTGAGGCACGTGTGCTGCACGGCCGCAGGCACAGCCACCGCTACAGCGCCGCGATCAGGATGGCCGCCGCCACAGCCGCCGCTAGTGAGTCACGTGCGGCGGGCCGACGTCATCGCAGTCGGCCCGCCCTTTTTTTTACTTACCGCAAGCACGTGGGACCCGCCGTGTTTGAATTAACTCGGCCCCCGCGCAGCATCCGTGCGGCGCTCCGGTGGATAGGATTGCCGCTCTCGCCGTTGCCGCGCGGTCCCCGCTACCGGCGACGCCGCGCTTCACCGCCGATGACCGCAAACAGGTAAGACAGAGCCTTTACTAATTATTTGAATCCCAGTAGATTACGACACAACGTATCTGATTTCCTTTGATTCATTGTTGGTAGGTCACGGCATCAAAATGAACGTGTAAAGCAAAGAATCGCAAATGCTGAAAATCTGAAATAAAAGTAGAAGAAATAAAAAAACATTCAGCAGCTTAGGCAGCAGTTATGGTGAAAGAAACAGTTCAGTTTCAGATCAGAAACCCTTCAGAGTAGAAAAGAGCAAAAACAAGTTATTTTTCAGTTGTTGAGAGGTGTGGGGTGGATTGGTGGAACAAAGGGGATATATTTAATGGGGCAAAAACAGATGGGGAAACGTAGTATTTGGAGTCAACAATTAGAATAAGATGATGGTACAAGGAACTGCAGACCAGACTATACTAACAGAACAATAAAACTAACGTGTATGAGTAGGTATGTTACAAAACTTACCTTTAGCGGCGCTGCAGTTCTGTCACTGCCCGTGTGTGCGACTTTGGCGCCTTTGAGAGGGGGGCGGGTTTAAAATGCCGGTTTCTCCAGGCTGTTCAAATCGATGTTGGTCAGCCTGTTTAGTTGCTAAAGAAAAATCGCTCCGACATTCGTTCTCTGGAATTATTTTTAAACTGCGCTGGAAGATTTAATTGCTAGAGTAAATTAAAAATGATTTTGTAAACCGTGAACGCCGACAACGGGACGGATCTCACGTACGGGACAAAGCAAGGTAGGCTGTTAATTTTTACATTAAAAAGTGCTTCTTAAGATGCCTATAATCAAAATTTTAAGTTGCGAGAAGGTGACTTAGTGCCCATCCGAACCGGCAGTATTTTTCCTGCCGACATGGGGTTTAAATTCACCGTAAATGCAACGTTCCAAATGATCGCGTTCCACAAAAACCCACTCGCAAGATGATTTAAATGGCCATTAATTTACAGGAATTAAACACTAAATTCCTTCCATTTGGCCTATAAATTAATGACAATGAGATTTAAAAATCATGTTATATTGTGAATTCTTGTGTGAATGTTATTTGGACACTTAGGCTATTTAAAAATGTTAATCTTTTCTTAATAAATGGATAGATGTTTAGATTTAGTAATTGAATTAGCTACAATTGGATAACTAACTAATTATATGCTTTAATTTCAGGTCATCCAAGTAAGATTGTTTAATATTTGTTTCAGAATGCTTCAATCTATAATAACTGAAAATTTCTTTCACTCCTCTTAATTTTTAAGAAAGTTATGGGCTTTTGACTGTCCTTGATCACAGCTTTTGTGTTAAGTCAATGGAAAAGCAATAGGGAACAAGATGCACATTTCTGAGTATGGAAATGGCCATAACCTTTTTAATACAGAAGATATGAAAGTGAATTAGGTGTCAAATTAAACTTATTTTTATGCTTTATCTGATGGGATAAATTGCAGACTTGATTTTTTAAATCTCAAAATTTTGTAACATTGCTAGTATGAGATTGGACTCACCCAGAGGGTGGTTGCAATCTGGGACACGCTGCCTGAGATGGTGGAGGCTTGAACTTTCCCTGCTGCTGCAGGAGATGCTCCACTTCAGGGCGGCTGCTCCACTGCAGGAAGTGCTCAATTGGAGAAGCTTCACCACTGCAACACCAGCAGCTCCACTGCAACAGCAACTCCATTGCAGGGAGCTACTCCACTGCAGGGCGGCTGCATTACTGCAGGAGTTGCTCCACTGCAACATCTGCCGCACTGCAACATCTGCCGCACAGCAGCATCTGCCCCACTGCAACAGCTGCCCCACTGCAACAGCTGCCCCACTGCAACAGCTGCCCCACTGCCCACTGCAACATCTGCTGCTCGAGTCCCTGACGCCGTGATGTGGGCAGCTCGAGCCCTCGGCGGGAAAAGGCGGGGTGTAGTGGGGGTGAGGTGTAGTGGGGGTGGGGTGTAGTGGGGGTGGGGTGCAGTGGGGGTGAGGTGTAGTGGGGGTGAGGGTGAGGGTGAGGTGTAGTGGGGGTGAGGTGTAGTGGGGGTGAGGGTGAGGGTGAGGTGTAGTGGGGGTGAGGTGTAGTGGGGTGAGGTGTAGTGGGGGTGAGGTGTAGTGGGGGTGAGGGTGAGGGTGAGGTGTAGTGGGGGTGAGGTGTAGTGGGGGTGAGGTGTAGTGGGGGTGAGGTGTAGTGGGGGTGAGGTGTAGTGGGGGTGAGGGTGAGGGTGAGGTGTAGTGGGGGTGAGGTGTAGTGGGGGTGAGGTGTAGTGGGGGTGAGGTGTAGTGGGGGTGAGGTGTAGTGGGGGTGAGGGTGAGGTGTAGTGGGGGTGAGGTGTAGTGGGGGTGAGGTGTAGTGGGGGTGAGGTGTAGTGAGGGTGAGGTGTAGTGGGGTGAGGTGTAGTGGGGGTGAGGTGTAGTGGGGGTGAGGTGTAGTGGGGGTGAGGTGTAGTGGGGGTGAGGGTGAGGGTGAGGTGTAGTGGGGGTGAGGTGTAGTGGGGGTGAGGTGTAGCGGGGGTGAGGTGTAGCGGGGTGAGGTGTAGCGGGGGTGAGGTGTAGCGGGGGTGAGGTGTAGCGGGGGTGAGGTGTAGCGGGGGTGAGGTGTAGTGGGGGTGAGGGTGAGGGTGAGGTGTAGTGGGGGTGAGGTGTAGTGGGGGTGAGGTGTAGTGGGGGTGAGGTGTAGTGGGGGTGAGGTGTAGTGGGGGTGAGGGTGAGGTGTAGTGGGGGTGAGGTGTAGTGGGGGTGAGGTGTAGTGGGGGTGAGGTGTAGTGAGGGTGAGGTGTAGTGGGGGTGAGGTGTAGTGGGGGTGAGGTGTAGTGGGGGTGAGGTGTAGTGGGGGTGAGGTGTAGTGGGGGTGAGGGTGAGGGTGAGGTGTAGTGGGGGTGAGGTGTAGTGGGGGTGAGGTGTAGTGGTGGTGAGTGTAGTGGGGGTGAGGGTGAGGTGTAGCGGGGGTGAGGTGTAGTGGGGGTGAGGTGTAGTGGGGGTGAGGTGTACTGGGGGTGAGGTGTAGTGGGGGTGAGGTGTAGTGGGGGTGAGGGTGAGGTGTAGCGGGGGTGAGGTGTAGCGGGGGTGAGGTGTAGTGGGGGTGAGGTGTAGTGGGGGTGAGGTGTAGTGGGGGTGAGGTGTAGTGGGGGTGAGGTGAGGTGTAGTGGGGTTGAGGTGTAGTGGGGGTGAGGTGTAGCGGGGGTGAGGTGTAGTGGGGGTGAGGTGTAGTGGGGGTGAGGTGGGGTGTAGTGGGGGTGAGGTGTAGTGGGGGTGAGGTAAGAGTTGTGAAATTTAGCTGACGCCAGGTTTAGGTTTAGTTCAGGTGACGTTAGCTGAGGTGAAGTTTAGTTGTGAGGTGGGAGGTTTAGTTGAGGTGAGGTTTAGTGAGGTAAAGTTTAGTCGAGGTGAGGATTTAGTCGTGGTGTGAGGTTTAGTTGAGGTGAGGTTTAGTTAGGTGAGGTTTAGCTTCTTCTTGTGTTTGAGGCAGCAGAGGTTATGTAACGCCCTCCAGGCTGTAGCCGGTTCAATGTGCTGTTGTCGAGGGCCGTGAGGTCTACCCCTCCACCAAGGGGAAGGAGGACAGCGCAGTGGAAAATGACGTGCTGCGCTGTTTGCTGGTCTGTTCCACACATGCAGGCTGCAGATGAACGCAGCCCCCAGCGATGCATGTTGGCGTTGAACCAGAGGTTCAACACGTTGAGACAGAGGTTTCGCTGAGGT
>JAXLNO010001438.1:0-89644 GCA_038087875.1 Malacoraja senta | reverse complement strand
GTCTCGACCCGAAATGTTGCCTATTTCCTTCTCTCCATAGATGCTGCTGCACCCGCTGAGTTTCTCCAGCATTTTTGTCTACCTTCGATTTTCCAGCATCTGCAGTTCCTTCTTAAACAGCGAGCATTGGCAGCTTAGTTTAGTTTTAATTTAAAAGTTTATGTTCATATGTTTAAGTAAGAACTGCAGATGCTGGAAAAATCGAAGGTAGACAAAAAATGCTGGAGAAACTCAGCAGGTGAGGCAGCATCTCTGGAGCGAAGGAATCACTCTTGTCAGCCAAAACGTCGCCTATTCCTTCGCTCCATAGATGCTGCCTCACCCGCAGAGTTTCTCCAGCTTTTTTGTCTATGTTCATATGTGATAGGAGCAGAATTAGACCGTTCGGCCCATCAAATCTACTCCGCCATTCAATCATGGCTGATCTATCTCTCCCTTCTAACCCCATTCTCCTGCCTACTCCCCATAACCCCTGACACCCGTACCGATCAAGAATCTATCTATCTCTGCCTTAAAAATATTCAAATACTTGGCCTCCACAGCCGTCTGTGGCACAGACTCACCACCCTCTGCCGAAAGAAATTCCGCCTCATCTCCTTCCTGAAGGAATGGTCCTTCAATTGTGAGGCTGTGACCTCTGGTCCTAGACTTCCCCTAGTGGAAACATCCTCTCCACATCCACTCTATTCAAGCCTTTACTTTAGTTTGGAGATACAGCGCGGAACAGGCCCTACATATGTCTATAAACACTCTTGACTCTCTTATTCAAGATGTGTTCAGGAGAGAGTTAGATTTAGCTCTTTGGGCTAACGGAATCAAGGGATATGGGGAGAAAGCAGGAACGGGGTATTGATTTTGGATGATCAGCCATGATCATATTGAATGGTGGTGCTGGCTCAAAGGGCCGAATGGCCTACTCCTGCACCTATTTTCTATGTTTCTCTCCTATTACAAAAAAAAATCTAAATATACACAGCGCAGAAACAGGCCCTTCGGCCCAACTTGGCCATGTTGACCAAGTTTGCATACTGGTAGACATGTCATTAACCTTATTTTGGTTACCGGTAGTTTTGTTTTGAGATACAGCGTGGAAACAGGTACTTCGGCCCCCCGAGTCTGCACCGACCGGCGATCCCCGCAAATTAGCACTCCCCACCACGCTAGGGACACCAGGGTCCCAACCCGCAACGTCACCTATCCATGTTCTCCACAGATGCTGCCTGACCCGCTGAGTTACTCCAGCACTCTGTGAAACGTCACCTATCCATGTTCTCCACAGATGCTGCCTGACCCGCTGAGTTACTCCAGCACTTTGCTTCTTTTATTTATAAGCTGCTCTTAGAGTCACATTTTGCCTTTTGATTTCCCACTACATGAAAAGAAAGTATAAAAAACAGTTAGGGGCGGAAGGGTGGCGCAGCGGTAGAGTTGCTGCCTCACAGCGCCAGAGACCCGGGTTCCATGCTGACTATGGGTGCTGTCTGTACGGAGTTTGTACGTCCTCCCCGTGACAATGCGTGGGTTTTTTCCGAGATCTCCGGTTTCCTCCCACACTCCAAAGACGTGCGGGTTTGTAGGTCAAGTGGCTTGGTGTAAATGTAAAATTGTCCCTAGTGTGTGTAGGACGGTGTTAGTGTGCGGGGATCGCTGGTCGGCGCGGACTCGGTGGGCCGAAGGGCCTGTTTCCGCGCTGTATCTCTAAACTGAGCTAAAAATACTAAATACGACATATTTTTGTGCTATCGTTATCTATCGACTGTTTTGGTCCTGGGAACCTACGTTAGAATGCTACATTCTGGCATGCTTCATAACAACACCCTGGCCACACACTCATCTCACCCCTGCCCGTCGGGAAGAAGGTACAGGAGCCTGAAAACTGAAACGTCCAGGTTCAGGAACAGCTTCTTCCCAACAACACCCAGGCTATTGAACACCACAACCTCCAACTGAGCTGCAAACTACATAGACTTGGCACTGTTGTCATTCGTTTGTAGGGACAAGGAAGGGAACTGCAGATGCTTGTTAGTACACAGAAGGACGCAGAGTGCTGGAGTAACTCAGCAGGTCACACAGCATGTCCGGAGAAAATGAATAGGTGACCCAGCTGAGTTACTCCAGCATTTTGTGTCTATCTTTGGTTCAAACCAGCATCTGCAGTTCCTTCATTAAGCATGTCTGGAGAACTTGGACAGGTGACGTTTTAGTAGGAGACCCTGTTTTTTATATACTCCTTCTTTATTGTTGTTTATTAGTGTGTTTATAGCGTACTTTGTTTACATTTCTGCTGAGCTGCTGTAAGTAAGAACACATCTTTGTTCCATCTCCCTCTCTCCCTCCCTCTCTCCCTCTCTCGCTCTCTCCCTCCCTCTCTCCCTCTCTCGCTCTCTCCCTCCCTCTCTCTCTCTCTCTCTCCCTCTCTCCCTCTCTCCCTCTCTCTCCCCCTCTCTCCCTCTCTCTTTCTCCCTCTCTCTCTCTCCCTCCCTCTCTCCCTCTCTCGCTCTCTCCCTCCCTCTCTCTCTCTCTCTCTCTCCCTCTCTCCCTCTCTCTCCCCCTCTCTCCTCTCTTTCTCCCTCTCTCTCTCTCCCTCCCTCTCTCCCTCTCTCGCTCTCTCCCTCCCTCTCTCTCTCTCTCCCTCCCTCTCCCCCTCTCTTCCCCTCTCTCCTTCATTCTTTCTCCCTCTCTCTCCCCCTCTCTCTCTCTCCCTCTCTCTCCCTACCTCTTTCTCTCCCTCTCTCCCCCTCTCTCCTTCTCTCTTTCCCTCTCTCTCCCTCTCCCTACCTCTTTCTCCCTCTCTCTCTCCCTCTTTCCCCTTCTCTCTCCCTCTTTCCCCTTCTCTCTCCCTCTCCCTCTCTCTCTCCCTCTCTCTCTCCCTCCTTCGCTCCATAGATGCTGCTGAACCCGCTGACCCAGCCACTTTTTGTCTGCCTTCGATTTTCCAGCATCTGCAGTTCCTTCTTAAAACATTTCACATATTGTTACAAACAGCCTTCCCCGGGAACATGTTAAAAGTCGTGAATTCAGTGAAAACTCTGTTATTCCCATTTCCTCCCACACCAACTGTGGGAATTCTTCAGTAAACACAGGAGGACGTGGGATCTGGAAGTAGCAGGTGTGACGATTTGCATGTGTAAGGCAGAGGTGTGAGGACCGACCCCCCCCCTCTCTGGGTAAAGATCTTTTCAAGGTGGACATGTCGCTGCTGTGTGCTAACGGCTCCTCATTACTGCTCCATCCTTCACTCCCCTTTACTGGCAAAGTTTAAACACAGGAAACCACTCATTCAGCAATTTACAGCATGCATGCGCTCCATTAACTCCCAGAGAACCAGGTCCCCTTTGAAGCCGGCTTCCTGGAGAAGGTTTACACCCATCACTCAAGATATAGCTCGTGCAACGTCACAGACTGTGTGTGAATAAATGCAAACGGATAATTAGTTAATCAAATTCGGTTTAAACCAGCATTAGCATCTGCTGCTTTTCTCAAAGAGAGTTGTGAGTCTGTGGAATTCGCTGCCTCAGAGGGCGGTGGAGGCCGGTTCTCTGGATACTTTCAAGAGAGAGTTAGATAGGGCTCTTAAAGATCAGGGAATATGGGGAGAAGGCAGGAACGGGGTACTGATTGGGGATGATCAGCCATGATCACATTGAATGGCGGTGCTGGCTCGAAGGGCTGAATGGCTGACTCCTGCACCTATTGTCTATAGTCTAAGAAGGGTCTCGACCCGAAACGTCACCCGTTCCTTCTCTCCAGAGATGCTGCTGCACCTGCTGAGCTACTACCAGCTTTTTGTGTCTACCTTCAGTGGTAATATAGTCCGTGGCCAAACTCATCGGAGATACAGAAGGGGGAATGCCATAGCATGTAACACTATTAAAAACACTTAAAACTGAACTAAATGGCTCGAAGGGCTGAATGGCCTACTCCTGCACCTATTGTCTATTGTCTATTCTAAGGAAAGGGGTGAGATTTACAGAGTCAAGAATGTTTAATTGTGGTACGTTCCAACAATAACATTCTTACATACAGCAGCAAAACAGGTCCTTAAACACAATACACATGGGTAACAGCTAATAAACAAAAAAATCAATTAACGAATAATCACAATAATAATGAAAAACAAAACCCAAAGTTGTTTGTGCAATCACAGACATAGAAACATACAAACATAGAAAATAGGTGCAGGAGGAGGCCATTCGGCCCTTCGAGCCAGCACCGCCATTCATTGTGATCATGGCTGATCGTCCCCAATCAATAACCCGTGCCTGCCTTCTCCCCATATCCCTTGACTCCGCTAGCCCCTAGAGCTCTATCTAACTCTCTCTTAAATCCATCCAGTGATTAGGCCTCCACTGCCCTCTGTGGCAGGGAATTCCACAAATTCACAACTCTCTGGGTGGAAACGTTTTTTCTCACCTCAGTCTTAAATGGCCTCCCCTTTATTCTAAGACTGTGGCCCCTGGTTCTGGACTCGCCCAACATTGGGAACATTTTTCCTGCATCTAGCTTGTCCAGTCCTTTTATAATTTTATATGTTTCTATAAGATCCCCCCCTCATCCTCTAAACTCCAGTGAATACAAGCCTAGTCTTTTCAATCTTTCCTCATATGACAGTCCCGCCATCCCAGGGATCAATCTCGTGAACCTAAAATGGTCCGTAGAAGATGGTCCGTAGAACATGGCCCGTGGAAGATCACAGTTGCTGAGGTCAGTGTTGTGCGGTGTTCAAGAGGCTGATGGTTGTTGGGAAGAAGCTGTTCTTGAACCTGGAGGATGTATTCATTTGCTAATAACTTTTTCCAAAATTTCACATATTTGAAACCTGTAATCTAATTAACGCAGAATAATATTCTGGATTAAGGCTTTCCATGAAATCTGATACCTCTGGGATAGAAAAGATTGTCTCGCTGAGTTAACTCGGGCTTTTTGTGTCTATCTTCGGTGTAAACCAGCATCTGCGGTTCCTTCCTACACTGAGTGTCCTTTTTATGGGTATGGACTCTGTACACCAGGGGTGGGCAACCTTGTTCTGCATAAGGGCCGGGACGCATGTCTGTGAGCGCATGGCGGGCCATATCTATCACGTATAGAAACATAGAAACATAGAAAATAGGTGCAGGAGTAGGCCATTCGGCCCTTCGAGCCTGCACCGCCATTCAATATGATCATGGCTGATCATCCAACTCAGTATCCCGTACCCGCCTTCTCTCCATACCCCCTGATCCCTTTAGCCACAAGGGCCACATCTAACTCCCTCTTAAATATAGCCAATGAACTGGCCCCAACTACCCTCTGTGGCAGAGAGTTCCAGAGATTCACCACTCTCTGTGTGAAAAAGTTTTTCCTCATCTCGGTCTTAAAGGATTTCCCCCTTATCCTTAAGCTGTGACCCCTTGTCCTGGACTTCCCCAACATCGGGAACAATCTTCCTGCATCTAGCCTGTCCAACCCCATAAGAATTTTGTATGTTTCTATAAGATCCCCTCTCAATCTCCTAAATTCTAGCGAGTATAAGCCAAGTCTATCCAGTCTTTCTTCATATGAAAGTCCTGCCATCCCAGGAATCAGTCTGGTGAACCTTCTCTGAACTCCCTCTATGGCTATAATGTCCTTCCTCAGATTTGGACACATGGACCCCGCCCCCATCCCGCCCCGGATGGCAGGCATCAAATCATGTGTTCACAGAAGGTAAAAACTCAGCGGGTGAGGCAGCCTCGTGCAATCCTCGCATGTCTCACCCGCTGAGGTTCTCCAGCATTTTTGTCTACCGTCGATTTTTCCAGCATCTGCAGTTCTTTGTTAAACGTGTTCACAGAAGGTGCAGGGCCGTGCCGGCGGCTTTGCGCAGGATGCGGTACAGACAGAGCTCGGCCGCGCCCGGAGAGGGCGCTCGACGGGCCGGATGATTTCAGGGGGAAAAAATCCGTCTGCGGGCCGGATGATTTCGGGTTACGGCCGCATTCGGCCCGGGGGCCGTAGGTTGCCGACCCCTGGTGTACATGAATCATCACTAATGCCAACTGTGCTCAGGCTTGTAATTCAATAATCATTGGCTTTGCCACAGGCAATGATGGTCCAATTCTACACGGCCATCGTAGAGTCTGTCCTCACCTTCTCCATCATGGTCTGGTTTGGCTCAGCCACCAAGCACGACACCCGGAGGCTGCAGCGAATCGTCTGATCAGCAGAGAAGGTTATTGGCTGCAACCTTCCCTCCATTGATGAACTGTACACTGCAAGGGCCAGAAGCGAGCGGGCAAAATCATCTCTGACCCCTCTCACCCTGGCCACAAACTCTTTGAATCACTTCCCTCTGGAAGGCGACTCCGGACTGTCAAAGCTGCCACAGCCAGACATTAAAAACAGCTTTTTTTCCACGAGTAGGAGCTCTACTCAATAACCAAAAGTCTGTGGCCTCCTTTTGTCTCAGCACTGTGGAAAAAGTGCAAGGTCTGGAATGAGGTGGGTTGGAAGATCGGGTATTCATCCTAGCTTATGGAAGGACCGTTCAGAAGCCTGATAACAGAGGTGAAGAAGCTGTTCCTGAGCCTGGTGGTGCGCGCTGTCAAGCTCCTGTACCTTCTGCCGGACAGGAGCGGGAAGAAAGAAGGAATGTTCAGGACGGAACAGGTCCTTGATAATATTGGCTGTTGCCCTGAGGTGGCGTGAAGAGTAGATGGAATCAACTGGTTATGAATTTATGGAAGACATACACAAAATGCTGCCATTCTCCTGCCTTCTCCCCATAACCTCTGACACATGTACCAATCAAGACTAATCATGGTCGGCGTGGACTTGATGGGCCGAAGGGCCTGTTTTCGTGCTGTTTCTCTAAAGTAAACTCAACTGAAATCCTGACGTGTACAGGAATTTATAACACAAACATATTATTCAGTTTTGAACATATTTTTACGGGCCTTGTACTTTGATTCCTTGCACCACAGACAGTGGAGAAATGGCACTTGGGATACAGTGAGGCAAAGGGACAGTTTCCACCCTCTGTAGCTCTATGACTGTGACAACATGACTCTAAAGATTCATTAGAGTCCGAGAATCATGGAGTTATACAGCACCGAAGAGGGATATTCGGCCCAACTCATCCAATGACGACCAAGGATTTTACCTGTCGACGACACATTTACCTGCATTTACCCCTTACTGGTCAGTCTGAAGAAGGGTCCCCCTACCTGAAACCATCCATGTTCTCCAGAGATGCTGCTTGACCCGCTGAGTTACTCCAGCACTCTGTGAAACGTCACCTATCCATGTTCCGGCAGCATCTATGGAGCGAAGGAAATAGGCAACGTTTCGGCCCGAAACCCTTCCGGGTTTCGGCCCAAAACGTTGCCTATTTCCTTCAGGGTTTCGGCCCGAAAGGTTGCCCATTTCCTTCGCTCCACAGATGCTGCCTGACCCGCTGAGTTACTCCAGCACTCTGTGAAACGTCACCTATCCATGTTCTCCACAGATGCTGCCTGACCCCCTGAGTTACTCCAGCACTCTGTGAAACGTCACCTATCCATGTTCTCCACAGATGCTGCCTGACCCGCTGAGTTACTCCAGCACTCTGTGAAACGTCACCTATCCATGTTCTCCACAGATGCTGCCTCACCCGCTGAGTTACTCCAGCACTTTGTGTCCTTTACTTAAAAACGGCTCTTGGAGTCACATTTTGCATTTTGATTTTTTTATAGACAATAGACAATAGGTGCAGGAGTAGGCCATTCGGCCCTTCGAGCCAGCACCGCCATTCAATGTGATCATGGCTGATCATCCCCAACCAGTACCCTGTTCCTGCCTTCTCCCCATATCCCTGACTCCGCTATCTTTAAGAGCCCTATCTAGCTCTCTCTTGAAAGTATCCAGAGAACCGGCCTCCACCGCCCTCTGAGGCAGAGAATTCCACAGACTCACAACTCTCTGTGAGAAAAAGTGTTTCCTCGTCTCCGTTCTAAATGCCTTACCCCTTATTCTTAAACTGTGGCCCCTGGTTCTGGACTCCCCCAACATCGGGAACATGTTTCCTGCCTCTAGCGTGTGCGTGTTCATAAGTTCATAAGTGACAGGACTAGAATTAGGCCATTCGGCCCATCAAGTCTATTCCGCCATTCAATCATGGCTGATCTATCTCTCCCTCCTAACCCCGTTCTCCTGCCTTCTCCCCATCACCTTGTAACTATGTATTGTCTTTCCACTGACTGGTTAGCACGCAACAAAAGCTTATCACTGTACCTCGGTACATGTGACAATAACCTCCAGCTCAAACTCAAATGTGAGAATTTCGGTCATTATTTACAGACGTTGAGGCTAAAATGTTATTCTATCTCTGGCACTTTTTGAAGGTTTGTAATACATTTTTTTAATGAGTTTTTACCAATCCCTTTTTATAAAAAAAATGTTCCATGATAACTTGTGATGGAATGAGTTGCCATGGCAACACTTTTGAACTTAGACTTAGATTCCTTTATTGTCATTCAGACCTTTCGGTCTGAACGAAATGTTGTTGCCTGCAGTCATACATATAATAATAAATAACAAAACACACAATAAACACAAATTAACATCCACCACAGTGAGTTCACCAGGCACCTCCTCACTGTGATGGAGCAAAAGTCTTAAAGTCGCTGTCTCTTCCCTCTTTGTTCTCCCTCTGCGCTGAGGCGATCCAGGCTTCTGATGTTGTGACCCCACCGGGTGATGGTAAGTAAGGCAATCCCGCGGCTGAATCCGTGCTCCGTCCGCGACGGGCCGGTTCAAACTCCGTGGCCCGGGTTGGCCGAAGCTGCCGCCCTCCAGTGCAGCGGACGCAGCTGTAGTTGCGGGAGCCCCAGAAAAACAGGTCACCAACCTGTGACCTGCGCGCTCCCGACGATGTCGTCCACCGGGCCAGCCGCGGCCGAGCCTCCGGACTCAGGTCGCCACCAGCGTCCTCGGTCACCACCGCCGGAACGCCACCGCAGCCCCGAAGTTGGCCAGCCCCGCGCTGGTAAGTCCTGGCTCTGCCTCCGGTGCCTCGAGGTCGGTCGGTTGAAGTTGGAGGCCGGCAGCTCCGCCATTTTGGCCTCAGCGCAGACGGAGGCAGAGAAGGGGGATACGACAAGAAAAAGTCGCATTCCCCCGAAGGAAGAGACAAAAGTCATGTTTCACCCCCCACCCCACCCCACACATACACAACCCAATAAACTAAAATTTAACTGAAACAGGACAAAAGAAAACAACAACGAAAGTAAAAACAGACGGACTGCAGGCGAGCCGCTGCTGTGCAACAACGCCGCCACTTCCGAACTCTCAACGTTACACAACAAATCCATTTATTCACAGTTCAAAGCGTTTGTGCACTTCCACAAAAACAGCATGCACATTTTTCCAACTGTATCATAAGGTTATAAGTGATAGGAGCAGAATTAGGCCATTCGGCCATTCAATCATGGCTGATCTATCTCTCCCTCCCAACCCCATTCTCCTGCCTTCTCCCCTCCTCAGAGGGCGGTGGAAGCCGATTCTCTGGATGCTTCAAGAGAGTAAGATAGAGCTCTTAAATATAGCGGAGTCAGGGGAGAAGGCAGGAACGGGGCACTGATTGTTGATGATCAGCCATGATCACAGTGAATGGCGGTGCTGGCTCGAAGGGAAGAATGGCCTACTCCTGCACGTCTTGGCTATTGTCTATAATCCCTGACACCCGTACTAATCAAGAATTTATCTATCTCTGCCTTAAAAATATCCATTGGCATGGCCTCCACGGCCTTCTGTGGTGAAGAATTCCACAGATTCACCACCATCTGAGTAAAGAAATTCCTCCTAGATGATTTTTCGGGTCGCAACCATCCTTAGGGTCCTGACCCTAAATGTCACCCATTCTTTTTCTTGAGAAATGCTGCCCAACGAGTCCACACTGACCATGGATCATCTTGTTACATTAGTTCTACGTTATCCCCACTTTCCCATTCTACAGTCTAGAGGCAATTTACACAAGCTTATACAAACCTGCACGTCTTTGGAGTGTGTGGGGGGAAACCGGAGCACCCGGAGAAAACCCACGCAGTTCACGGGAGAACGTACAAACTCCGTCCAGATGCTGGATAAAATCAAAGGTAGACACAAAATGACAATAGACAATAGGTGCAGGAGTAGCCATTTGGCCCTTCGAGCCAGCACCGCCATTCACTGTGATCATGGCTGATCATCCCCAATCAGTACCCCGTTCCTGCCTTCTCCCCATATCCCTGACTCCACTATCTTTAAGAGCCCTATCTAGCTCTCTCTTGAAAGTATCCAGAGAACTGGCCTCCACCGCCTTCTGAGGCAGAGAATTCCACAGACTCACAACTCTCTGTCTGGAAAAATGTTTCCTCGTCTCCGTTCTAAATAAAAATAACAATAGGTTTAAAATAAAAAGAGGTTCTAAAAATCACTTATTTTTGTGCAATATATATGTACCTTGACTATTTGTAACCAGACATTTGTTAGGATTCTACACCATCCTGGCCACTCACTCATCTCACCCCTGCCATCGGGAAGAAGGTACAGGAGCCTGAAAACTGTAACGTTCAGGTTCAGGAACAGCTCCTTCCCCACAGCCATCAGGTTGTTAAACACCACAACCTCCAACTAAGCTGCAAACTACATAGACCTGGGGGCATTGCTTTTGGGGCATAGATAAATGTGAGGTTATCATGTAGATAAATGTGAGGTTATCCACTTTGGCGGCAAAAACAAGGGGGCAGATTATTAACTCAATGGGGTTAGGTTAGGTAAGGGGGAGGTGCAGCGAGACCTGGGTATCCTTGTACACCGGTCACTGAAAGTTGGCGTGCAGGTACAGCAGGCAGTGAAGAAAGCTAATGGAATGTTGGCCTTCATAACAAGAGGATTTCAGTATAGGAGTAAAGAGGTTCTTCTGCAGTTGTATAGGGCTCTGATGAGACCACATCTGGAGTATTATGTACAGTTTTGGTCTCCTAATTTGAGGAAGGACATCCTTGTGATTGAGGCAGTGCAGCGTAGGTTCACGAGATTGATCCCTGGGATGGCGGGACTGTCATATGAGGAAAGATTGAAAAGACTAGGCTTGTATTCACTGGAGTTTAAAAGGATGAGGGGGTATCTTATAGAAACATATTAAATTATAAAAGGACTGGACAAGCTAGATGCAGGAAAAATGTTCCCAATGTTGGGCGAGTCCAGAACCAGGGGCCACAGTCTTAGAATAAAGGGGAGGTCATTTAAGACTGAGGTGAGAAAAGACTTTTTCACCCAGTGAGTTGTGAATTTGTGGAATTCCCTGCCACAGAGGGCAGTGGAGGCCAAATCACTGGATGGATTTAAGAGAGAGTTAGACAGAGCTCTAGGGGCTAGTGGAGTCAAGGGATATGGGGAGAAGGCAGGCACGGGTTATTGATTGGGAACGATCAGCCATGATCACAATGAATGGCGGTGCTGGCTCGAAGGGCCAAATGGCCTCCTCCTGCACCTATTGTCTATGTTTCTATGTTTCTATGCTTTTGTCTACGCACTATTATTATTCGGGCATGTAGGAAAAAGGAACTGCAGATGCTTGTTAATACACAAAAAGAGCTGGAGTAACTCAGCAGGTCACACAGCATCTCTGGAGAAAAAGTATAGCTGACCCCGCTGAGTATTTCCAGCATTTTGTGCCTAACTACAAATTCCAACTTAAAGGGGCCATCCCACTGCGGCGACCTAATTGGCGAGTTTAGAAGAGTTTGCCCTCGACTCATACTCGCAGCATGGTCGACACGAGGTCCTAGGAGGTCTTTGTAACTCTCCTTCATGCTCAAGAGTGGTCCCCGCGTACTCGAGGCCTCAGTTAGGTTGCGGCGTTTTTTTTAACATGCTGTAAAAATGCCCGCGAGTAAATAAAGGTCGTCATGGAAAAATCGATACTTTTTTTACTCGTAAGTTTAATCGAAGTAGGTCGTAGTAGGTCGGCATGTTAGTCGTAGGTAATCGAGGGTAGTCGAAGGTAGTTGTAGATAGTCTTCATCATAGTCAAAGGGAGGTCGAAGGGAGGTCGAAGAGAGATCGAAGGAGGTCGTCTTCACTCTCCACTATTCCGTGTCCAATTTTCCCGAAGTTAGTCAAAGCTGGCCTTCATCATAGTCGAAGGAGGTTGAAGGAGGTCTTCTACATAGTCGAAGGGAGGTCTTCAACATGACACTTTTTCAAACTCTCCTAAAATCTTCTACACTCGCAAATTAGGTCCCGCGGTGGGACAGGCTCTCCGAACTGCAGAGACTTCGTGGATAGACACAAAAAACTGGAGTAACTCAGCGGGACAGGCAGCATCTCTGAAGAGAAGGAATGGGTGACGTTTCAGGTCAAGACCCTTCTACTGACTTGCGGACATTGATTTGGCCTTTGTACTATTATTGTTTTGTATTTTATATACTACGCTTTTTTGCTGTTTATTATGGTGTTCTCCAGAGATGTATACAGTTATATACCGCTGTTATTTGCTTTGGTAATTGAACCCCTTGCTGAAAAAATAAGAACACACTCGAATATTCACGGTTATAACACAAAATATTCAAACAACAAACTATCCCTATATGCTGATGATGTACTACTGTACATCACAAAACCACAAATTAGTATACCAAATATATTAAACTTAATTGAGGACTTTGGATCCTTTTCAGGATATAGAATAAATTGGAACAAAAGTGAAATTATGTCGATTAAACCAAAAGACTCAACACATCTCAGGAAATTCCCTTTTAAAATAGCTATGGAAAAATTCAAATATTTAGGAATTGAGATTACTAGAAATTACCATGATATGTTTAAAGCTAATTATAATCCCCTACTTAAGAAATTAAATAATTTGATTAAATTTTGGAAAACACTTCCGATGTCCTTAATAGGTAGGATAAATGCTATAAAAATGATTTTCTTACCACAAATCCTTTACCTATTTCAATCAATACCTATATATCTCCCAAAAAAGTTTTTCAAAAACTGGACTCAGACATTACAAATTTTATATGGGATTACAAATCCCACAGAATACAAAGAACACACCTTAACAAACGAAAAGAGTTGGGGGTCTAGCGCTCCCTAACTTTATGTATTATAACTGGGCAGTAAATATTAAAAATATGATTCACCTGCTGGACAATTCTGCCCAGCAGGTGGACTGGATTATAATGGAAAAAGGGGATTGCTCCCCGAATAATATAGGAGCGATTATTCTCTCTCCAATAAATTTGAATAATAAAAATTATAATAAAAATCCAATTATATATAGCACTATTAGAACATGGAAGCAAATAAAACAGAATCTAAAATTAAGAAACCTATCTCTCTTAATACCAATAGTCAATAACCCATCGTTTACCTTCAATCATAGATAAATCATTTATACAATGGGAAAGAATGGGAATCAAAACGCTCGAAGATCTGTATGAATTAGAAAAATTACTATCATTCCAACAACTACAACTGAAATATAATTTGAAAAATAATCAATATTTTAAATATCTACAAATCTGTGACTATTTGAAAACACACACAAAAGATTATTATAATATGCCTTCCGACTTACTAGATGAAGCAATGAAGACAAAGGCGGAATCAGTTAATTTAATATCATACTTATATAATATCATCTTAAATATAGAAATACCCACAACAGATGGAATTAGAAGAGATTGGGAACAAGATCTAGGTATAAAAATTTCAAAAGAGAGTTGGGATAATCATTTATTACAGGTGCATAAATGCTCGATCAACGTACGACATACGCTTATCCAATTTAAAACATTACATAGATTATATTATTCAAAAACCAAACTAAATAAAATCTTTCCTAACGTCTCACCAATCTGTGATAAATGTATATGTCAAGAAGCTACCATAGCACATTCTTTTGTTTTTTGTACAAAAATCCAAAAATTCTGGTTTGAAATATTTGATATTTTTTCAAAATTAATCAAAATAAAACTGGTACCAAAACCAGAATGGATTATTTTTGGAATATCGGAAGGTATTCCTGAATTAAACGTGTATCAGAAGAATTTACTCAATTATGGGCTAATAATGGGAAAAAAGCTTATACTTAAATTCTGGAAAAATGCGCCCACACCAACAATAAAAATGTGGACATCAAATATGTTGGAAACATTACATCTGGAAGAGATGAGATTCCTCCTAGTAGGCAAAGTAGATCAATTTCAAAAGACGTGGTCTACGTTTTTGGACCTATTACAAGCATGAGGTGCAATAGTAATTTAGAAAAACAAATAAATAAATAAAAGGTATCTGGACCTGGTAATGGGAGGTAAAATAAAAACAGACTTGGTTGGTAGTTCCTTCTCTATGAAGTATGTTATAAGAGTTATAATAGAGCGATTGTTCCTTCTTTCTTTCTCTTTCTTTTCTAGGGTCTATTTTCTAACTTTACTTCCTTCTCTAACTTCTTTTCTAAGGGGCTTTCTTTTCCCAACACTCTTTTGCACTTCACAACCTTTGCGCACTTTCTTCACTTTTCTTACTTCTTTCTTTTTCTTTCTTAAAGTTTAAAAAACTGAAGCGGTACAAAAAATGTATTAATATATACGTGTTGTACATTACTGTAATCTAACGTACTTCTATTAAAAAAATTATTTAAAAAAAATAACTGCTATACTCTGGCACAGTTGTACTTCTGTGCTTTGTAAGCTATACGGAACCACACTATAAATGATAAGGTAGACCAAAATGCTGGAGAAACTCAGCGGGTGCGGCAGCATCTATGGAGCGAAGGAAATAGGCAACGTTTCGGGCCCGAAACGTTGCCTATTTCCTTCAGGGTTTCGGCCCGAAAGGTTGCCCATTTCCTTCGCTCCACAGATGCTGCCTGACCCGCTGAGTTACTCCAGCACTTTGGCGTCCCTTTTTGTGCAAACCAACATCTGCAGTTCCTTGTGTGTAACACTGGTGAATGTTTGCTGCTGTTTAGCTCTTCATAACTCACAAGCCTGGAGCCCATCCAGTGTCAATGTCACATCTACAGGTCACAAAGCAGTTCTGTTACAGTAAATACTGTAATTACGGGACCTTTCCTGACGATGTACCATATTTTCCATTTAGTTCTGACAGCAAAATTGGTCCTTCCCAAAAATAACTTCTCAAAATACCTTGACAGGCTTCTGAATTTTCAGACTTTTATTGCATAATGTCCTTCCTTCATTTGTTCTGTGTCGCCCTATATCACCGTCTATATCTCTCCTTTCTCTCTCCCCCGAATCTTGGCCTGAAGAAGGGTCTCGACCCGAAACGTCACCCATTCCTTCTCTCCAGAGATGCTGCCTGACCCGCTGAGTTACTCCAGCTTTTTGTGTCTATCTTTGGTTTAGACCCGCATCTGCGGTTCCTTCCAGCAGAATTTTCAGTGGATTTGTTGATGATCAGCCGTGATCACATTGAATGGCGGTGCTGGCTTGAAGGGCCGAATGGCCTACTCCTGCACCTATTGTCTATTGTCTATTTGGTTCTCAGCCTGATGGAGGGTCACTCATAGTCTTTTGCTGATCGTGCCAATGCAGTCATCGGGTCATAGAGTGATACAGCGTGGAAACAGGCTCTTCAGCCCAACTTGCCCGCACCGACCAACATGCCCCATCTACACTAGTCCCACCTGCCCGCGCTTGGCCCATATCCCCTCTAAACCCATCTTATCCATGTACGTCTAAATGTTTCTTAAACGTTGCAATAGTCCTGCCTCAACTACCTCCTTTGGACTTTGGACTTTAGAGATACAGCATGGCAACAGGCCCTTCGACCCGAAACGTCACCTATTTCCTTCACTCCATAGATGCTGCCTCACCCGCTGAGTTTCTCCAGCATTTTTGTCTACCTTCGATTTTTCCAGCATCTGCAGTTCCTTCTTAAACCTTCAATCCTATGAGTGTTTGGAGTGCGGGAGGAAACCGGAGCACCCGGGGAAAACCCACGCAGGTCACGGGGGGGGACAACGTGCAAACTCCGTACACGCAGCACCCGTAGTTAGGATGGAACCCGGGTCGTTGGCGCTGCGAGGCAGCAACTCTACCACTGCGCCACCACGCCACGCTGGTGTTTGCTCCAGGGGCCAGCATCTGAGGTTCCCTGCGCCTCCATCTATTTATCAGGCCTGGATTCAGCAAAGATAAAGTTCAACTAAAAATTCTCCCCCATCAGTAAGAACACTCCGTCGAATAACTCACTGCTTCTGGCGCTACTTCTTTCAAAGATCTCCAAATATCATCTATTTCACAATAATCTTGATTGCGTTCTCTCCAAAGAGTTGGTCGAATGTCAGAATGGCAATATTTAAAAATTATTGCTTTCATTTTCCTGCGTGCGTGTCCTGTTTTTGACCCAAGCGCAGCGCTGTTCCAACATACAGACACTGTGGCAGCTAAGCAAGCCTAGCTGTTAAAACAGTTTCATCCTGATACCATCCATCCCGGGGAGGTTTTCGCAGCTGAGATCAATTTTCGTAATACCCAGTTTGTTTGCTTTCGCCGCCGACCTTTGCCCTTTGCTTGGAATTCCAGTTTTTATGATTAGCAGGATCTCGGGGACAAGTGGACTGGGGCAGCAGTTATATAAACTGTCCTGTCTTATAACTGACCTGACGGTGAGGGCACAGTCAACAAGGGAGGTCGGGGCGGGGGGAGCGTTGCTTCCGAGCACCACCGTCAGGTACAATAGCGTTATATTGCACAGCAATTTTTTCGGTTTAGTTGACAATAGACAATAGACATTAGGTTCAGGAGTAGGCCATTCGGCCCTTCGAGCCAGCACCGCCATTCAATGTGATCATGGCTGATCATCCCCAATCAGTACCCCGTTTCTGCCTTCTCCCCATATCCCCTGACTCCGCTATTAAATTCCTATTAAGTCTTTTCCCCTTCACCTTGAACCTATGTCCTCTGGTCCTCGATTCACCTACTCTGGGCAAGAGTCTCCGTGCGCCTACCCGATCTGTTCCTCTCGGGTTGGAGTTGAGGTTTGAGGTTTTGCTCCTCTACGTTTAGCGCCAACCCGTGAATTCAGGACTTCAAAAATAGCAAGGTCATCAGCAAAGTTTTCACGAAACATTCATGTCGGCAAAAAACAGGACATCAAATGTAGACTGTAGCTATCTTTAAGAGCCCTGTCTAGCTCTCTCTTGAAAGTATCCAGAGAACTGGCATCCACTGCCCTCTGAGGCAGAGAATTCCACAGACTTTATTGCCCCGTGTACCGAGGTACAGTGAAAAGCTTTTGTTGCGTGCTAACCAGTCAGCAGAAAGACAACACATGATTACAATTGAGCCGTTTACAGTGTGCAGATACATGATAAGGGAATAACGTTTAGTGCAAGGTAAAGCCAGCAAAGTCCGATCAAGGATAGTCCGAGGGTCACCAATAAGGTCGATAGTTCAGCACTGCTCTCTGGTTGAGGTGGGATGATTCAGTTACCTGATAACAGCTGGGAAGAAACTGTCCCTGAATCTGGAGGTGTGTTCGTTTTCACACTTCTGTACCTCTTGCCTGATGGGAGAGGGGAGAAGAGGGAGTGGATTTAGTTGAGGAGTTCACTATTGTCACATAAACCGAGGTACAGAGAAAAGCTTTTCTGTCGCTGGCTTTGATTTGTCCTTTTGCATTTCATTCATTTGTTCTTTGTAACTCTTCATTTCTCTCTTTTCCCTCTCCCCTGACTCTCAGTCTGAAGAAGGGTCTCGACCCGAAATGTCAAGTCAAGTCAAGTCACTTTTATTTCTATAGCACATTTAAAAACAACTCTCGTTGACCAAAGTGCTTTACATTGGTGGAGGTACTAACATGCTACATACAGTGGTTCATAGATCAACAATACATACATAAATACATACATACAGCGCTCCCTCAGAGGACCTCAAGAAACGCTTGTGAGTAGAAATAAGTTTCAAGTCTAGACTTAAAGGAGTCGATGGAGGGGACCGTTCTGATGGGAAGAGGGATGCTGTTCCACAGTCTCGGTGCTGCAACCGCAAAGGCGCGGTCGCCCCTGAGCTTAAACCTGGACCGCGGGATGGTCAGTAGCCCCAAGTCGGCCGATCTGAGGGACCTGGAGGTGGTGTGGTGGGCAAGCAGACTTTTGATGTAGGTGGGGGCAAGAAATGTCACCTATTCCTTTTCTCCAGGGGTGCTGCCTGACCCGCTGAGTGACTCCAGCATTTGGTGGTGTATCTTCAGCAGAAAGGCTATACACGATTACAATCGAGCTGTCCATAGTGTGCAGACAGGGTAAAGGGAGTAATGTTCAAAGGAAGACCAAGTCCATTAAAGTCTGATTAAAGATGGGAGGTCAGGACAAAGAGGGCTGGAAGGGCTGGAGACGGAAAGAGCGCAGAGAAGGTTAACGAGAATGTTGCAGGAACCCGAGGGCCTGAGCTACAGGGAGAGGTTGGGCAGACTAGGACTTTATTCCTTGGAACGCTGGAGTCTGAGGGGTGATCTTATAGAGGTGTATTAAGTCATGAGGGGAATGCACAGTCTTCTGGAAACAATGGCGTCTGTCGATCCCTTTTATGGTGGGAAGGTCAATGTCAGGGGTTATGGGGAGAAGGCAGGAGACTGAGGTTAGGAGGGAGAGATAGATCAGCCGTGATTGAATAGCAGAGTAGACTTGATGGGCCAAATGGCCTAATTCTGCTCCAATTTCTTCTTCTTAGGCCCCCTTCAGTCGTGGCTGGCCATGGGTGTCTCCAGGGTTGGAGGACGGCAGTGCGTGACTTTGTTTAACGTGGGGAGACTGGTGCACAGACAGCCACCCCACGGTCCTTGACAGATCTGGGTCAGGATCCAGTGGCATGGAGTCCAAGATGACCGGAGACCCTTTTCTGCCGCAGCCTTCATCCGCCTTCCCAGCCGTTGTGACGCGCCACTAAGGTCAGCCATCGTCCTCCGCCTGTTCCACCGTTGAGGTCTTGGTTGGATTGCTCTTTGTCAGAGACCTCCCCCTCGACCTTACCGCCATGGGTGGCCCTACCAGGACCATAGCTCCAGACGGCATCACTCTCAGGATCTCAGGTCCACACAAGCTTCTCCACCCCGACAAGGTGACAATCTCTTATGATCTTATTTTGAACATTACAAGGATGTTGCCAGGACCGCGTGGGCCTGAGCTACTGGGAGAGGTTGAGCAGACTAGGACTCTATTCCTTGTAGCGCAGGAGGATGAGGGGGTGATCTTGTAGAGGCGTATAAGATCATGAGGGGTGCATGAAGGATCCACCTGTGATGGACCGGGCAGTGTCTACCACTCTTTGTATCTGGGTATCTGAGTTACTGAAGCAGGATGTGATGAAACATGTCAATACGCTCTCTGCCGTACACCTGTAGAAGTTCAAGACAGTATTAGTTGACCGAGGGTGGTGGGTGTATGGAACGAGCTGCCAGAGGAGGTAGTTGATGCTGGGACTATCCCATGGTTTAAGAAACAGTTGGACAGGTACATGGATAGGATAGGTTTGGAGGGTTATGAACCAAGCGCAGGCAAGTGGGACTAAGGTAGCTGGGACATGTTGGCCAGTGTGGGCAAGTTGGGCCGAAGGGCCTGTTTCCACACTGTATCACTCTATGATTCTATAACCAAATCTCTTCTAACTTCTACGACAGTTGAGTCATTGGTGGACCTTCCTTATGATTGTATCAATGTGCTGGGTTAGGAGGGAGAAAGCATATGGCATGTTGGCCTTTATAACAAGAGGAGTTGAGTATAGGAGCAAAGAGGTCCTTCTGCAGTTGTACAGGGCCTACAGAGACCACACCTGGAGTATTGTGTGCAGTTTTGGTCCCCTAATTTGAGGAAGGACATCCTTGCTATTGAGGGAGTGCAGCGTAGGTTTACAAGGTTAATTCCCGGGAAGGCGGACTGTCATATGCTGAGAGAATGGAGCGGCTGGGCTTGTATACTCTAGAGTTTAGAAGGATGAGAGGGTATCTTATTGAAACATATAAGATTATTAAGGGTTGGACACGCTAGAGGCAGGAAACATGTTCCTGATGTTAGGGGAGTCCTGAACCAGGGGCCACAGTTTAAGAATAAGGTAAGCCATTTAGAACGGAGACGAGGAAACACTTTTTCACCCAGAGAGTTGTGAATCTGTGGAATTCTCTGCCTTAGCGGGCGGTGGAGGCAGGTTCTCTGGATACTTTCAGGAGAGAACTTGATAGGGCTCTTAAAGATAGCGGAGTCAGGGGATATGGGGAGAAGGCAGGAACAGGGTACTGATTGGGGATGATCACCCATGATCACATTTAAATGGTGGTGTTGGCTCGAAGGGCTGATGTCCTTGGGGGAGTGTTTGCTAGTGCTGTCGGGGAGGATTTAAACTAATGTGGCAGGGGGATGGGTGCAAGAGCAGAGAGGAAGGGGGTGTAAAATGCGGGCGGAAGCAATAGGTAGCAAGGTGAAAAGTAAAAGTGGCAGGCAGACAAATCCAGGGCAAAAATCAAAAAGGGCCACTTTTCAACATAATTGTATAAGGGGTAAGAGCGTTGTAAAAACAAGCCTGAAGGCTTTGTGTCTCAATGCAAGGAGCATTCGTAATAAGGTGGATGAGTTGAACGTGCAGATAGCAATTAATGATTATGATATAGTTGGGATCACGGAGACATGGCTCCAGGGTGACCAAGGCTGGGAGCTGAACATCCAGGGATATTCATTATTCAGGAGGGATAGAGAGAAAGGAAAAGGAGATGGGGTAGCGTTGCTGGTTAGAGAGGAGATTAACGCAGTGCAAAGGAAGGACATTAGCTTGGAGGATGTGGAATCGGTATGGGTAGAGCTGCAAAACACTAAGGGGCAGAAAACGCTGGTGGGTGTTGTGTACAGGCCACCTAGCAGTAGTAGTGAAGTTGGGGATGGCATCAAACAGGAAATTAGAAATGCGTGCAACAAAGGCAAAACAGTTATAATGGGTGACTTCAATCTACATATAGATTGGGTGAATCAAATTGGCAGGGGTGCTGAGGAAGAGGATTTCTTGGAATGTATGCGGGATAGTTATCTAAACCAACATGTAGAGGAACCAACGAGAGAGCAGGCTATTCTAGACTGGGTATTGAGTAATGAGGAAGGGTTAGTTAGCAGTCTTGTTGTGCGTGCCCCCTTGGGCAAGAGTGACCATAATATGGTTGAGTTCTTCATTAGGATGGAGAGTGACATTGTTAATTCAGAAACAACGGTTCTGAACGTAAAGAAAGGTAACTTTGAGGAAATGAGACGTGAATTGGCCAAGATTGACTGGCAATTAGTTCTAAAAGGGTTGACGGTGGATATGCAATGGAAGGCATTTAAAGACTGCATGGATGAACTACAACAATTGTTCATCCCAGTTTGGCAAAAGAATATATCAGGGAAGGTAGTGCATCCGTGGATAACAAGGGAAATCAGGGATAGTATCAAAGCAAAAGATGATGCGTACAAATTAGCCAGAGAAATCAGCATACCAGAGGACTGGGAGAAATTCAGAGACAAGCAGAGGAGGACAAAGGGCTTAATTAGGAAATGGAAAATAGATTATGAAAGGAAACTGGCAGGGAACATAAAAACTGACTGCAAAAGATTTTATAGATATGTGAAGAGAAAGAGATTAGTTAAAACAAATGTAGGTCCCTTGCAGTCAGAAACAGGTGAATTGATCATGGGGAACAAGGATATGGTGGACCAATTGAATAACTACTTTGGTTCCGTCTTCACTAAGGAAGACATAAATAATATGCCGGAAATAGCAGGGGGCCGCGGGTCAAAGGAGATGGAGGAACTGAGTGAAATCCAGGTTAGTCGGGAAGTGGTGTTGGGTAAATTGAATGGATTAAAGGCCGATAAATCACCAGGGCCAGATAGGCTGCATCCCAGAGTACTTAAGGAAGTAGCTCCAGAAATAGTGGATGCATTAGTGATCATTTTTCAAAACTCCTTAGATTCTGGAGTAGTTCCTGAGGATTGGAGGGTAGCAAACGTAACCCCACTTTTTAAGAAGGGAGGGAGAGAGAAAACGGGGAATTACAGACCAGTTAGTCTAACATCGGTAGTGGGGAAACTGCTAGAGTCAGTTATTAAAGATGGGATAGCAGCACATTTGGAAAGTGGTGAAATCATTGGACAAAGTCAGCATGGATTTACGAAAGGTAAATCATGTCTGACGAATCTTATAGAATTTTTCGAGGATGTAACTAGTAGAGTGGATAGGGGAGAACCAGTGGATGTGTTGTATCTGGACTTTCAGAAGGCTTTTGACAAGGTACCACATAAGAGATTAGGATACAAACTTAAATCACACGGTATTGGGGGTTCAGTATTGATGTGGATAGAGAACTGGCTGGCAAACAGGAAGCAAAGAGTAGGAGTAAACGGGTCCTTTTCAGAATGGCAGGCAGTGACTACTGGGGTACCGCAAGGCTCAGTGCTGGGACCGCAGCTATTTACAATATATATTAATGATCTTGATGAGGGAATTGAATGCAACATCTCCAAGTTTGCGGATGACACGAAGCTGGGGGGCAGTGTTAGCTGTGAGGAGGATGCTAGGAGGCTGCAAGGTGACTTGGATAGGTTGGGTGAGTGGGCAAAGGCATGGCAGATGCAGTATAATGTGGATAAATGTGAGGTGGCAAAAACAGGAAAGTAGACTATTATCTGAATGGTGGCCGATTAGGAAAAGGGGAGATGCAACGAGGCCTGGGTGTCATGGTACACCAGTCATTGAAAGTAGGAATGCAGGTGCAGCAGGCAGTGAAGAAAGCAAATGGTATGTTAGCATTCATAGCAAAAGGATTTGAGTATAGGAGCAGGGAGGTTCTACTGCAGTTGTACAGGGTCTTGGTGAGACCACACCTGGAGTATTGCGTACAGTTTTGGTCTCCTAATCTGAGGAAAGACATTCTTGCCATAGAGGGAGTACAGAGAAGGTTCACCAGACTGATTCCTGGGATGGCAGGACTTTCATATGAGGAAAGACTGGATAGACTCGGCTTGTACACGTTGGAATTCAGAAGACTGAGGGGGGATCTTATAGAAACTTACAAAATTCTTAAGGGGTTGGACAGGCTGGATGCAGGAAGATTATTCCCGATGTTGGGGAAGTCCAGAACTAGGGGTCACAGTTTAAGGATAAGAGGGAAGACTTTTAGGACCGAGATGAGGAAATCATTTTTTACACAGAGAGTGGTGAATCTGTGGAACTCTCTGCCACAGAAGGTAGTTGAGGCCAGTTCATTGGCTATATTTAAGAGGGAGTTAGATGTGGCCCTTGTGGCTAAAGGGATCAGGGGGTATGGAGAGAAGGCAGGGATGGGATACTGAGTTGGATGATCAGCCATGATCATATCAAATGGCGGTGCAGGCTCGAAGGGCCGAATGGCCTACTCCTGCACCTATTTTCTATGTTTCTATGTTTCTATTCGGCCAGCACTGCCATTCAATGTGATCATGGCTGATCGCAAGATTTGCACACCCAGGAACTTGAAACAGTAAACAGCCTCCCCACTGGTAATTATACGTAAATTTGTCCATTTTATTGACACATATCTATATTTTTTGCGTGGAAGTGGATGGCATACGGTTAACGAAGCGACTTAATTCTCCAGGTAGACAAAAGTGCTGGAGATACTCAGCGCTGCACCTGCTGAGTATCTTTGTCTACCTTAGATTTTCCAGCATCTGCAGTTCCTTCTTAAATACTTAATTCTTCAGAATAGAAACATAGAAACATAGAAACATAGAAAATAGGTGCAGGAGTAGGCCATCCGGCCCTTCGAGCCTGCACCGCCATTCAATATGATCATGGCTGATCATCCAACTCAGTATCCCGTACCTGCCTTCTCTCCATACCCCCTGATCCCCTTGGCCACAAGGGCCACATCTAACTCCCTCTTAAATATAGCCAGTGAACTGGCCTCAATGTGTGGCTGGGATTGAATATATATTTGCAATCTTTGCGCAGTGCAATATATGACACTGTTACAATGATTCATAGCTAAGTAGTTAATATCTTTTGTCACCTGAAAGAATGATGGTGTTTCATTTTCACAATGCATCAATCCTAGCGTTAATCACACCAGCAGAAGAGGCCAAGTATTCAACAAATGTGTGATCAAGGTTTGAAATGGGACACCCGTTCTAATTCCCCCTTGCACAAAATTTGGTCTTTGTGGTCTCAGCTAGACCTTCAAGTGAGGTTGCAAAAAGAAAACGTTGCATTTCAAACAGGAAACTTAAACCATTCGTGTATTTACACCAGCTCAGTTGTTTTGTACAATTGCAGAAATCTTTGACTAATGTTTTAATCGGGGATGTTACATTATCGAAATCGTTGAAAACATTAGCGACGCAGTGGCGCTGGCTTCTGACGGGAACGGTGACGGATGCAGCACACATCTCTGTCCTCCAGTTCCTGCGGACTTCCGCTGCTGGAAGTATCGGATTTTGGTGTGTGTGTGTGTGTGTGTGTGTGTGTGTGTGTGTGTGTGTGTGTGTATGTGTGTGTGTGTGTGTGTGTGTGTGTGTGTGTGTGTGTGTGTGTGTGTGTGTGTGTATGTGTGTGTGTGTGTGTGTGTGTGTGTGTGTGTGTGTGTGTGTGTGTGTGTGTGTGTGTGTGTGTGTGTGTGTGTGTGTGCGCTTTATCATCATGGATTGTCACCTTGTCGTGGTGGAGAAGCTTGTGTGGACCTGAGATCCTGAGAGCGATGCCGTCTGGAGCTATGCTCCTGGTGGGGCCACCCATGGCGGTAAGGTCGAGGGGGAGGTCTCTGACAAAGAGCAATCCAACCAAGACCTCAACGGTGGAACAGGCGGAGGACGATGGCTGACCTTAGTGGAGCGTCACAACGGCTGGGAAGGCGGATGAAGGCTGCAGCAGAAAAGGGTCTCCGGTCGTCTTGGACTCCATGCCACTGGATCCTGACCCAGATCTGTCAAGGACCGTGGGGTGGCTGTCTGTGCACCAGTCTCCCCACGTTAAACAAAGTCACGCACAGGCGTCCTCCAACCCTGGAGACACCCATGGTCAGCCACGACCGCAGGGGGCCTAAGAAGTTATTGGTCCTGCTGGGGGTCCACAGCCCCCTCCTCACCTGGCAACCCAGGTGGGGGAGACGGTTTAGTCGCCGACTATCTGACCATGGAGCAGGTAGCACGGATTTACATGGTACCCGTGGTGGGGGGGAACTCCCCTCGACCTGACAGTAAAAGTCATGATGCTACAGGATTATTTAATTTACTCAATATAGATAGGGTAGAGAGTCAGAACCTTTTCCCAGGATGGAAATATCAAGGACTAGAGGGCACAGCTTTAAGGTGAGAGGGGCAAAGTTTAAAAGAGGTAGGTGGGGCAAGTTTTTTTTTTTACACAGAGGGTGGTGGGTGCCTGGAACGCGCTGCCAGGGGTGGTGGTGGTGGGGATACTATAGTGGTGTTTAAGAGGCTTTTAGATAGGTGCACATGGACATGCAGGGAATGGAGGGATATGAGTCACGTGCAGGCAGAGGAGATTAGGTTAACTTGGTATCATGTTCGGCCCTTGATATGTATCTGTACACTGTAAACGGGTCGATTGTAAACATGTAATGTCTTTCTGCTGACTGGATAGCACGCAACAAAAGCTTTTCACTGTACCTCGGTACGCGTGACAATAAACTAAACCGAAACGGGATCTGGGGGTCCTTTTTCATCAGTCAATGAAAGTAAGCATGCAGGTACAGCAGGCAGTGAAGAAAGCCAATGGCATGTTGGCCTTTATAACAAGAGGAGTTGAGTATAGGAGCAAAGAGGTCCTTCTGCAGTTGTACAGGGCCCTAGTGAGACCACACCTGGAGTATTGTGTGCAGTTTTGTTCCCCTAATTTGAGGAAGGACATTCTTGCTATTGAGGGAGTGCAGTGTAGGTTTACAAGGTTAATTCCCGGGATGGCGGGACTGTCATATGCTGAGAGAATGGAGCGGCTGGGCTTGTACACTCTGGAGTTTAGAAGGATGAGAGGGTATCTTATTGAAACATATAAGATTATTATCGGTTTGGACACGTTCCCGATGTTGGGGGAGTCCAGAACCAGGGGCCACCGTTTATGTATAAGAAGTAAGCCATTTTGAACGGAGATGAGGAAACACTTTTTCTCACAGAGAGTTGTGAGTCTGTGGAATTCTCTGCCTCAGAGGGCGGTGGAGGCCGGTTCTCTGGATACTTTCAAAAGAGAGCTAGATAGGGCTCTTAAAGATAGAGGAGTCAGGGGATATGGGGAGAAGGCAGGAACGGGGTACTGATTGTGGATGATCAGCCATGATCACATTGAATGGCGGTGCTGGCTCGAAGGGATGAATGGCCTACTCCTGCACCTATTGTCTATTGAAAATGAACCGAAATAACAGCTGGGAAGAAACTGTCCCTGAATTCCGGATTCATTATTAACATAAACCCATGATAAATAATGTAATTCCTACATTTAAGGGCATGGGAAGATTGGAGTGGGCTGCACACACAACTGTCGGTGACAAATGGCGTCAGAAGCTGAGAGATTGTCCACGTTTTATAAATTAAAAGTGAGCTCATTGGGAAGAGAAACAGGAGGCAACACAGAGGCCCAGTGACAGAGGATGAACAGGAAGCAACTTGTGCCTCTGCTGCTGCAGAATAATTTAAAAAAAAGTAGCTATTGATCTTAAAATATATGACTTGGACATCAGACAGCAAAACTACTCCGCTGATGTGATCATCCATTCACCTGACAGTGAAGCATTTAAAGTGAGTGGGCTTTAAAAGGGCTAATTAATTAAGGGGAACTCAATACAGGCTATCGGGCAAATGGTGGAAGTTAACCTTTGGCCTCGGCTTCCTGGCTTTTCTTCTATTGCTTCACAAAAGTGCCTCTATTCCAATTCAATCCGTTCATTTCCAGTCGCGAAGAAATACTTGCGCTGATGTATTTTTGGTGCCGATGGAACAAGCAGCAATGATTTAAAAAAAAACACCCACACTCTATGGACAATAACGTGTTAATGGGGGCAGAACACGCAGGGCAGATGGATAGAGAGTTTCTTCATCATCGATGCATTGTTGGGGTGGACAGAGGCTGCCCTTCATCACCAGCGGACAGCTGGCTACTGACAAACACACACACACACACACACCAAATGTGATTGTCCACGACAAGTTAACCAATCACTTAAAACATTGTCAACAACGGTGGCGCAGCGGTAGAGTTGCTGCCTCACCGTGCCAGAGACAAGTTCACAAGTAATGGGAGTAGAATTAGGCCATTCGGCCCATCGAGTCTACTCCGCCATGCAATCACGGCTGATCTCTGCCTCCTAATCCCATTTTCCTGCCTTCTCCCCATAACCCTTGACAAGAATCTGTCTATCTCGGCGTTAAATATATCCACTGACTTGGCCTCCACAGCCCTCTGTGGCAATGAGTTCCACAGATTAACTCCCCTCTGATTAAAGAAATTCCTCCTCACCTTTCTAAAAGAGCGCCCTTTAATTCTGAGGCTGTGACCTCTGGTCCTAGACTCTCCGACTAGTGGAAACATCCTCTCCACATCCACTCTATCCAGGCCTTTCATTATTCTGTAACTTTCAATGAGGTCCCCCCCCTTAACCATCTAAACTCCAGCGAGTAGAGGCCCAGTGCTCTCAAACGCTCATCATATGCTAACTCACTCACTCCTGGGATCGTTCTTGTAAACCTCCTCTGGACCCTCAGAGCCAGCACATCCTTCCTCAGATACAATGCCCAAACTCAAACACATACACATGAGACCAGGGTTCGATCCTGACTACGGGCGCTGTCTGTGCGGAGTCCGTACGTTCTCCCTGTGTCCTGGGTGGGTTTTCTCCGAGATCTTCGGTTTCCTCCCACACTCCGAAGACGTGCAGGTTTGTAGGTTATTTGGCTTGGCGTACGTATAAATTGTCCCTAGTGGGTGTAGGGTAGTGTTAATGTGTGGGGATCGCTGGTCAGTGCAATCTCGACGGGCCGAAGGGCCTGTTTCCGCGCTGTATCTCTAAACTAAACTAAACTTAAAAACTACACACAACATTTATTTTATTTAACAATTCTCACCACTAAAGCATTTGAGAAATGCACAACCAATAGTTAAGTTTGCACTTCGTAAGGGTGAGAATTATACCAAGCTGAAATTAAATTCAAATAATCCAATTAATTATCTTCAAGTTACAGAACTTATGTTCATGAATCTGAAAGTAATATATTCACCAGGGAATGGGACCTATCATCTTACTACAGATTACTACATAATGTCAAAACCCAGTGCAGTGTGATTTAGTGTAGAACTAAATGCTGGAGTAACTCAGCGGGTCAGGCGGCATGTGTAAGAAAGAACTGCAGATGCTGGTTTAAACCGAAGATACACACAAAATACTGGAGTAACTCAGCACCTCTCGAGAGAGGAATAGGTGACGTTTCAGTTTGAGACCCTTCAAAAGGCAGCATCTGTGGAGAACATGGATAGGTGACGTTTCACAGAGTGCTGGAGTAACTCAGCGGGTCAGGCAGCATCTGTGGAGAACATGGATAGGTGACGTTTCACAGAGTGCTGGAGTAACTCAGCGGGTCAGGCAGCATCTGTGGAGCGAAGGAAATGGGCAACCTTTCGGGCCGAAACCCTGAAGGAAATAGGCAACGTTTCGGGCCGAAACCCGGAAGGGTTTCGGGCCGAAACATTGCCTATTTCCTTCGCTCCATAGATGCTGCCGCACCTGCTGAGTTTCTCCAGCATTTTGGTCTACCTTATCATTTATAGTGTGGTTCCGTATAGCTTACAAAGCACAGAAGTACACTGTGCCAGAGTAACTTAGCGGGTCAGGCAGCATATGTGGAGAACATGGATAGGTGACGTTTCACAGAGTGCTGGAGTAACTCAGCGGGTCAGGCAGCATCTGTGGAGAACATGGATAGGTGACGTTTCACAGAGTGCTGGAGTAACTCAGCGGGTCAGGCAGCATCTGTGGAGAACATGGATAGGTGATGTTTCACAGAGTGCTGCAGTAACTCAGCGGGTCAGGCAGCATCTGTGGAGAACATGGATAGGTGACGTTTCACAGAGTGCTGGAGTAACTCAGCGGGTCAGGCAGCATCTGTGGAGAACATGGATAGGTGACGTTTCACAGAGTGCTGGAGTAACTCAGCGGGTCAGGCAGCATCTGTGGAGAACATGGATAGGTGACGTTTCACAGAGTGCTGGAGTAACTCAGCGGGTCAGGCAGCATCTGTGGAGAACATGGATAGGTGACGTTTCACAGAGTGCTGCAGTAACTCAGCGGGTCAGGCAGCATCTGTGGAGAACATGGATAGGTGACGTTTCGGGTACATTTCACTGGTACAGTGATTTAGGTTGGATCAGTTTAGTTAAGTTTAGAGATACAGCATGGAAACAACCCGTTAACCATGAAAGACAATATATACTTTGACCTACTGTGGCTTTGTCCAGTTACACCTTTATGATGAATTATCCCTATATTCCAGTTCCCGGTCTTCATAAATAAATATATTTTGACAATCACCTATCGCGCCGTATCATTGGGAATGTAAATTATTTTTAGTTTAGTTTAAAGATACGGCGTGGAAACAGGCCCTTCGGCCCACCAAGTCCACACTGACCATCGATCACCCGTACACACTAGTTCTATGTTATCCCACTTTCTCATCCACTCCCTACACACTAGGGGGCAATTTACAGAGGGGCCGATTAAACTACAAACCCGCACGTCTTTGGGATGTGGGAGGAAACCGGAGCACCCGGACGAAACCCACGTGGTCACAGGGAGAACATGCAAACTCCACACACACACACACAGAGCACCTGAGGTCAAGAACGAACCCGGGTCTCTGATGCTGCCTGACCCGCTGAGTTACTTCAGCACTCTGTGAAACGTCAAATTTCAACAGTTTGTCAAAATGTTTTCATTCTATTATGAAAAATTAAGTAAATCCACCCGTTTTAAAAACAGTTTCTTCCCCTCAGCAATAAGAACACTTAATTCCCTCCAATAACTTTTTGACTTTGATGTATACAGTGTCTTGTCTATGGTTTTTGTCTGTTCTTTTGCACTATGTATTGTTGGTGAGATTTCTGATTTGTGATGTGCTTTATTATTATTGTTGTTAGTGTTAATGTGCTAAAGCAGTGTACCATCATGTACCGGTCGTGTGGCAAATAAAGTTTCTATTCTATTCTATTCTATTCAAGTTCAGACCCGAAAACGTCACCTATTTCCTTCGCTCCATAGATGCTGCCTCACCCGCTGAGTTTCTCCAGCATTTTTGTCTACCTTCGATTTTTCCAGCATCTGCAGTTCTTTCTTAAACATCAATACTGAGCTTGTTCTGTTGCGTCTAAGCATGTTTACCTTTGAATTTAGCTTGAAGACTAATGGCCGTTCCATAATCTCATGAAGTTCAGATCTATGAGGCATTACATCACATTTGTGGATTTAGTGCAGGCATAGAATGTTCTCAGATGATAAACAAATCTGCAAAGAAAGCATAACAAAATAGAGTGCAGAAGGGGGTTGCATTCTGAAAAGACTGTGCAATGAAGTAATAGCTGGCTATAAAATATTAGCGTTGTTAAAGTTAGCAAAACATAACACTGTAACAAAAATTCTTCTGAACGTCTCTGTATTTACTCTATAATCAGATTAATTCTGCAGTTTGGACAGGTGGCTCTAACAGTGATGTCTTTGCTACAGGAGCGGGTGAGAAGCCAATGGGATCCAGATTGGGCAGTTTTCGGTGTCTATGTGTTGGTGGAGTACTTGTAATTGAAGATAATTGCAGACTGGGTCACAGGCAATGCAGGGCTGTGGTGTTGCCACAGGTGCAGTGACAATTGACTGGGTTAACATACGATGAGCACTGGGCCCGCACTCGCTGGAGTTTAGAAGGATGAGGGGGGGGGGGACCTCATTGAAACTTACCGAATATTGAAAGGCCTGGATAGAGTGGATGTGGAGAGGATGTTCCCACTAGTGGGGGAGTCTAGGAACAGAGGGCGCAGTTTCAGAATTAAAGGACGTTCCTTTAGGAAGGAGAGGAGGAGGAATTTCTTTAGTCAGAGGGTGGTGAATCTGTGGAATTCATTGCCACAGAAGGTTGTGGAGGCCAAGTCAATGGATATTGTTAAGGCAGAGATTGACAGATGCTTGAATAGTACGACTAGGCCCAACTGCCTGCGTTTGGTCCATATTCCTCCAAACCTGTCCTATCCATGTACCTGTCTAACTGTTTCTTAAATGTTGGGATAGTCCCTGCCTCAACTACCTCCTCTGGCAGCTCGTACCATACACCCACCACCCTCTGTGTGAAACGTTACGCCTCAGATTCCTATTAAATCTTTTCCCCTTCACCTTGAACCTGTGTCCTCTGGTCCTCGATTCCCCTACTCTGGGTAAGAGACTCTGTGCATCCACCCGATCTATTCCTCTCATGATATTCCTCTAAGATCTCCCCTCATCCTCCTGTGCTCCAAGGAATAGAGACCCAGCCTACTCAACCTCTCCCTGTAGCTCACACCCTCTAGTCCTGGCAACATCCTCGTATATCTTTCCTGAATCCTTTCAAGCTTGACAATATTTTTCCTATAGCATGGTGCCCAGAACTGAACACAATATCACATGGTGCCCGGAACTGAACACAATATTGTAAATGCGGTCTCACTAACGTCTCAAAGTCCTGTCCCACAGTACGAGTTCATTCCAAGAGCTCTCCCGAGTTTGCCCTGATTCGAACTCGGAGATTTATGGTAATGGCCGCTCGTCGGTACTCGGGGCTCTCGTGGACAATTTTCAACATGTTGAAAAATCTTCACGAGTCTTCCCGTGCTTACCTGCCGTTAGCGAGTCTTCCCGAGTACCTGCTGTTAGCGTTACGAGCCGCTAAGAGACGTCCCCGAGCTCCGACGTACCCGCTACGTTCATTCTCCATGCTTACCACGAGTTCGACTTTTTAAAAACTCGTGAGAACTCTTGGAATGAACGCGTACCGTGGGACAGGGCTATTATACAACCAAGTTTTACAATGCTATGTTATTCCCCAAACTGGATTTTAAATTAAACACTGCATCCTCTATTGCAGAGAACCACAAGAAAATCATTTAAGATTGTTGAAATATTTAGCCCAGCGCAGTTCATATAGGTTATAGTCATAAATATGAAATAATTTAAATATCATGCATTTTAAAATAAGGGGACTATTAATAATACAAAGGCAAGACAAATTATGAATTTTACACATGAATAATAATTTCAATCCTACTTAAAGATTTAAATAAAACATGAATTATGAAACATGTTTATGAATATAATATACATAACATATATATCATTAATATAATATATTTCAGAGTATTTAATATAATATATTTAAGTCTATTTGGTCGATGTGCTCATATTGTGTGCAAAATATTCACATGATGAAATTTAAATTGAACACATTCAGTGCTCAGTTTGAAACATAGCTGTGCATTGGAACCCAGAATCACAAACATATATGGGTCTCCTGGTTACCTGATGATGAGTTATCCAGGCAAGCAGAGTTTTATAGCGGTGAAAAAAAATATTTGTAGTGCTGGAGTAACTCAGCGGGTCAGGCAGCATCTGTGGAGAACATGGATAGGTGACGTTTCACAGAGTGCTGGAGTAACTCAGCGGGTCAGGCAGCATCTGTGGAGCGAAGGAAATGGGCAACCTTTCGGGCCGAAACCCTGAAGGAAATAGGCAACGTTTCGGGCCGAAACCCAGAAGGGTTTCGGGCCGAAACGTTGCCTATTTCCTTCGCTCCATAGATGCTGCCGCACCCGCTGAGTTTCTCCAGCATTTTGGTCTACCTTATCATTTATAGTGTGGTTCCGTATAGCTTACAAAGCACAGAAGTACACTGTGCTGGAGTAACTCAGCGGGTCAGGCAGCATCTGTGGAGAACATGGATAGGTGACGTTTCGGGTGGGAAGACCTTTCGACTGAAGCAATAAACAAAACCACTGAGTGAATGAAATATCTCACCGATCCCAAGTGAATCTTCCTTCATTTACAAAACTTAAATGTGACTTATTCGTCGGAGTCAGGGGATATGGGGAGAAGGCAGGAACGGGGTACTGATTGGGGATGATCAGCCATGATCACATTGAATGGCGGTGCTGGCTCGAAGGGCCGAATGGCCTCCTCCTGCACGGATTGTCTATGTTTCTATGTTTCCATGTTAATATTGAAACAAACCTATCTGGAACAAGGCAGAGGATTCCTCTACTTTCCCTGCCAAGAGTTGTAAAGGAAGACCTGTCTCTCCTGGGAATGATCCTGGTTTCCACAGGATGTTCGGCACAGACGTTGCGATGTGCCTGTGCAAACCAGGGGATACTCCTGGCTCTGCGGAACGCACCAGACCCGGCCTCAGGGGCAACATCAAGCTGCGGACGGGGCCCAGAACGCTCGGCTCTCACGGCCAACTGGTCACGGGTGATCCACATTCGCAGAGGCCTGGGAAAAATAAATTGCATGTGTTGAGTGAAGGCCTCTCTGCTGGAGGTGATATCTTTCAAACAAAAACACTAGGTGTGGGCCAGAGATAGACACACAAAAAAGCTGGAGCAACTCAGCGAGTCAGACAGGTCTCGACCCGAAACGTCACCTATTCCTTCTCTCCAGAGATGCTGTCTGAGCCGCTGAGCTGCTCCAGCATCTTGCGTCTGTCTTCAGTTTAAACCAGCATCTGCAGTTCCTTCCTGCACAGTAAGTGTCGGCCTGTCTGTCTGCCTGGGGAAAGAATAGCAGTAGAATAATTAGTAGGGGTCTAGTTTAGGCAATAGACAATAGGTGCAGGAGTAGGCCATTCGGCCCTTCGAGCCAGCACCGCCATTCAATGTGATCACGGCTGATCATCCACAATCAGTACCCCGTTCCTGCCTTCTGCCCATATCCCCTGACTCCGCTATCTTTAAGAGCCCTATCTAGTTCTCTCTTGAAAGCATCCAGAGAACTTGTTTCCACCACCCTCTGAGGCAGAGAATTCCAAAGACTGTGCGGCTGGGTTTGGAGTATTGCGTGGAGTTGTGGTTGCCCCCAATGCAGGAAGGATGTGGAGGCTTTGGAAAGGGCGCTGAGGATGTTTACCAGAACGCCGCCTGGATTAGAGGCTGCTAGTTGTCAGGAGAGGTTCAACAAACTTGGATTGCTTTCATAAATTCATAAATAGTAGTTGGCCCCCCCTCGGTCATGACTGACCATGGGTGATGTATCCTGGCCGGATGCAAGCCTGGGCGATGTCATATGGAGGACAGGCTGTTGCCCCATGCAGCACGTCCCCCCTCTCCACGTCGCTGATCTATCGATCCAAAGGAACAGCAGGGCCGTTACAGTTTGGCACCAGAACCGTCGCAGGAGCTGCCAGAGCGAGGTTGTAGACAACGACGAACTGCCTTAGGGGCTCCGACTCTGGATTTTCTTGAGGTTTACTCCTGGAGCCTTTTCCATGACTGGATATGGCCACAAGGCAGTGGAGGTTTTAAATCAGAGTTTTCCCTCTCCTAGATGGACTGCCTTCCCAGGCTGACGAGCCCCATCTGCCCGAGACTCGTGTGGGGCGGGAGCGTCTACCTTCCCGTGCAGGTCTATAGCACCTGCCCACTGCCCACAAATTCATGTGATAGGAGCAGAATTAGACCATTGGGCCCATCGAGTCGACACCGCCATTCAATCATGGCTGATCTATCTCTCCCTGTCCTAACCCCATTCTCCTGCCTTCTCCCCATGACCCCTGACACCCGCACTGATCAAGAATCTGTCAATCTCCACATTTAAAATGTCCATTGACTTGGCCTCCACAGCCGTCTCTGGCAATGAATAGTAAGATTAAACGAGAACTTACCAGTTTGAAGTTGGATCTTTATTTTATGAGGAGTTACGTTGAGGGATTACGTGAAGAGCCCGCCAGGGCGCATGCGCGACATATCTTCAAAGCAGTGGTGTGAAATCACAGATACGGTAGTCGAAATAACATAGTAAGATAAGAACAATAATACCAGCTGACCTTTATAATAGAGGGTGGGCGTGGAGGGCACGTAATCCCTCAACGTAACTCCTCATAAAATAAAGATCAAACTTCAAACTGGTAAGTTCTCGTTTAATCTTGCTATTTTACTTCGGAGTCACGTGAGTGACTACGTGAAGATTTTAAAGCTCTGTGATTTCATGCCACGGAACGAGTCCATGCTTCACACCCTGCTGTCGTAGACTTGAGGAGGAAGTATGTTAACAAATCCAGACATGAATAAATTGTTAAAAGAAACAATAAGTGATTTATTAACACAAATTATAATAATGAGACCTATCCTTCGGGGCGTATTATAAAACAGAACTCAAAATAGTATCTGCAAAAGTCACAGGCTTAGCAACTGGCTTATTATAAAATTCTTGGAAGGTCATCTCCCTGGACCATCCTGCCGTACCCAAGATGTGATCCATTGGAACCTCCATGTGCCGTGCTGCCGATGTGGCTGCAGCCCTGGTGGAATGAGATTTGTAAATATCAGTATCCACCCCTGCAGCCCCCAAAACCTGTCGGCCACCTAGATATTGTTTGGGTCGATACCCTGTTGTGAGGTCTTTTGTGGCTCACTAATAGCGCCAATTCACGTTGCAGCGGCCTCTGCAGTCCGTCTGTCTTTTTATTTATTTTTGTTTCGTTTTGAGTTTTGTATAGTGTTTTTTTTAAACTGGGTATGTGTGGGGGGGGCGGGGGGTGGGGGGTGGGGGTGGGGAAACTTTTAAAATCTTTTCCCTGCACGGGAGACCCGACCTTTCTCTGTCGGGTCTCCGTTGTCGTTGGGGCCTAGCACCGTGGAGCGGCCTCCAACCGGAACGATCTGGGCCTCCAGTCACGGAGCCTGCGGACTCCCCATCGTAGAGCTGGCCGAGTTCGGAGCGGGAGGAGCTGTGGTGGCGCGCTGCTGCTACCCGACCCCGGAGATTCGGAGGCTTCAGCCGCAGGTCTGGTGGACGGTAACATCGGGAGCTCGCGGGTCCATGGTGGGAGACCGCTTTTCGGGGCTCCCGCAACGGCAGCTACTCCCGCCCGAGTTGCGGGGTTGGGGATGACCTGGAGCGGGGTCTGGCATCGCCCGGCGCGGCTTTAATGGCCGCGGGACATATCTACAATCGCCCACCGGGGGCTTTGACTTTGACATCGGGAGGAGAATGTGGAGTGCAGGGGAGAGATAAGACTTTGCCTTCCATCACAGTGAGGAGGAGATTCACTGTGATGGATGTTTTGTGTAAATTGTGTTGTGTCTTGGTTCTTTTTACTTGTTTGTATGACTGCAGAAACAGAATTTCGTTTGAACTTAGGTTCAAATAACAACAAATAAATATCTATCTATCTATCAATTCTTTGCCTCTTACTTTAGCTGTTAGCTCAATGTAAAGTAACAGATGTGTCATAACGCATAAGCGAACATCTGTAGGATATGCCCGAAACTCTAGATTAAGGCCGGATGACCCTGGCCTGTTTTGTTTTACCAGTTCATGAATATAAAAAGTTATATCATTTGTCCCTTTGGCCATCGAGTCCAGTCGTAATTTGTGTAGCGATTGCACCCGCTGGGCCGAGACCAGTGCCATCAGCATTACTAATTTAAGGGTAAGTTTCTCCAGGGACAGGGACGTTGCTGGTGACCAACCCCGAAGCAACGTCAACACAATACTCACATCCCAAATGTTAGAGTATCTTGCCCTAGGGGGATTCGAGTTAAATATACCCCTCATTAGTTTGGAAACCAAGGGGTGAGACCCCAGTGAATGGTGGTCGAATCCCCGCCACAAATAGGTGGATAGGGCACTCCTGGCGCTGTTGATGGCACTGTAGCTAAGCCTTTCATCAAAATGAAGGTTAGCCAGGAACTCCAGGACATTAGTTACAGTGGCTGAGTTATACTCAACATTAGTCCTGGAACAATAACGTTCCCATTTCCTGATGTAAGTCAGGTTTTCTGGTAGACTCTCTTTGTGCCGCCGTGATCATGTTGATGGTTCGATCCGTCAGTCCAAGATCCAGAAGTGGCCTATTCAAATTCTGCAAATTAACAGATTAGTCCTGTCATGGCATGGATGACTTTCGCCAGTTACAGGATGGACCATCAAGTCTGGTCTTTTAGTGACGGCCATACATGGTTCTGAAACCATGTCGAGAACCACAGGGAACCATGGCTGGGTAGGCCAGTCGGGAACTACCAAAATACCTGACGCCAGAGTCTTGTTGTATTTTGCGTAAGACCCGACTGATGAGGCAGAAGGGGGGAAATGCATAGAAAAACAAATTTCCCCAGTGCAGCGAAAATGCGTCCATCGCTGCTGCCCCAGGGTCTGGTTACCACGCAACATATGTCGGCAACTGGTGGTTAAGCCTAGATGCAAATAGATCGATACCTGGTGTTCCATATCTTGCTATGATGTCTGCAAACACTTTGGGGTCCAACATCCATTCAGTGTTGTCATTACATTTCCGTGACCTGGTGTCTGCCACTGAATTAAGTTTACCTGGTAGGTAAATAGCAGATATCCAAATGTTTCTCTGGATACACCATTGCCAGATTGAATTGGCCAGATCATCACATGATATCGATCTGATTCCACCCATGTGATTAATATAAGCCACCACAGTGGTATTATCTATTTGCAGGCGAACATGCAAATGATGCATTTTTTAACAGTACGCCTTCAACCCATAGAATGCTCCCAACATTTCCAAATAATTTATACCAAGTGTATAAAGCAAAGATGATTCATGCGCATCCCATCTGCCCCCACAACTGGAGATGGTGTTGGTGGCACCCCAACCTTGAGCGCTGGCATCAGTCTGTAATACAACTGATGGGTTGCTAATAATAATGGAGCTGTAGGAACGCCGAATGTTATGTGTCCACCATCGCAGTTCCCAAATAGCTTTTGTTGGTAATTGCATTGGTCTATCAAAATGACCAGCATGATGTTTAAGTGCTCGCACCTTTGCTCTCTGTAAATTTTGATAGTGCAAAGGTCCAAAGTGTGTCGCTGGAAAAGCAGCTACGATTTTGCCAATTACCCTTGCTACTAGTCTGATAGATGGTTGACTGATGACAGCAAGGTTGCTGCAAACTTCCATTAATTCAGTTGCCTTTCCCCTAGGTAAAGCCACAGTCATGTGAACTGAATTAATGGTGAATCCCAAATAATCCATAGTCGTGGATGGTGTTAACTTTGATTTATCTGGATGTATGATAAACCCCAGTTTTTCAAATAGACCTATGGTAGCTGTAACAGCTAAATTGGCTAATTCGTAGGTTTTACCCACGATTAGTATGTCATCTAAATACGCCATGACTATATGTTTTTGTTTCCGAAGAACCGCCATAGCTGGTTTCAGTAATTTAGTGAATAATCTGGGGGCTGAGGTCAACCCATTAGGTAGTGCTTTGTACTGCCAAAGCTGCCCCATCCAGTTAAACTTCAGATATCGGCGGTGATCCTTGTGTATAGGCACCGAATAGTATGCATCTTTTAAATCGATGCATGCCATGAAGTAGCCTTCGGAAATCAATTGTTTGGCCATGACAAAGGTTTCCATTTTGAAGTGAGTATACTGCACAAATGTGTTCAATTGTCTTAAATCAATAATGATGCGACATCCACCATCTTTTTTCTTTTTTGTGAAAATGTTTGACACAAATTCTTGAGACTCATGTTGAGATCTCTCAATTACACCCTTAGTATAAAGCCTCTTAATTTCAGCATGACCATCCAACTTCTCCTGTTGTGATAGAATAAATGATCTGATGGGCGCATGCTGAACCGGAGGAAGGCGTTTGTTTTCGAATTCAATTTCATACCCTTGAACACTATGCAGTATATAAGAATCAGAGGTTATTGAGCTCCATGCCAGTGTAACCTACCCCCAACAAGTGTACCCATTGCACCCGCTATGTCCTGGGAGGAACCAGACCCACCTACTTCCATGGTTACCAGTGGGATGTTCATCTCTTTTTCTTCTGTTTCTTGGCCGATTGAGGTGCTGGTATTCGGGGTTGGCGCATCTTCCACGAAGGTCGCTCTGGGCCGCGGTCTAAAAAAGACCTTTGTCCTTGAGCTGCGACCTTCGAGCTTTCACCAGCTTCGACATGACGTGGCCTGCTGGTGGATGCGTAGGGGTGATGTCGCCGAGGTATTTTCCCCGATGCCTTGATGAGCCCGGCGGCTTTCGCCTCTTCATCCAGGTCTTTAACCTGTTTGGACAGGTTGCCCCCGAATAACAAAATTGGCGGCGGTATGGTGTTGGTCTTGCACAGAGCCGCAAATTTGGGGTTCAAGGCTGGGCGGATGGAGTTCTTACAGAAACAGTTAATCTCGAACTGTGTATTGCAGAGCATCGCCAGCGTATCTTGCTGAGCCTCTGTCATTTCCGTGTCATCCATCGACCGGGCAAATGCTGTAATCCCAGTTGTTAAAAGTTTGAGGATTTTCTGCATTTGTACCTCCTTTGCCCTTACACCTGCACCAATATGTCCCCAGATGGAGGGATTCACTGCTGGGACATTCAGTGAAGTACAGTTCCCTGGTGCCAGGTATTTTGCAGTAGTTTCATTAACTGCCTGTTCTTGTAATTGATGGGGTGAAAGGTAGTCAATGCTGGCTGCTAGTTCTTGTTTCAGCAGCTGCCCTGACTGTGGAGGCACCGCAAACTTTTCCACCATGCCCAGCATCTTCTCTTCTGGCACCCCCAGCACACTTGAAGTCTCTTCAGCCAACCCTTGTTCGGGGTCAGCCCAGAAATGACTCTCAATGCTCCCCTCTGTCGAGGGAGATACATTGTGCAGCCCTGAAAAAGGTACTGCCATGGGCTTTCCTCGGAAGCCCATAGTGACGTGACTCCTGCTCACGGAGTTTGTTACGGTGAAGCAATTGCTCCACCAGCCTCTCCAGACGTGTAATGCGACTACTGTCGCTGTCTGCCGGCGGCGTTTGCTCATGGCCCGACACATCGGAGTCCATGAGCGTGTCCCATCTCTTGGCGTTCATGTCAGCCTGTGGCGACCTAGGCTGCATAGGTCCCGGGACAGAGACCGCTGATCGCAAAGATTGCGATGCTGCAGTCGGCCGCTGCTGGCTCCCGGTACTTCCGCGGTCCTCCTCAGCCAGTATCTTAGCGGCCCGTTTGGACTTGGTACGGGTCCTGTCCATCGTTGTCCTTCCTGGAACAGAAAGACACACGAAAAACGACCTCAGAGTAAGAAACTTACCTGTAGGTCTCTGTTTTAAGCTTACCGCTGCGGGGAGCGTTCCCCCCCCCCCCCCGCCTGTCGCTCTCAATTGCGCTAGCGATATGTCACGCATGCGCCCTGGCGGGCTCTTCACGTAGTCACTCACGTGACTCCGAAGTAAAATTCCACAGCTTCTCCACCCTCTGGTTGAATAAATTCCTCCTCATCTCCTTTCTCCATTCCAGGGCGGCACAGTGGCAGCAAACTAAACTAAAAATAATGACCATTCCCAATGATTTCTTACTCTCTTCCCAGAGAAGGGAGATCTCAATTAACTTAAGCCACGGTCCAAAATACTGTGAGATAGTTGACTGAAAAAATATATTTCTGGGAATGGGACTGTTGAGGAATTCTTTATAAAGGTGAGCGACTCGGTGGCTCAGCGGTAGAGTTGCTGCCTCACAGCGCCAGAGACCCGGGTTTGATCCTGACTACGGGTGCTGTCTGTACGGAGTTTGCACGTTCTCCCTGCGTGGGATTTCTCCGAGAGCTCCGTTTTCCTCCCACACTCCAAAGACGCGCCGGTTGGTAGGTTGATTGGCTTGGTGTGAATGTAAAATGGTCCCTAGTGTGTGCAGGATAGTGTTACGGGCCTGTCCCACTTACGCAACTTTTTCGGCGACTGCCGGCACCCGTCATAGGTCGTTGCAGGTCGCCGAAATGTTCAACATGTTGAAAATCCAGCGGCGATCAGAAAGACGCTACGACTCTTTGGGCGACTGAGGAGACGACTCACGACCGCACAGGCGACATGTCGCGGGGTGAAGCCTGTATGGGCGTGAGTAGTCGCCCAAAGAGTCGTATTTGTTTTTGTCGCCACTGGATTTTCAACATGTTGAACATTTTTGACAACCTGTAACGACCTATGACGGGTGCCGGTAGTCGCCGAAAATGTCGCGAAAGTGGGACAGGCCCATAAGTGTGCGGGGATCGCTGGTCAGTGCGGACGCGGTGGCAGCAGGGCCTGTTTCCGCGCTGTATCTCTAAACTAAACTAAAACTAAACTACAAAAAATCTGTAGCTGAAAGAAGACACAAAAGATCAAAGTTCTGTATTCTGTCTTTCATGGTTAACTTGGTTCCGGGGGGGAAAATATTTGGTACCTTTCAAGTAAAAATCATTATTGTCTAAGCATAGGCTCTATGTGTACTCTGCTAGAACATATAGACTGCCAAATTGAAGAAGAAACTACTATCGCTGAAAGCATGGGCACACATTGGGAGATTTCTTTTATCTCACTGCATTGGAAAATATCAAACGACTTTCCGAGCAAAATATTGTGGGAGAAATCTGTTTTAGGGAAGATAGTCATAATCCTGCTACTGTCAACAAATTAGAACAACCCACTTTGTTTTTCTTAAAACTTCATGGCGTAATTTTTAGTTGACAAGCTTTAAAACGTACCAAATTAAATCATTTTTAAAGTTTAATTTTTCCAGTCAACTCAAGCTTAAAATGTACCAAGTTAAACCATTTTTAAAGTCTCATTTTTCCACTCTACTCAAGCTTAGCAAATACCGAGATAAATCGTTTTGAAAGTTTTAATCTACCACAACATTTATTAGGAATAAACAAAATAGCGGTGAATGTTTTATTTTGTACACTGGTAGCTTGGGAATGAAGAAGGGTCTCGACCTGAAACGTCACCTGTCCATGTTCTCCACAGATGCTGCCTGACCCGCTGAGTTACTCCAGCACTCTGTGAAACGTCACCTATCCATGTTCTCCACAGATGCTGCCTGACCCGCTGAGTTACTCCAGCACTCTGTGAAACGTCACCTATCCATGTTCTCCACAGATGCTGCCTGACCCGCTGAGTTACTCCAGCTTTTTGCATCTAACTGCAGCACCATATTGTCAGACATTTTGTGTTTCTACTTCGGTTAGTTTTGAATGTAAAGGGACAATCTCTCACAAGCCAACCGCAGGTATCGGACTCCAGATCAAATAGAGCCAATTCCAAAGTGCATAATATATTTTACCATGTTGTCTATCTTTTTGAATTGAATTGAATTGAACACTTTATTGTCACAAGTGACAAGTCACGGTGAAATTCTTTGCTTGCCGACCCAAGGTATGCAAATAGTCGCTACATAAAGGGCACTGACAAAGTTACAAATCCCCTCCCCCCCAAGCCAGTCTCCCCTTTGTACTGCCCTCCCCCCCTCCTCATTGCAGCCCCCCCACACCAGGTCCTCCTTCGTTCCCTCTCCCGGCAGCGGCGTCCGCACTCCCACGTGTCTGCCCTCTGACACCCGTACTCATCAAGAATCTATCTATCTCTGCCTTAAATATATCCACCGACTTGCCCTCCACAGCCTTCTGTGGCAAAGAATCCCACAGATTCACCACCCTCTGACTAAAGACATTTCTCCTCACCTCCTTCCTAAAAGAACGTCCTTTAATTCAGAGGCTGTGACCTCAAGTCCTGGACTCTCCCACTAGTGGAAACATCCTCTCCACATCCACATTGAACCAATAATGCTGGGTACTGCTGCTATACACTTGTAGTGTATATGAGATCTAAGATGTATCTAAGCGCTCATCTTTTGTGATACTTGTACTGAATTGTATACAAAAATGAATTTCACTGTACCTATGGGCGGCACGGTGGCACAGCGTAAAGTTACTGCCTTACAGTGCCAGAGACCTGGGTTCGATCCTGACTGCGGGTGCTGTCTGTACGGAGTTTGTACCTTCTCCCCGTGACCTGCGTGGGTTTTCCAAAGGCGTGCAGGTTTGTAAGTTAATTGGCTTCTGTAAATGGTAAATTATCCCTAGTGTGTGTAGGATAGTGTTAGTGTACGGGGTGATCACTGGTCGGTACGGACTCGGTGGGCCGAAGGGCCTGTTTCTGCACCGTATCATTAAACTAAACAAATCTAAACTAAACTTCGAATATGTGAAAAGTAAAAGAAAGTTCAAAGCAATCACACATGGAATTGAACCATTAATGTAAAAATATAATTAAATTTTACTTTAGATATACCGCGTGGAAACAGGCCCCTTGGCCCACTGAATCCGCGCCAACCAGCGATCACCCTTTACATTAACGCTATCCTCTGACGAGGGACTATTTACAATTCACAGAAGCTAATTAACCTACAAGCCTGCACGTCTTTGGAATGAGAGAGGAAACCGGAGCACCCAGAGAAAACCCACGCGGGTGACGGGGAGAAAATACAAACTCCGTACCAGACAGCACCCATCGTCAGGATCGAACCCGGGTCTCTGGCGCTGTGAGGCAGCAACTCTACCGCTGCGGTGGGGGCAGGACTATAAAACTCCGGATGCCTGAAAGTGAGTCAGTCACTCTGGAAGATCGCGAGGGAGAGTCCACAACTGTGATTCTAAGCTGTGAATCAACTAAACTGTGAGTCTGCAATGTACTTGCAATAAATGATTTGCAATGACAATGCAATGAGTTGTTTGGCAATTTGGTGGCCTGCACTCTGCTTGAGATGCTATGAAATTGAATTTGATGTCCTGCACACTGCTTGAAATGCTATGAAATTGAATTTGGTGGCCTGCACTCTGCTTGAAATGCTATGAAATTGAATTTGGTGGCCTGCACTCTGCTTGAAATAATATGAAATTGAATTTGATGGCCTGCACTCTGCTTGAAATGCTATGAAATTGATTTTGGTGGCCTGCACTTTGCTTGAAATGCTATGAAATTGAAATTGAATTTGGTGACCTGCACTCTGCTTGAAATGCCATTTCAAGGAATAGCCGTGAGTGAACTGCCAGCCCACCAGCCCTGAGCGACTGAGCTGCCAGCCCACCAGCCCTGAGCGACTGAGCTGCCAGCCCACCAGCCCTGAGCGACTGAGCTGCCAGCCCACCAGGCCTGAGTGATTGAGCTGCCAGCCCACCAGGCCTGAGTGATTGAGCTGCCAGCCCACCAGGCCTGAGTGATTAAGCTGCCAGCCCACCAGCCCTGAGTGACTGAACTGCCAGCCCAAGAATTCCTTTGCCCCACAATGTCCATAGTAGCCCTCTGGAAACCAGGCCCTTTGGCCCACAACACCCATACTAGCTCTCCAGAAAGCCCCCCCCCCCCAGACTGGGCACCAATATTGGAATTGGTGGAGAGGTGGAACATTGCGTTGGTGGACCAGCCCAACGGGTCCCACTTAGTCTTACATATATATATATATACATATATATATATATTGAGCTACTTTTCGTTTATGACATTGTTTACAGTGTACTATGTTTACATATCCTGTTGGGCTGCTGCAAGTGAGAATGTCATTGTTCTGTCTGGGACATATGACTGTGTGGGTTTTCTCAAGGTGCTCCGGTTTCCTCCAACACTCCATAGACATGCTGGTTTGTAGGTTTAAGAAAGGACTGCAGATGCTGAAAAAAATCGAAGGTAGACATTTCGCTTGGGCAGTTTACACCCCAGCGATATGAACATTGACTTCTCCGATTTCAGGTAGTCCTTGCTTTCTCCCTCCTTCCCCTCCCCTTCCCAGCTCTCCCACAGCCCACTGTCTCTGCCTCTTCCTTTCTTCTTCCCGCCCCCCCCCCCCCATCACCACATCAGTCTGAAGAAGGGTCTCGACCCAAAACGTCACCTATTCCTTCGCTCCATAGATGCTGCCTCACCCGCTGAGTTCCTCCAGCATTTATGTCTACCTTCAGGTATGTAGGTTAATTGACCAGTAAAAATTGTACACTGTCCCTAGTTTGTGTAGGGTAGTGTTAGTGGACTGGGTGATCGCTGGTTCGCGTGGACTCGGTGGGCCGAAGGGCCTGTTTCCGTGCTGTATCTCTAAACTAAATTAAACTAAAGTTTTTGTTAAGGGCTTGAACCCGCTAGAGGCAGGAAACATGTTCCCGATGTTGGGGGAGTCCAGAACCAGGGGCCACAGTTTAAGAATAAGGAGTAAGCCATTTAGAACGGAGACGAGGAAACACTTTTTCTCACAGAGAGGGGTGAGTCTGTGGAATTCTCTGCCTCGGTGGAGGGCGGTGGAGGCAGGTTCTCTGGATGCTTTCAAGAGAGAGCTAGATAGGGCTCTTGAAAATAGCGGAGTCAGGGGATATGGGGAGAAGGCAGGAACGGGGTACTGATTGGAGATGATCAGCCATGATCACATTGAATGGTGGCGCTGGCTCGAAGGGCCAAATGGCCTACTCCTGCACCTATTGTCTATTGTCTATTGTCTACTGTCTATTGTTTTTGCTTTGTTTCTCAGTCTGCTGCTTTAACTGGCCACTGGTAGGAATGAGTCACATGTAAGTTCTGTAAATGAAGGAAGATTCACTTGGGGTCAGTGAGATATTTCATTTACTCACTGGAGAGTTTTTTTTTTAACTGCTTAAGTCAACAATAAAATTGGGAGGGACAAGGGAAATCAGAGCGTTTGAAGTTCACATTTTTTGCAGACTGTTGCTGCTTCCCACAGAATAAGTGTGAATTAAGTATCACCAAATCAATGTCAGATCCATACAATGGATAAATAATTGAGACCAAATGCCCACGGGGTAATATCCACGGCTTCATGAAGCATCATCAAAGTGCTGCCATTATGTTAGAATGCTAGAATGAGCAGTATTTTTACACGAGAACATCCAGATTCAGGGACAGTTTCTTCCCAGCCGTTATCAGGCAACTGAGCCATCCTACCACAACCAGAGAGCAGTGCTGAACTACTATCCTTTCTATTGACTCCATTTATAAAACTTCACGCTGCCTCGGCAAGGCCAGCAGCATAATCAAGGACCAGCCTCACCCTGGCCACTCCCTCTTCTCCCCTCTCCCATCAGGCAAAAGGTACAGAAGTGTGAAAACGCTCACACCTCCAGATTCAGGGACAGTTTCTTCCCGGCTGTTATCAGGCAACTGAACCATCCTACCACAACCAGAGAGCAGTGCTGAACTACTATCTACCTCATTGGTGACCCTCGGACTATCCTTGATTGGACTTTACTGGCTTTATCTTGCAATAAACTTTAATCACGTTATTCCCTTCATCATGTATCTGTACACCGTGGACGGCTTGATTGGAATCATGTATTGTCTTTCCGCTGGCTGGATAGCACGCAACAAAAGCAATAAAATCTTTTCACTCTACCTCAGTACACGTGACAACAAACTGCGGAGCATCCTGGACAATACAGCTCACCCCCTCCATGACACACTGGTCAACCTGAGGAGCACCTTCAGCAACAGACTGGTCCCACCAAGATGCAGCACAGAACGCCACAGGAGATCCTTCTTCCCTGTGGCTATCAAACTGTACAACTCCTCCCCCTTCTGTCGTGGGGTAGACTGAGATGGACTCCCCCCCCCACCCAATCTTTGCACATCCCCAATCCTTTCCACTCATTTCATGTTTCATTATCTTGTTGCGTTTTATCACTGTTAACAGATTAATTTCCCTGCTGGGATAAATAAAGTTCCATCGTATTGTATCGTAACCTAAACTGAACTAAACCGAAATCAAATGCAAGACTAAAACTTAGAAAAGCAAGGGAGCGTGCACACATTAACTCCAGCCTCCTAGCCAACCTTAATCCACTGCAGGACACAGAGTGCTGGAGTAACTCAGCGGGTCAGGCAGCATCTGTGGAGCGAAGGAAATGGGCAACCTTTCGGGCCGAAACCCTGAAGGAAATAGGCAACGTTTCGGGCCAAAACCCGGAAGGGTTTCGGGCCGAAACGTTGCCTATTTCCTTCGCTCCATAGATGCTGCCGCACCCGCTGAGTTTCTCCAGCATTTTGGTCTACCTTATCATTTATAGAGTGGTTCCGTATAGCTTACAAAGCACAGAAGTACAACTGTGCCAGAGTAACTCAGCGGGTCAGGCAGCATCTGTGGAGAACACGGATAGGTGACGTTTCACAGAGTGCTGGAGTAACTCAGCGGGTCAGGCAGCATCTGTAGAGAACAATGGATAGGTGACGTTTCACAGAGTGCTGGAGTAACTCAGCGGGTCAGGCAGCATCTGTGGAGAACATGGATAGGCGACGTTTCACAGAGTGCTGGAGTAACTCAGCGGGTCAGGCAGCATCTGTGGAGAACATGGATAGGCTTATTCTTAAACTGCGGCCCCTGGTTCTGGACTCCCCCAACATCGGGAACATGTTTCCTGCCTCTAGCGTGTCCAAACCCTTAATAATCTTATATGTTTCAATAACTTATAACAATATGGATAGGTAAGGTTTAGAGCCGGGGTCGGCAACCTTGTTCTGCATAGGGGCCAGGACTCATGTCTGTGAGCGGATGGCGGGCCACATCTATCGCCATAGTTAATAAATAATTAATGAGAGTTTTTTTTTTAAATCGCAACAAAAATGTAACAAAAAGACAATCACCCCCCCCCCCCCCCGCAACAAACTACAACTAAAGTGGCCGGAGCCGAATTCCTCACCCACCCCTGCTGATGTTTCGCTATCCTCCAGCCCGCCCGCCTACCGCTCCAGCACCCCCTTGCCGAAGCCGCCCCCAGGCCGCTTCAGTTTCACACGTGCCGCAGCACCGGGGTGGGGGGGCGCTTTCACTCCGGGTGGTCGGGAGGATGGAAGAGGCGGTTGGAGGGTAGGGGCGGAGAGAAAGAGAGAGAGTGAGTCGACAGGTGTTGTGATATGGAATTGGCTGTGTGTGTGAGAATTACTCTTGGATAAGCAGTGTTTTGTGTAACGCCTGCAGGCCGGAGAATTTCGGATTATGGGCCACATCCGGCCTGTGGGCCGTAGGTTACCGATCCCTGGTTCAGAGGGATATAGTCCAATTGTGGGCAAATGGGATTAGCGTGGAAGGGTCAACTTGGTCGGCATGGACAAGTCGGGCCGAAGGGCATGTTTCTGTGCTGCATGACTCTAATAAATCTCCCGGTGGCTCAGCACTTCAACTCCCCCTCCCATCCCGTATCCGACCTTTCTGTCCTGGGCCTCCTCCATGGCCAGAGTGAGTCCCACCGCAAATTGGAGGAGCAGCACCTCATGTTTCACTTGGGTAGTTTACACCCCAGCGGTATGAACATTGACTTCACCAATTTCAGGTAGTCCTTGCTTTCTCCCTCCTTCCCCTCCCCTTCCCAGCTCTCCCACAGCCCACTGTCTCCACCTCTTAATTTCTTCTTCCTGCCCCCCCCCACCCACCCCCACATCAGTCTGAAGAAGGGTCTCAACCCGAAACGTCACCTATTCCTTCGCTCCACAGATGCCAGCCTCACCTGTAGAGTTTCTCCAGCATTTGTGTCTACCTAATAAATCTTCCAATGGATAAAAAGACATTGCAATTGATTCAAACTCTCAACCAATTCTTACTCTTGAAAGAGTATTAGCCCTGTCCCACTGTACGAGTTCATTGCAAGAGCTCTCCCGAGTTTAAAAGCACGGAGTTTAAGCACGGAGAATGAACGTAGCGGGTACGTCGGAGCTCGGGGACGTCTCTTAGCGGCTCGTAACGCTAACGGCAGGTACTCGGGAAGACTCGCTAATGGCAGGTAAGCACGGGAAGACTCGTGAAGATTTTTCAACATGTTGAAAAATGTCCATGAGAGCCCCGAGTACCGACGAGCGGCCATTACCGTAAATCTCCGAGTTCAAATCAGGGCAAACTCGGGAGAGCTCTTGGAATGAACTCGTACCGTGGGACAGGGCTTTGAAGATCACAATAGCAAAGAAAAGAAAGATAAAGACAAGAGACTTCTATCTCTTTAAACTTTGTGCAAAACTGCACGTATAATACTGAATAAGTAAGGATTATTAAACAGTTTGTCATTAATGAGGATTTTTTCCTTCTGGGATGTACACAGATCGAATACATTATTTTAAATACTTTAGGCAGTAATGCTGAAACCTTTCCCAAAAGGCCAAGCAGTGGGAAATTACAAAAACGACATTGTTAATTGTACTTTATTGAAAACAGATGCTAACAATGTGCTAACTCTTTGAATTTAGTCAACTGGGATACAGCCAGCATTTTTTTTTAAAGCATATTACAAATGCAGGATATTCTTATATACACACTGCTATTAATCACTTGAAGTCCATTTGTAGAAGGGCCTTGTCCTGTTGGAAAGATGCTGCTCCTCAGAGTGAATTTCTTTCATAATTGTTCAAAGTTCGGCTAGAAACAGCCCCTTTCTTCCCTTGCGTGTCGGGCCCTCTGCGCCAGCGTGTGAAGTGTGATGTGAGGCTCAATTGCATTGTTCCGCCATCTTGATTGGAATAAAAATCCATTGGCACAATTCAACCATCTTTGATTGTTAACTAGTTTGCCAGCCACTCCTCCCCAAAGATCCTGCTAAATGCAATGGGCTGACGTGTAGTACGCAACGGAACGGAACATGGGCCTTTTTTTCATCCATTTCCGTAACCGGACCCAACCCGACCCGCAGTGTAATCAACGTTGCGGGGGAACAGTTTGTGTTAATAAATTATAATTCAGAAAATGAGGAGAACATTTTTACCAAATAACTTTTATTTTTACGAGGATGTTTCCGTAACCGGCTTCCGTCTCCGCACTAGTATCCTACGGGACCTTTGGTGCGGAGACGGAAGCCGGTTACGGAAATGGGGCCGAAAATTACCCATGAATCTGCCCATGACCGTACTATGTCTTTTTCGTCGAGTGGACCATCTTGCTCGCGATAGGATCTTTGCTCCTCCCCCTTTTGGACGCCAGGCACATGGTTTGTAACTGCTACCTCTTAACACCACATTACATGCAATAAGGACAATTTGTCAGCCATTCACGTGAGCAGGTCAGTCAGCTCCAAATGAGGCACTTGACCTCCGGATCGTTGTCTTGAGGTAACACTGTCCAGGGTTCCGGGTGGACAGTGTTTTCATCTCTGACGTGATGTCGGGTGAAACGTCCGTCCCAAGTCGTGTCCTCCCCGTGACCTGCTTGGAATTGGTACAGGTTTATTATTGTCCCGTGGTCATTTACAACGGAAACACTTTTCCACCCAGAGAGTTGTGAGTCTGTGGAATTCTCTGCCACAGAAGGCAGTGGAGGCCAATTCTCTGGATGCTTTCAAGCGAGACTTCGATAGGGTTCTTAAAGATAGTGGAGTCAAGGGATAGGGGGAGAAGGCAGGAATGGGGTACTGATTGTGGATGGTAGACAAAAGTGCTGGAGAAACTGAGCGGGTGCAGCAGCATCTATGGAGCGAAGGAAATAGGCAACGTTTCGGGTCGAAACCCAAGGATGCTACCGCACCCGCTGAGTCTCTCCAGCACTTTTGTCTACTTTCGATTTTCCAGCATCTGCAGTTCCTTCTTAAATACTGATTGGGGATGATCAGCCATGATCGCATTAAATGGCGGTGCTGGCTCAAAGAGCCCGAAATGGCCTACTCCTGCACCTATTGTTTATTGTCTATTGTCTGTTGTCTAAATGGGACTAGCCCAGCATGCCGACTTGGTCAGCACAGACAGGGTGGGCCGAAGGGCCTGTTTCCTGCGCTGTACAGCTCTATGGCCCTGTGCCTCTAAGGCCATGGTGGTGCAAGAGGTGGTCCTGTAGCGTTCCCTTACCGAGGTAGGGTTAGGGTCGTGCGGGTCGGGTCAAGGACCCGATTGTTGCAGGACAGTAGTTGATCCTGAAGCTGTTGGTCTGCGGAACTCCAGCTGGCGCGGCGTCCGGAGCCTGGGAAGTAGCTCCCACCGCCGGCCCGCGGCCTACTTCTACCACGGGCGTGGCGGGGACTTACCATCAGGAGCGGGGTCCCTCGCCAGGGACCCCTGGAGGGGAGCTTCGACCGCCGGCCCTGCGGTCTGCAGTGCTTCTGGCTGCGGGGACTTTAAATCTTCGACCGCCGGCCTGCGGCCTACACCAACCTGAAGCGGCGGTCTCCGGTGGGGGAGGCACCGTTTCAGGACTTAACTTGACTTTTACTCATCTGGGCGCCCGCAGCGGTGGCTGCGGAGGGTTGAGGTCCCGACCACGGGGGAAATGGAGGAGGACTGGCCAAATGTTGTGCCTTCCACCACAGTGATGAATGCTGTGGTGGATGTTTGTGTTAAATTTTTATTGTGTTTTTGTGTGTTCTTTCTCATTGTACCGCTGCTGGCAAATTCATTTCACTTGCACTTTATGTGGAAGTGACGAATAAAACTGATTGATTGGTGGTGGGAGACTTCAGGCTTCTGCACCTCCTGCCCGACAGCAGCAGTGAGAAGAGGGCACGGCCCGGCTGGACTTCACACAACCACTAATTCTTCAGTCCCAGAAATGCCAGCCTATTTAAAAAAAAAACATTGCCAGGAAAGCAGGCATTATCTTGCAAAGCAAATAACCTGAGCGGATGCCTGATAACATTGCAATGTGACCAGTAATACCTTTCAGTTTCTAATCGGTAGGTAATGATGGTTGATAAGGCAGCCACGTGCAGATTGGGATTTGTCCCGTTCGAGATACAATGTGTTGGAAGGAACTGCAGATGCTGACTTGAACTGAAGATGGACTCCAAAAGCCGGAGTAACTCAGCGGGACAGGCAGCATCTCTGGAGAAAGATACAGAAAGCTGGAGTAACTCAGCGGGACAGGCAGCATCTGTGGAGAAAGATACAGAAAGCTGGAGTAACTCGGCGGGACAGGCAGCATCTGTGGAGAAAGATACAGAAAGCTGGAGTAACTCAGCGGGACAGGCAGCATCTGTGGAGAAAGATACAAAAAGCTGGAGTAACTCAGCGGGACAGGCAGCAAGCGTCTCTGGACAGAAGGAATAGGTGACGTTTCGGGTCGAGTCTGAAGAAGGGTTGTATACCTTTCTCCAGAGATGCTGTCTGACCTGCTGAGTTACTCCAGCTTCTTGCGTCTACACTGTGATCTTGTCCAACAGTTGAGAGATTGTTTCTCATGGTATTTTGACAGAACTCCCAGAGTGTAACGCATGAAGGCCTGGAAGCTGAACTTACACAATACCCGGTGCCAAGAATCCTTGACAAGAATCAGATTTTCCTTAAGACTTGGCCCACCGGGGTGTTGCAGTCAGAACCACACACACTGCACCGCTGGAAGTGGCTGGAAGTTCCATGGTTTCGTCAGGTGAAATGTAGTCTCACAGCAAGGAAACAGGCCCTTCAGCCCACCCAACATAGACACAAAAAGCTGCATTCATGGGCCTGTCCCACTTGGCGATTTTTTTAGGCAACTGCCGGCGACTGTCTTAGTCGTAGCAGGTCGCCGAAAAACCGGCGACAACCTACGTCATCCTGGCGACAACCTACAACAGTACCTAGGTCAGGAGAAGTCGAGCTACGCTCATTGGCATCAAACCCACTGCTGCCGAAATTTTTTTCAACACGTTGAAAATTTAGCGGCGACCAGAAAGACGCTCCGACTTTTTGCCGTGACTGAGGACATGTGGCGACAAACTAGTCGCCTGTAGTTGACTAAAAAATTGTCTAAGTGGGACAGGCCCATAACTCGGCGGGACAGGCAGCATCTCTGGAGAGAAGGAGTAGGTGACGTTTGGGGACGAGACCCTGGCTTCAGCCCGCCAAGTCCACGCCGACCATCGATCACACTAGTACACACTAGTTCTATGTTATCCCTCTTTCTCATCCACTCCCTACACACTAGGGGGCAATTTGCAGAGGGCCGATTCAACCTACAAACCCGCACGTCTTTGGGATGTGTTCTCAGGGAGAACGTGCAAACGCCACACAAACAACACCCGAGGTCAGGATTGAACCTGGGTCGCTGGGTCTGTGAGGCAGCAGCCCTACCCACCGTGCCGCCTCTCAAAAGCACGCAGCGCAATGAGCATCCTAGTGCCCGGATTCACTAAGAAACAGCAGTCTGGTGGACCCTGGTATTTTACAAATGGTTCTGAAATCTCACCACAATAAAAGCATAGAAGAACTGAATGGGCCCAGGACAGGAACAGGCCCTTCGGCCCACGATGTCCGTGCCGAATGTGAGGCCAAGACCAACTCTTAACTGCCTGCACATAATGCATATCGCTCCAAGATAGACACAAAGTGCTGGTGTAACTCAGCGGGACAGGCAGCATCTCTGGGGAGAAGGAATGGGTGACGTTTCGGGTCGAGACCCTTCTTCATTTGTGAACAATTGTTCATCCCAGTTTGGCAAAAGAATAAATCAGGGAAGGTAGTGCATCCGTGGATAACAAGAGAAATCAGGGATAGAATCAAAACAAAAAATGAAGCATACAAATTAGCCAGAAAAAGCAGCCTACCAGAGGACTGGGGAAAATTCAGAGTCCAGCAGAGGAGGACAAAGGGTTTAATTAGGAAAGGGAAAATAGATTATGAAAGAAAACTGGCAGGGAACATAAAAACTGACTGCAAAAGTTTTTATAGATATGTGAAGAGAAAAAGATTAGTTAAAATAAATGTAGGTCCCTTGCAGTCAGAAACAGGTGAATTGATCATGGGGAACAAGGACATGGCAGATCAATTGAATAACTACTTTGGTTCTGTCTTCACTAAGGAAGACTTAATTAATCTGCCGGAAATAGCAGGGGACCGGGGGTGAAATGAGATGGAGGAACTGAGTGAAATCCAGGTTAGCCGGGAAGTGGTGTTAGGTAAATTGAATGGATTAAAGGCCGATAAATCCCCAGGGCCAGATAGGCTGCATCCCAGAGTACTTAAGGAAGTAGCCCCAGAAATAGTGGATGCATTAGTGATAATTTTTCAAAACTCTTTAGATTCTGGAGTAGTTCCTGAGGATTGGAGGGTAGCTAATGTAACCCCACTTTTTAAAAAGGGAGGGAGAGAGAAAACGGGGAATTACAGACCAGTTAGTCTAACATCTGTAGTGGGGAAACTGCTAGAGTCAGTTATTAAAGATGGGATAGCAGCACATTTGGAAAGTGGTGCAATCATTGGACAAAGTCAGCATGGATTTACGAAAGGTAAATGATGTCTGACGAATCTTATAGAATTTTTCGAGGATGTAACTAGTAGAGTGGATAAGGGAGAACCAGTGGATGTGTTATATCTGGACTTTCAGAAGGCTTTCGACAAGGCCCCACATAAGAGATTAATATACAAACTTAAAGCACACGGTATTGGGGGTTCAGTATTGATGTGGATAGAGAACTGGCTGGCAGACAGGAAGCAAAGAGTAGGAGTAAACGGGTCCTTTTCAGAATGGCAGGCAGTGACTAGTGGGGTACCGCAAGGCTCAGTGCTGGGACCTCAGCTATTTACAATATATATTAATGATTTGGACGAGGGAATTGAATGCAACATCTCCAAGTTTGCGGATGACACGAAGCTGGGGGGCAGTGTTAGCTGTGAGGAGGATGCTAGGACGCTGCAAGATGACTTGGATAGGCTGGGTGAGTGGGCAAATGCATGGCAGATGCAGTATAATGTGGATAAATGTGAGGTTATCCACTTTGGTGGCAAAAATGGGAAAGTAGACTATTACCTGAATGGTGGCCAATTAGGAAAAGGGGAGATGCAACGAGACCTGGGTGTCATGGTACACCAGTCATAGAAAGTAGGCATGCAGGTGCAGCAGGCAGTGAAGAAAGCGAATGATATGTTTTCTCAACTATTCCCTTCTCTCCTTTAAGCAAACCACCCTAGGGGGAAAAGGTACTGACTACCTATCATATCTATGCCTCTCATAATTTTACATATGATATCGGTCTCCCCTTAAAATTGCCCCTTTTGTCCGTAAGTTTGAGGGGGTGGGAAGAAAATGAATTGAGAGACTTAAGAAGCTTTTGTTTATTTTAATTTAGAGATACAGTGAGAAAACAGGCCCTTCGGCCCACCTAGTCCATGCTGACCAGCGATCCCCGCACACTAACACTATCCTACACACACTGGGGACTATTTACAATTTTACCGAAGCCAATTAACCTACAAATCCGCACGTCTTTGGAGTGCGGGAGAAAACCGGAGCACCCGGAGAAAACCCACGCGGGTCACGGGCAGAACGCACCAACTCCGTACAGACAGCAAGATTCAACCCGGGTCTCTGGCGCTGTGAGGCAGCAACTCTACCGCTGTGCCACCGTGCCGCCCTTTGTCATTAAATATTACATTGTTATAAGGAGAGAGACTTCCAGCACTTTCTTGCATCTGCTGTGAAATGGTAAAAAAAAAAAAAACGGAGCTCAGAGTCCAGTGTAGGGTGGAAAATAATTATGCACGAACCTTTTAGATTTATAGCTCAAAAATTCGACAATATACTCTGTTTGTCAGTCCAGTTATGCAGCAGGACTTAAAAAACCATTTCCCCCTTTAGAAAATTATACTTATCCCATAGTTATCCAATTATTCTGGTTTCTTCTGTACAAATGTTTAATTATAGCCATAAATCTGAAGGGTTTTTAACAAATAATACTCCATTAACAGTATTAGTATAATCATGTATCTCATTCGGCCACGGGTGTTGAATACACTTGAGATGACAGGGAATCACAAAATAGGGGACAAAATGTGTAAGAAAGAACTGCAGATGCTGGTTTAAATCGAAGGAAGACACAAAATGCTGGAGTAACTCAGCGGGTGAGGCAGCATCTCTAGAGAGAAGGAATGGGCGACTTTTTTAGGTCGAGATCCAAGGGTCCAAGGGTCTCGAGCCGAAACGTCGCCCATTCCACAAAATAGGGGCCATGTTTTTCACTTGTGCCCAGGAGTCATAGAGTCAATAGAAAATAGACAATAGGTGCAGGAGTAGGCCATTCGGCCCTTCGAACCAGCACCGCCATTCAATGTGATCATGGCTGATCATCCACAATCAGTAGCCCGTTCCTGCCTTCTCCCCGTATCCCCTGACTCCGCTATCTTTAAGAGCCCTATCTAGCTCTCTCTTGAAAGTATCCAGAGAACTGGCCCCCACCGCCCTCTGAGGCAGAGAATTCCACAGACTCACAACTCTCTGTGAGAAAAAGTGTTTCCTCGTCTCTGTTCTAAATGGCTTACCCCTTATTCTTAAACTATGGCCCATGGTTCTGGACTCCCCCAACATCGGGAACATGTTTCCTGCCTCTAGCGTGTCTAAACCCTTAATAATCCTATATGTTTCAATAAGATATCCTCTCATCCTTCTAAATTCCAGAGTGTACAAGCCCAGCCGCTCCATTCTCTCAGCGTATGACAGTCCCGCCATCCCGGGAATTAAACTTGTAAACCTACGCTGCACTCCCTCAATAGCAAGAATGTCCTTCCTCAAATTAGGGGACCAAAACTGCACACAATACTCCAGGAGTGGTCTCACTAGGGCCCTGTACAAATGCAGAAATAACTCTTTGCTCCTATACTCAACTCCTCTTGTTATAAAGGCCAACATGCCATTCACTTTCTTCACTGCCTGCAGTACCTGCATGCTTACTTTCATAGACTGATGAACAAGGACTCCCAGATCCTGTTGTACTTCCCCTTTTCCAAACTTGACACCATTTAGATAATAATCTGCCTTCCTGTTTTTGCTACCAAATTGGATAACCTCACATTTATCCACATTAAACTGCATCTGCCATGCATCTGCCCACTCACCCAACCTGTCTAAGTCCCCCTGCATTCTCATAGCATCCTCCTCACGGCTCACACTGCCACCCAGCTTTGTGTCATCTGCAAATGTTACGACATGTCCACCATCGATGTTCCGGCCACTGAAGATCCAGCACCCCCATTGACACGGACAAAATCCCTAGAGTATTGGACAATCGGGGCATGTGCCTTCATCCTGAGAGAGTTAATTATTTACTTCCTTGTAAATTGTTAATTCTTCATTAAAGTTTCTAGCAGTCCTTGGTGTTTTTCGAGACATGGGAGAGATATAATCAGTAGGTCAGAGGGATAATGTTGGATTATTATTAGGTGACCTCAGTGGGTCTGGCCATACTCTCCAACCTGTGGTGTCACCGAGCAATGAAAAACATTGCTTGGAGCAGCATCGGAGACACGGATAACGTTAAAGTCAAATTACACATACAGTACATCATTCATGAATTGCTGTCAAATTCTACAGGATAGAAGGCTGTGTGAAAATTGTCAATAGACAATAGACAATAGGTGCAGGAGTAGGCCAATCGGCCCTTTGAGCCAGCACCGCCATTCAATGTGATCATGGCTGATCATCCACAATCAGTACCCCGTTCCTGCCTTCTCCCCATATCCCATGACCCCGCTATCTTTAAGAGCCCTATCTAGCTCTCTCTTTAAAGTATCCTGAGAACCGGCCTCCACCGCCCTCTGAGGCAGAGAATTCCACAGACTCACAACTCTCTGTGTGAAAAAGTGTTTCCTCATCTCCGTTCTAAATGGCTTACCCCTTATTCTTAAACTGTGGCCCCTGGTTCTGGACTCCCCCAACATCAGGAACATGTTTCCTGACTCTAGCATGTCCAAACCCTTAATGGTACCTAGGACGATGGAAATAGGGCAGGAAAATAGTGTTTGAGCTGTGAGATGGCAGAGCAAACTCTAGTGGCTGGGTTTCTCCTGTTATGTTCTTATGAAAGATGACACCTCTCATGGTACCACAATCCCTCAGCACTGCACGACATGCCAGCCTCGGTTATGAGGCCAAATCTCTCGAACAAAACAAATCGATAACTTGCTGATACAGACCTGAAACTAGCAGAAAGTTTTCCACTCTGTGGAGAAGCAATCTATTCACAATTAATCTCATCCACTGTAAAAACTCTTTGTTTAAGAAGGAACTGCAGATGCTGGAAAATCGAAGGTAGACAAAAATGCTGGAGAAACTCAGCGGGTGAGGCAGCATCCATGGAGCGAAGGAAATAGGCAACGTTTCAGGTCGAAAGTCTGAAGAAGGGTTTATACCCAAAACGTTGCCTTGTTTCCTTCGCTCCATAGATGCTGCCCCACCCGCTGAGTTTCTCCAGCACTTTTGTCTAACACTGTAAAAACTCTTTTGGCTTCTTCAATTTCCCAACCTATTGGATTGGTACCTACTGAGAAAGAAGCAATTTTTATCGAAGTTATTTTTAAAGCGTTGGAGAAAAGATTCAAAGCGCTGGAGTAATTCGAGTGAAAACGCACACCTCCAGTTTCCTTAAACACTTCAACTCCCCCTTCCGTTCCGAATCCGACCTTTCTGTCCTGGGCCTCCTCCATGGCCAGAGTGAGTCCCACCATAAATTGGAGGTACAGCACCTCATATTTCGCTTGGGCAGTATACACCCCAGCGGTATGAACATTGACTTCTCCAATTTCAGGTAGTCCTTGCTTTCTCCCTCCTTCCCCTCCCCTTCCCAGCTCTCCCACAGCCCATTGTCTCCGTCTCACCCTTTCTTCTTCCCCCCACCCCCACATCAGTCTGAGGAAGGGTCTCGACCTGAAACGTCACCTATTCCTTCGTTCCATAGATGCTGCCTCACCCGCTGAGTGTCTCCAGCATTTTTTATCTACCTCCAGTTTCAGGGACAGTTTCTTCCCAGCTGTTATCAGGCAACTGAACCATCCTACCACAACCAGTGAGCAGTGCTGAACTACTATCTACCTCATTGGTGACCCTCGGATTATCTTTGATCGGACTTTACCGGCTTTACCTTGCACTAAACATTATTCCTTTTATCGTGTATCTGTACACTGTGAATGGCTCGATTGTAATCATGTATTGTCTTTCCACTGACTGGTTAACACTCTACAAAAGCTTTTCGCTGTACCTCAGTCCACATAACAAACAAAACTGAAACTGACGTTTCACAGAGTGCTGGAGTAACTCAGCGGGTCAGGCAGCATCTGTGGAGAACATGGATAGGTAACTTTTCGGGTCAGGAACCTTCTTCAGACTAATTGTAGGGTCCTGACCTGAAACGTCTCCTATCCATGTTCACCATAGATGCTGCCTGACCCGCTGAGTTACTCCAGCACTCTGTGAAACGTCACCTATCCATGTTCTCCACAGATGCTGCCTGACCCGCTGAGTTACTCTGGCACAGTTGTACTTCTGTGCTTTGTAAGCTATACGGAACCACACTATAAATGATAAGGTAGACCAAAATGCTGGAGAAACTCAGCGGGTGCGGCAGCATCTATGGAGCGAAGGAAATAGGCAACGTTTCGGCCCGAAACCCTTCCGGGTTTCGGCCCGAAACGTTGCCTATTTCCTTCAGGGTTTCGGCCCGAAAGGTTGCCCATTTCCTTCGCTCCACAGATGCTGCCTGACCCGCTGAGTTACTCCAGCACCCTGTGAAACGTCACCTATCCATGTTCTCCACAGATGCTGCCTGACCCGCTGAGTTACTCCAGCACTCTGTGAAACGTCACCTATCCATGTTCTCCACAGATGCTGCCTGACCCGCTGAGTTACTCCAGCACTTTGTGTCTTTTCTTGTAAACCAACACCTACAGTTATTTTTTATCTACGTTGGACAAGAGATTGTTTTGGTGCTGAAATAGAAGGGCTGTAATCATATGGTCATAAGGTCACACATACGTAGATACATAGAAAATAGGTGCCAGAGTAGGCCATTTGGTCCTTCGAGCCAGCACCGCCATTCAAGGTGATCATGGCTGATCATCCCCAATCAGTACCCCGTTCCTGCCTTCTCCCCATATCCCTTGATTCCTAAGAGCCCTATTTAACTCTCTTTTGAATACATCCAGTGAATCAGCCTCCATGCCTTCTGAGGCAGAGAATGCCACAAATTCACAACTCTGGGTGAAAACGTTTTTCCCCCATCTCAGTTCTAAATGGCTTACCCCATGTTCTTAAACTGTGGCCCCTGGTTCTGGACTCCCCCAACATCGGGAACATGTTTCCTGACTCTAGCGTGTCCAAAACCTTAATAATCTTATATGTTTCTATAAGATGCCCTCTCATCCTTCTAAATTCCAGAGTGTACAAGCCCAGCCGCTCCATTCTTTCATCATCTCCCTCTGCCCTAAAAATATCCATTGACTTGGCTTCCAGAGCCTTCTGTGGCAAAGAATTCCACAGATTCACCACCCTTTGCCTAAAGAAATTCCTCCTCATCTCCTTCCTAAAAGAACGTCCTTTAATTCTAAAATCACAATGCGGTTAAGAGATTATTGACCAATATGAACAAAATTGATTATCTGTCTGCAATATTTGTGGATGTTTTAGCATATGTAATTTGCTCGGCTGCAAATAGTTTTTTTTAAATATTAATAACATTATTAATACACATTGAATGGCGGAGTAGACTCCCATGGGCCGAATGGCCTAATTCTATTGCTATAACTTGTGAATACTCCTCTAATACACATTTGGCTTTTTGCTTCTTCTTGTCTGCCAGTGACATTTCTTCTATTCCCTCCTCAATTCTTTGTGCAAAACCATGCACAGCCTCTCATTAAGGGGCGGTCACGGTGGCGCAGCGGGAGAGTTGCTGCCTTACAGCGAATGCGGCGCTGGAGACCCGGGTTCGAACCCGACTACGGGCGCTGTCTGTAGGGAGTTTGCACGTTCTCCCCGTGACCCGTGTAGGGGTTTTGTCCGAGATCTTCGGTTTCCTCCCGCACTCCACTAAGACGTGCAGGTTGACGGGCTTGGTGGTAAACGTTAAAAATTATCCCTAGTCGGTGTAGGATAGTGTTAGCGTGCGGGGATCGCTGGTCGGAGCCGACCCGGTGGGCCGAAGGGCCCGTTCCCGCGCTGTATCTCTGGACTAAAATTATCGACACCTTCAGGCGACCTGGTGCAATGGTACAATATTTGTCACACGTACCGAGTGGGAGTTGGCAGGTGGGTGGAGTAAGTGACACAGGCTGGAGGTGAAAAGGAGACAAAATGGTGTCAGATAGGGAGAGAAGAGAGAGAGCGAGATGTAAAGCTGGAGGAAGGAGTATGGGTGGTAGCAGGCAGTGGGTGGGGGTGTGGGGGGGGGGGGTGAGGATGGAGGGAGAATAAGAGATATAGGAAACTCGAGGATGGATGATAAACATACAGATGAGGGGGGGAAGGAGCAGAGTGACTGGGGTGGTGGGAAAAATGTATTTAAACACAGTGTATTCATTTAACATATTTTGGTCACTCTTCCACAAGGTCAATAGACAATAGACAATAGGTGCAGGAGTAGGCCATTCGGCCCTTCGAGCCAGCACCGCCATTCAATGTGATCATGGCTGATCATCCCCAATCAGTACCCCGTTCCTGCCTTCTCCCCATATCCCCTGACTCCGCTATCTTTAAGAGCCCTATCTAGCTCTCCCTTGAAAGCAATCCAGAGAATTGGCCTCCACTGCCTTGTGAGGCAGAGAATTCCACAGATTCACGAAGAGAGCTATGAGTCTGTGGAATTCTCTGCCTTAGAGGGCGGTGGAGGCCGGTTCTCTGGATACTTTCAAGGGAGAGCTAGATAGGGCTCTTAAAGATAGCGGAGTCAGGGGATATGGGGAGAAGGCAGGAACGGGGTACTGATTGTGGGTGATCAGCCATGATCACATTGAATGGCGGTGCTGGCTCGAAGGGCCGAATGGCCTACTCCTGCACCTATTGTCAATTGTCTATTGTCTGTGGTTGAAAAAGTTTTTCCTCATCTCCGTTCTAAACGGCCTGCCCCTTATTCTTAAATAATTGTAAAAACTTGTGTCGCGACGCTAAGAATTGTCAGGAACCTGTCATCGGCCGAACGGTTAAAAAATAGAATGAGTTGTGAACATGTGTTGTCATATTCTGCACTCAGTCAAGTGACATGGAGAAGATATGCTGGAAAATAAGCTGATTTGAATCAAATAATGTACGGGGAAGGCATTACTTTTTAATTGAATACAGCATTGCAGGACAATAGTGCGTGATTGAGTGCAGGGGAGGGGGGAGGGAGGAATATTTGGGAAATGTTCCCATTCTGGAGACTGTTCACTGAGTGAGCCATATCAACGCCGTCATCAGTATCTGGAATAACTTTGGTACGAATATTCCCACTGAAACTCTTCAGGAATGTCTGAATTGGAAGCTGCTTCTAAACAAGGTAACCCGATTCCTTCAAAGTTTATATCCAGAATTTGACTTGGCCAAAACGATCGTGGCACAGCCAGTCTGGAATTGACAACCTGCCAACATTTCTATGAGATATTAATATTCGATATTTCCACGGGTTAAAAATGTGAAACTGCTTCCACATGCCACGTTAAATAAAAAGCGGGGGGACAGAATAAGGAGTTGACAAGATTGTTGATAGTGTGGGCGTGAGAGAGGGGGAGGGGAGAGCACATTAGCCCAGTATAGACACATAGGGCTGAAGGGCTGGAAAAATCAAAGGTAGACAAAAATGCTGGAGAAACTCAGCAGGTGAGGCAGCATCTATGGAGCGAAGGAATAGGTGACGTTTCGGGTCGAGACCCTTCCGGGTCTCGACCCGAAACGTCACCTATTCCTTCGCTCCATCAATGATTCCGGGTCTCGACCCAAACGTCACCTATTCCTTCGCTCCATAGATGCTGCCTCACCTGGCTCGGACAAAACACTGAACTTTATTAGCCAATTAACTGTTATTTGTACTTTATCAGTATATTGATTCATGTGTGTATATATTTATTGAATGCCTTGTAGTCAATGCCTACTATGTTCTGTTGTGCTGAAGCAAAGCAAGAATTTCATTGTCCTATCTGGGACACATGACAATAAACTCACTTGACTTGAGTTTCTCCAGCATTTTTGTCTACCTGTGCTGGGATATGATGTGATTTAAGTTGCCAGGACTAGAGGGCGTGAGTTATAGGGAGAGTTGAGTAGGCTGGGTCTCTATTCCATGGAGCGCGGGAGGATGAGGGGTGATCTATAGAGGTGTGCAAAATCATGAGCTGAAATAGATCGGGGAATCGAGGACCAGAGACATAAGTTTAAAGTGAAGGGGAATAGATTTGATCGGAATCTGGAGGGGTAACTGCTTCACACAGAGGGTGGTGGGTGTATGGAATGAGCTGCCAGAGGAGGTAGTTGAGGCAGGGGACTATCACAACATTTAAGAAACAGTTAGACAGGTACATGGATAGGACACATTTGGAGGGATACGGGCCAAATGCAGGCAGGTGTGACTAGTGTAGCTGGGACATGTAGGCCGGTGTGGCCAAGTTGGGCCGATGGGCCTGTTACCATGCTGTATCACTCTATAACTCTGTGACAAAATTAGGTAACGGCATCTTTGGTCTTTCCTTCTTGCCATTCCTAATTTAAAAAATGTAGAAAAATCTATCATTCAGCTGTGATTTATAAAACGCAGGGACAGAGAGTATAGAACAGTATAGCACAAGAACAGGCCCTTCGGCCCACATCTGTTGCCGGCCCTGTTCTGTTCTGGCCTTCCCTATCTTCAGTCTGAAGAAGGGTTCCGACCCAAAACGTCACCTATTACTTTTCTCCACAGATGCTGCCTGACCCGCTGAGTTACTCCAGCACTCTGTGAAACGTCACCTATCCATGTTCTCCCACAGATGCTGCCTGACCCGCTGAGTTACTCCAGCACAGTGTACTTCTGTGCTTTGTAAGCTATACGGAACCACACTATAAATGATAAGGTAGACCAAAATGATGGAGAAACTCAGCGGGTGCGGCAGCATCTATGGAGCGAAGGAATAGGCAACGTTTCGGCCCGAAACCCTTCCGGGTTTCGGCCCCGAAACGTTGCCTATTTCCTTCAGGGTTTCGGCCCGAAAAGGTTGCCCATTCCTTCGCTCCACAGATGCTGCCTGACCCGCTGAGTTACTCCAGCACTCTGTGAAACGTCACCTATTGCTTTTCTCCACAGATGCTGCCTGACCCGCTGAGTTACTCCAGCACTCTGTGAAACGTCACCTATCCATGTTCTCCACAGATGCTGCCTGACCCGCTGAGTTACTCCAGCACTCTGTGAAACGTCACCTATTACTTTTCTCCACAGATGCTGCCTGACCCGCTGAGTTACTCAGCACTCTGTGTCTACCTTCGGTCCACAATGTCTTTGCTGAACCTGATGGCAGGTTAAGCTAATCTCCTGTGCCAGTGCGTGACACATGTCCCTCCATTCCCTGCATACCCGTGTACCAATCCAAAAGTCTCTTCAGTACCATTATCGTATCTCAAATGTTCTTTATTATCGAAAACAACACTTGAACTACACGTGTACCTGGTCAGGAATGAACGTTTTTAAGCTCTTGTCTTCGTGAAGAGCACTAGCTACTGAACATACTGTTAAGCCCGCAAACGTAAAGCCCTGTCACGTGACAGTCCCGACCAATGACGAGGGTTCTGTATACACAGCTTAACCACTAGGTGGGCTCTACATGAACCCCCCCCCCCCCCCCCCCCCCCAGAACCAGAGGAAAGAAAACGAGCTGGTCCCCAATTGTAGGGGGGGGGAGGTTTGATGTAGCGGCACCTAGTGGTTAAGCTGTGTATACAGAACCCTTCCACGTGACAGTCCCGACCGAGGGTTTTGTATACACAGCTTAACCACTAGGTGCCGCTACACTGCCTCCACCGCCTTCCCCTGGCAACGCGTTCCCAGGTACCAACCACCCTCTGTGTAAAACATTTCCCTTGCTCATCTCCTTTAAACTTTGCCCCTCTCTCTCTGTCTTTAAAGCAATGCCCGCCTACTCTTGGATATTTCCATCCTGAGGAAAAAGTTCTGACTGCATCCGTTGAATTGAATGTCAATGGGTGCTATTCTGGCTATTGAGGGAATGCAGCATAGGCTCGCCAGGTTAATTCCCGGGATGGCCGGACTGTCATATGCTGAGAGAATGGAGCGGTGGGCTTGTACACTCTGGAATTTAGAAGGATGAGAGGGGATCTTATTGAAACATATAAGGAGGCAGGAAACATGTTCCCGATGTTGGGGGAGTCCAGAACCAGGGGCCACAGTTTAAGAATAAGGGGTAAGTCATTTAGAACGGAGATGAGGAAACACTTTTTCACACAGAGTTGTGAATCTGCGGAATTCTCTGCCTCAGAAGGCGGTGGAGGCCAATTCTCTGGATGCTTTCAAGAGAGAGCTAGATAGGGCTCTTAAAAATAGCGGAGTCAGGGGATATGGAGAGAAGGCAGGAACGGGGTACTGATTGTGGATGATCAGCCACGATCACATTGAATGGCTCGAAGGGCCGAATGGCCTACTCCTGCACCTATTGTCTATTGTTTATTGAATAGAATTGAATATATTTTATTAATAATAATAATAATAGATTTTATTTATATAGCGCTTTTCAGGACTCAAAGTCGCTTTACAATTGAGAGTCAGGAATAAACAAAACAAAATAGAGCAGTAAGACAGAGGGGAGGGGAACATGGGACTAAGGGTATGCAGAGGTGAAGAGATGGGTCTTGAGGCGGGACTGGAAGATGGTGAGGGACTCAGAATTTCGGACCGGTTGTGGGAGGGAATTCCAGAGCCTGGGAGCTGCCCTGGAGAAGGCTCTGCCTCCAAAAGTGCAGAGGTTTGATTTCGGAGTGGAGAGGAGACCAGCTGATGTGGATCTGAGGGACCGTGAGGGTTGGTAGGGGGAGAGGAGATCAATGAGATAAGGGGGGGCCAGGTTGTTGAGGGCTTTGTAGGTGAGGACCAGGATTTTGTAGGTGATCCGGTGGGTAATGGGAAGCCAGTGAAGTTCTTTGAGAACTGGGGTGATGTGGTGCCAGGATTTGGTGTGGGTAAAGAGTCGGGCGGCTGCATTTTGGACCAGTTGGAGTCGTTTGATGCTGCTGGAAGTGATTCCGAAAAGAAGAGAGTTACAGTAGTCCAGTCGGGAGGAGATGAAGGCATGGATGAGTCTTTCAGCAGCGGGGGGTGTGAGAGACGATCTGAATTTTTGCAATGTTGCGGAGGTGAAAAAATGATGTTTTGACAACATGGCGGATGTGAGGCTCAAGGGAGAGGGTTGAGTCAAGGATCACGCCAAGGTTGCGTGCCTGAGGAGATGGGGAGACAGTGGTGCCGTCGATAGTGAGAGTGGGGTTGTTCATTTTAGTGAGTGTTGATTTGGAGCCAATGAGGAGAAATTCTGTTTTGCTACTGTTTAATTTAAGGAAGTTGAGTTGCATCCAAGATTTGATGGCTGATAGGCAGGAGTTGATATGGGAGAGAGGGGGGTGGTGGGGGGACTTGGTGCTGAGATAGATCTGGGTGTCATCAGCATAGCAATGGAAGTCCAGTTTGAAGTGACGGAGTATATGACCAAGGGGGAGGATGTAGATGATGAAGAGGAGGGGACCGAGAACGGAGCCTTGGGGAACGCCTTGAGTGACAGTGGCTGTGGCAGAGGTGTGGTTATGGAGAGAGATGAAGTGGGATCGGTTGGAAAGGTAAGAACGGAACCAGCTGAGTGCAGAACCTTCAATGCCAAGGTCCCTAATGTATGTGTACATACATTAGCCATGTATGTACACATACAATGAATTTGCCTTGATGCTTTGTAGCAAGTAACCACACGATATACAGTAGACAATTAAAAATAAAACATTATAGTTTAAACATGTGAAGAATGAAATAAAAATACAGAACAAAAGGAGGCTACAGACTTTTGGTTATTGAGTAGAGCGACTACTCGTGGAAAAAAAGTTGTTTTTATGTCTGGCTGTGGCAGCTTTGACAGTCCGGAGTCGCCTTCCAGAGGGAAGTGATTCAAAGAGTTTGTGGCCAGGGTGAGAGGGGTCAGAGATGATCTTACCCACTCGCTTCCTGGCCCTTGCAGTGTACAGTTCGTTGATGGGGTGAAGGTTGCAGCCGACAACCTTCTTCCGCTGATCGAACTGATTTTTACTCTCTGCGTAAGAATGTCTGTTTGTACATCAGCATTGGTACATTCCACTCCTCACACTGGCTCGTGCGTGAGTGGTTTTTGCTCCAATATTTCAATTGTAGATGATAGCCAGTAAAAACATAACTTGCTGTTTCATGCTGGTCTGGTCCAGGCTATTCCAGTTTAGTTCATTGCCCCGTGTACCGAGGTACAGTGAAAAGCTTTTGTTGCGTGCTAACCAGTCAGCGGAAAGACAATACATGATTACAATCGAGCCGTTTACAGTGTACAGATACAGGATAAGGGAATAACGTTTAGTGCAAGGTAAAGCCAGTAAAGTCCGATGGGAGTTAGTCTGAGGGTCACCGATGAGGTAGATGGGAGGTCAGTACCGCTCTCTTGTTGTTGAGAGGGTGGTTCAGTTGCCTGAGAACAGCTGGGAAGAAATTGTCCCTCAACCTGAAGGTGTTACAGGCAGAATGTTAAGGGGTTCAAGAAGGAACTGCAGATGCTGGAAAATCGAAGTCTGAAGAAGGGTTTCGGCCCGAAACGTTGCCTATTTCCTTCGCTTCATAGATGCTGCCGCACCCGCTGAGTTTCTCCAGCACTTTTGTCTACCTTCAGAACGTTAAGGGCTTGTCCCACTTGGGAATTTTTTTCGGCGACTGCCGGCATCATTTAGTGACCTATCAGGTTACCGAAAAATACGCGGCATGATTCGGCTGCGACGCGGCGTGATGACATATAATAATAGATTTATTTAATTATTTATTTATTTGTTTTTATTTGATATTTTATTTTATTTACATATGACGCGAAGATGTTTTATCAAGTGTCGCAACATTTATTTTTGTCGCCACTGGATTTTAAAATGGCGACACCGATATGACACCGGCATCATGGCCAAGTGGGACAGGCCCTTAAAGGTTTTGGAGATGGTGCAGAGGAGGTTTTGCAGAATGTTGCCTGGATGAGACGGCATGAGCCACAGGGAGCGATCGGACAGACATGAATTGTTTTCACTAGAACACGGGAGGTTAAGGTACGTCAAACTATGAGAGGCGTAGGTTGGATGGACAGTCAGAATCCTTTCCCAGGATGGAGACGTCAAATACTAGGGAGCGGAGCTTTAAAGTGAGAGTGGCAAAGTTTAAAGGTGCAGTCCGGGACAAAATATTTACACAGACAAGTCGTCACTTATAATTCTATAGCACATTTAAAAAACAACTCTCGTTGACCAAAGTGCTTTACAATTGGTGGAGGTACCAACCTTATACAACAGTGGTAAACAGAGGGTGGTAAATGTCGGGAACACGCTGCCAGGGGTGGTGGTGGTGGTGGAGGCAGATACGACAATGGTGTTTAAGAGGCTTTTAGATAGATGGAGGGATATGTATCACGTGCAGGTAGAGGCGATCAGAGCAAACTTGGCATCATGGTCAGCACAGACGTTGTGGGCCGAATGGCCTGTTCTGTGCTATCCTGTTCTATGTTCAATGACTCCTTGTGTACTGCTTTGGTGTGATCTACTATTCTTGCACTCTTTCACTTGGGTATCATACGCTTGTGTACAATAAGAATTTTACTGTCAGCAAAAAAAAGAGTTTTGCTGGACCCAGGTACAGCACCTTCTCTAAAGATGTGTCATAACGCACTTTCTTTACTTCTGTTTATTCATACTATACATTATACACATAGGTTTCTGTCCTAGCTGTCCGTGGTCTGTCACCAGAACCAGAGAGAGAGCACTGGGTGGGAAGGTTGTAATTATACTGATGATGTGGGGTGTGGTTAGTAGTGGTGAGGTCACTATGTTAAAGGTACATGCACATATCATCTACACATGTAACAATAAAATACCATTGACATATTTGGGCGGCACGTTGGCGCAGCGGTAGAGTTGCTGCCTCACGGTGCCAGAGACCCGGGTTCCATCCCGACTATGGGCGCTGTCTGTACGGAGTTTGTACCTTCTCCCCGTGACCTGCATGGGCTTTGCAGGCTAATTGGCCTTGATAAAATTGAAAATGGTCCCTAGTGCGTGTAGGATAGTGTTAGCGTGCGGGGTGATCGCTGGTCGGCGCGGACTCAGTGGGCCAAAAGGGCCGTTTCCGCGCTGTATCTCGAAATCTGAAGTCTACAGTCTAAAGTAAAGTCTATTGAGGGTCAGTCTGAAGAAGGGTCTCGGTCCGAAACGTCACCTATTTCATTCGCTCCATAGATGCTGCCTCACCCGCTGAGTTTCTCCAGCATTTTTGTCTACCTTCGAATTTTTCCAGCATCTGCAGTTCCTTCTTAAACATAAGCACTTTGATACTCATTTTACGAAGGTCTCATTGAACGGACCCTCTCTGCTCATTAACCTATCAGACCATCAGTCTGAAGGATGGTTCCGACCCCAAAATGTTCTTCATAGATGCTGACTGACCCGCAGTGTTACTCCAGCACTCAGTTCCTTGTTTTGTAAGCCAGCATCTGCAGTTCCTTGTGTCTGCAACTGATTCAAATGGTTTAATTTAGAGTTATTTTTCAGAGTTGAGTTTTTAGTTTAGTTTAGAGATACAGCATGGAAACAGGACCTTGTCTTTGCCAACCAAGATGCCTCATCTACACTCGTGGGACCAGGTGGAACCAGTGTGAATGGGTGATCAATGGGCGGCACGGCCTCAGTGGGCCGAAGGGCCTTTTTCCATACTGTATCTCCAAACTAAACTGAACTAAACTAAACCAATTGTTGATAAAAATGCAAAATACAATTGTTTGATTCCGACAATTCTTCAAGGTTCCAAAAAATGTGTTTTAATCCCCTGGCATTCGTTAGTTTTGTACCCTGTTCAATCTTATAACTTTCTTTTTCAGGTTGCTGAGCGAATCACCTACTTTCAATAGACAATAGACAATAGACAATAGACAATAGACAATAGGTGCAGGAGTCGGCCATTCGGCCCTTCGAGCCAGCACTGCCATTCAATGTGATCATGGCTGATCATCCCCAATCAGTACCCCGTTCCTGCCTTCTCCCCATATCCCCTGACTCCGCTATCTTTTAGAGACCTATCTAGCTCTCTCTTGAAAGCATCCAGAGAACCGGCCTCCACCGCCCTCTGAGGCAGAGAATTCCACAGACTCACAACTCTCTGTGAGGAAAAGTGTTTCCTCGTCTCCGTTCTAAATGGCTTACTCCTTATTCTTAAACTGTGGCCCCTGGTTCTGGACTCCCCCAACATCGGGAACAAGTTCCCTGCCTCTAGCGTGTCCAAACCCTTAATAATCTTATATGTTTCAATAAGATCCCCTCTCATCCTTCTAAACTCCAGAACTCTAAACCCCAACCCCTCCATTCTCTCAGCATATGACAGTCCCGCCATCCCGGGAATTAACCTGGTGAACCTACCTAAACAAGATGGCGGACTGCAGAAGTGGGCCGCCGTTGTGTATGGCTGCTCTCCCTGCCGTCCGCCCTTTCACCCTTTTTTATTTTTATTTTTAGTCCTGTCAAAAAACAAATGTTAGTTGGAGGTCTTTTATGTGGTGGGTGGGGGAGGGGAAGGGGGAAACTTTATTTCTTAGTCCCTTCCTGGCCGGAGAGGCGGCTTCCCTCCGAGCTGCTTCTTCGCCCCTCCCTCGTGGCCTACCATCGAAACTGGAGCGGCGTTCTATGTCGGGACCGGCCAGGACTGCAGCTTCGGCGGCGGCACAGCGCTGGGACACCAACACGGAGCGGGTGATGCCTTACCGGGTCGCCGTGCGGTAAGCTGTGACCGCCGACTCCAACATCGAGGAGCTGTGCCTGCGGAGCGTCCAGGAGCGGGCGGCACTGGATTTGGAGCTTGGGACCCGAGATGGCCAGAGACGGAGCTCCAACCAACGCGGCCCGAGGTCTTCAGGGGCCGTGGTCTCCGTGGAGGGAGCGGCCGCTCCAGACATTCTCCAAGCTGCTGAGGAGTGTTCACCCGACGCCGGAGTTCCAGCCTCACGGCAAAGAGGGCCTGAAAACATCGGACTGGCTGCGGAGGCCACAAATAGGCCCCGACCTCGGGTGTTTCACAGAGAAAGAGGACTGAACTTTTTGTTGCCTTTCCCCACAGTGGAATTTTGATTCCGTTGTGGGGGGACGTTCATGTTGAATTCTATAATGTGTTATGTCATTTTTCTGATTTTTAATTTTTCTATGGATGTACGGAAACTTAATTATGTATTTTATTATTTATTTTATGTAAAGCACTTTGGTTTCAACGCGAGTTGATTTAAACGTGCTATATAAATAAAATGTACTTACTACTTACTTACTTACGCTGGGCTCCCTCAATAGCAAGAATGTCCTACCTCAAATTAGGAAGGGAATCATTATTGTGAATAACCTGCCCACGTCATTATGCAAGAAAGAGTAAGAATGGGTGATTGATGGCCAGCATACACTTGTTGGGCCGAAGGGCCTGTTTCAATCAACCAATCAATGAACCAATTAATGAATCAATCATAGTTTGGGCCTTGGCTGGGCGATGCATGATGCCGTGTGGGGTATCACTGGTACCGTGCATGTTCTCCAGAGACCCTGTCTATATATACGTTGAATTCTCAATGATTGATGTGTTCAGGTATTTTGAGTTTCCCCGTGTGGGTTTAACACGATACGCCATATTTCAGTGGCTGTGGTGTTATTAGCGACGCATTTTCCGACCATGTGTGAACAAAGATGAGCGGGCGGCCAAGAACTGTGAAATCAGAAGCTTCAACAATGGAGTAGAAACGGCCACACAGTTTATGGTAAACGGATTTACAGAGGGCCAATGCGAGCTTGATATCCAAGCCCAGAGTTGCTGCAAAGATGTACAACTGACTCGGAGACACAAGGAGCAGCAGGCGTCACGGTGGCGCAGCGGTGGAGTCGCTGCCTCACGGCGCCAGGGAGCCGGGTTCGATCCTGACTACGGGTGCTGTCTGTATGGAGTTTGCACATTCTGCGTGGGGTTTCTCCGGGTGCTCCAATTTCCTCCCACACTCCAAAGATGTAGGTTATTTGGCTTGGTATGAATGTAAATTGTCCCTAGTGTGTGCAGGATAGTACGGGGATCGCTGGTCGGTGTAGATTCGGTGGGCTGAAGGGCCTGTTTCCGCCCTGTTACTCTAAACTAAACTAAACTAAACATGCTGGAATTTTGAGCAAAACACTAAATGCTGGAGGAACTCAACGGGTCAGACAGCATCTGTGGAGGGAATGGACGGACGACGTCTTGGGTCGGGAATAGACGCAAAATGCTGGAGTAACTCAGCGGGACAGGCAGCACCTCTGGGGAGAAGGAAGGCTGAAGTTTCGGGTCGAGACCCTCCTTCAGACTGAGAGTCGAGGGAGAGGGAAATTAGAGATATGAAAAGTCACAAGGAGCAAATGAGTGAAAGGTATGAAGAGAACAAATTAAAGCCAGAAACGATGATCAAGGAATAGTGGAGCCCACAATGGTCAATTGTTGGCTGTGGAAAAAGTGATAATGAGTGATACAAACAATGAAACTAGTAGGAGTAGGGTGGGGGAGGGATGAAAAGAGAGGGGAAAGCAAGGGTTAGTGAAATCAATATTCATACTGCTGGGATGTGAGCTGTCCAAGCGAAATATGAGGCGCTGGATCAGAACAATAGAGAACAGACAATAGACAATAGACAATAGGTGCAGGAGTAGACCATTCGGCCCTTCGAGCCAGCACCACCATTTACTGTGATCATGGCTGATCATCCCCAATCAGTACCCCGTTCCTGCCTTCTCCCCGTATCAATATCAATATCAATATCAGTTCTATTCCTCACTTGCACATAAAGTGCAAGTGAAATGAATTTGCCAGCAGCGGCACAATGAGAAAAGAAAGGGAAAGTGGGACAGTCCCTTTACAGTGCCAGAGTTCCTTCACGCTCCAAGATGGCGTACAGCCCAGGCGACTATTAGCGTGCTATCCACAGCAGCAGATGTACAATCACATATTACAACCGCTCCACACTCCTGAGTCTCTACGGCTGCAGCGACATTTCTTACTTTAACTATGATATTTCCTTATCATTTATCTGTACCCTGTAAATGGCTCGATTGTAATCATGTACTGCCTTTCCGCTGACTGGTTAGCACGCAACAAAACCTTTTCATTGTACCTCGGTACACGTGACAGTAAACCGAACTGATTACTGATCCGAAGGTTGACAAAAATTCTGGAGAAACTCAGCGGGTGAGGCAGCATCTATAGAGCGAAGGGATAGGTGACGTTTCGGGTCGAGACTGAAGAAGGGTCACGACCCGAAAACGTCGCCCATTCCTTCGCTCCATAGATGCTGCCTCACCCGCTGAGTTTCTCCAGCATTTTTGCCTACCTTCGATTTTTCCAGCATCTGCAGTTCTTTCTTCAACATGACTACTGATCTGGGTTCGATCGTGACTGCGGGTGGAGTTTTGCACGTTCTCCCCGTGGCCTGCGTGGGTTTTCTCCGGGTGCTCCGGTTTCCTGCCACGCACCAAAGACGTACAGGTTTGTAGGTTAATTTGCTTCTGTAAATTGTAAATTGTTCCTAGTGCGTGTGGGATAGTGCTAGTGTACGGGGTGATCGCTGGTCGGCGCGGACTCGGTGGGGGGGGGGGCGTATGACTCGTTTCCACGCTGTACCTCTCAAACTTAAACTGAAAAAAATCTTTTCAACTTCACCTTGCAACCAAAGCTTACACCAGCACGACTCACAACTTCCCTGGTGATTTTTGTGTTGATAATATTATAAAATCCGAGATGACATGGAGATAAACATCATTAACATCGGAGATTATGAAGTTAAAGTCGAATATATGTTTGTTTGGATGAAGTGGCTTTTCTCCCTTTTATTTCCCTTAGAAAAATATCCTGCTACTTTCATCCTCCTTTTTCCTATCAAAGTGGGCCGTTGGCAGGCAGCGTTAAGTAAACAGTGGATGGGAGCTGCTCGCCAGTGCTTCCTGAAGGGTTCACCAGTCGCTCTGCTCTCCGAGTCCCTGCAAGGAAGCCCTGCATCAGACGCCAGGTCATTAATCAGCCTGGGAACTCAGCGCAGATTCCCCACCTTCTGCAAAGCCACACAACGCCGATCTATGCCTTTTGCAGTCTTGCCCAGCTTTTACTCATCAGAATTTCACTTTGCCCTGTGAAACGTATCATGATTTATTTTCCTTTCATTATACTTTTTGGTGAAGAGTCTCTTTTTACATGTGGCCTGGAGTTTGTTTTTCCACTTGGGCCCGTTTCACCGACTCGACGTGGCCAACTATTCATTGTTTTTCTTTCCCCTCCTTTCCCTGCCTAACTTTTTACATCTTCATTGTACTGTTCCCCCATCCTCTCTTCATCCTTTGGGCCTCTGCTCCATAATTAGATCCGTTATTCCTCCCCACGCTCTCTCCTCCCTCCCCTCCCAAATACAACAATCTGTAGGATTTTTGCAGCTTTCCATGGGGAGGAATAACGGATCTAATTTTCTCATTACTGTTCCATTCCTTGAAGACCTTAATTTTTCTATCTGCCTTTGCCATTGTTTACCTTGTTGTGAAGGTTCAGTCTCAGCTGTCGCAGTCGTACAACCAGACTTTAGTTTGTGAATGGGTGAAGTTTCAGGTCTCGACCCCGAAACGTCACCCATTCCTTCTCTCCAGAGATGCTGCCTGACCCGCTGAGTTACTCCAGCATTTCATGAGGTTAATTCCTGGGATGGCGGGACTGTCATATGCTGGGAGAATGGAGCAGCTGGGCTTGTATACTTTGGACTTTGGAAGGATGAGAGGGTATTATTAAGGGCTTGGACATGCTAGAGGCAGGAAACATGTTCCCGATGTTGGGGGAGTCCAGAACCAGGGGCCACAGTTTAAGAATAAGCGGTAAGCCATTTAGAACGGAGACGAGGAAACACTTTTTCACACAGATAGTTGTGAGTCTGTGGAATTCTCTGCCTCAGAGGCCGGTGGTGGCCAGTTCTCTGGATACTTTCAAGAGAGAGCTAGATACGGCTCTTAAAGATAGCGGAGTCAGGGGATATGGGGAGAAGGCAGGAACGGGGTACTGATTGGGGATGATCAGCCATCATTACATTGAATGGCGGTGCTGGCTCAAAGGGCCGAATGGCCTACTCCTGCACCTATTGTTTATTGTCATTTTGTGTCTACCTTTGATTTTATCCAGCATCTGGACGGAGTTTGTACGTTCTTCCCGTGAACTGCGTGGGTTTTCTCCGGGTGCTCCGGTTTCCCCCCACACACTCCAAAGACGTGCAGGTTTGTAACAGCTTGTGTAAATTGCCTCTAGAGTGTAGAATGGGAAAGTGGGATAACGTAGAACTAATGTAACAAGATGATCGATGGTCGGTGTGGACTCGTTGGGCAGCATTTCTCAAGAAAAAGAATGGGTGACGTTTAGGGTCAGGACCCTAAGGATGGTTGCGACCCGAAAAATCATCTAGGAGGAATTTCTTTACTCAGATGGTGGTGAATCTGTGGAATTCTTCACCACAGAAGGCCGTGGAGGCCATGCCAATGAATATTTTTAAGGCAGAGATAGATAAATTCTTGATTAGTACGGGTGTCAGGGATTATAGACAATAGCCAAGACATGCAGGAGTAGGCCATTCTTCCCTTCGAGCCAGCACCGCCATTCACTGTGATCATGGCTGATCATCAACAATCAGTACCCCGTTCCTGCTTTCTCCCCTGACTCCGCTATCTTTAAGAGCTCTATCTTACTCTCTCTTGAAAGCATCCAGAGAATCGGCCTCCATCGCCCTCTGAGGAGGGGAGAAGGCAGGAGAATGGGGTTGGGAGGGAGAGATAGATCAGCCATGATTGAATGGCCGAATGGCCTAATTCTGCTCCTATCACTTATAACCTTATGATACAGTTGGAAAAATGTGCATGCTGTTTTTGTGGAAGTGCACAAACGCTTTGAACTGTGAATAAATGGATTTGTTGTGTAACGTTGAGAGTTCAAAAGTGTTGCCATGGCAACTCATTCCATCACAAGTTATCATGGAACATTTTTTTTAATAAAAAGGGATTGGTAAAAACTCATTAAAAAAATGTATTACAAACCTTCAAAAAGTGCCAGAGATAGAATAACATTTTAGCCTCAACGTCTGTAAATACTGACCGAAATTCTCACATTTGAGTTTGAGCTTGAGGTTATTGTCACATGTACCGAGGTACAGTGATAAGCTTTTGTTGCGTGCTAACCAGTCAGTGGAAAGACAATACATACTTACAAGGTTATGGGGAGAAGGCAGGAGAACGGGGTTAGGAGGGAGAGATAGATCAGCCGTGATTGAATTGCGGAATAGACTTGATGGGCCGAATGGCCTAATTCTAGTCCTGTCACTTATGAACAATCGAACTGTCCACAGTGTACAGATACATGATAAAGGGAACAATGTGGATAACAATTAGTGCAAGATAAAATCCAGTAAAGTCTGATCAAAGATAGTCTCCAATGAGTTAGATAGCAGTCCAGCACCGCTCTATAGTTGGCGGTAGGATGGTTCAGTTGCCTGATAACAGCTGGGAAGAAAACTGTCCCTGAATCTGGGAATCTGCAGGAACGGGGTACAGATTGGGGATGATCAGCCATGATCACATTGAATGGCGGTGCTGGCTTGAAGGGCCAAATGGCCTACTCCTGCACCTATTGTCTATTGTGTGCCTTTTCACACTTCTGTGCCTCTTGCCCGATGGGAGAGGGCAGAGGACGGAGTGACCGGGGTGCGACTGGTCCTCCATTATGCTGCTGGCCTTGCCGAGGTAGCGTGAGCTGCAGATGGAGTCAATGGAAGGCAGGTCGGTTTGCGTGATTGTCTGGGCTGCGTCCGCAACCCTCTGCGATTCCTTGCGGTCTTGGGTGGAGCTTTGTCGAACGCTGGATTAGATGCAGGGGTGATTGAGCATGTGGGTGATCTAATGGAAATTCTTATCGTCTTGGTGCGCATATCGCAACGTTTGGTGGGTCACGAGTAAAGCCTTAAATCAATATTCCCATCAACAAATTACGTGCTTGAAGCAGTTGGTGTGTTTGTCCTGCTGATAAAAAACTCACATGTTATTTTCACAATTGCCCTTTCCAAACCCCGAGTCATCAAAATTCAAACAGGAAAAATAGACCAGAATAAAAAATTGAAGAATAAATAGAAAATGAAATGGCAGTGCGATGTATGCTTATGTAAACTTGATTTGTGGTTTAGATACTCGAATCATTTTCTTTTAAAAAAAACAAATGAAATGATCAAATTCATACATCTGCGAGGATCTTTAAATGATAACACATGTATACACAGAAGTCTAGAAAATGGATAACTCTGTGTCTGTTTCCACATTAAAAGAAATCACAAGGACCTACTTCATCGCCAGTAGATTACGTAAGCAACCTTTTCTGGGTGAAATCAAATTCATTGCAAACTTAACTACTTGCCACAGTGCACTGTTTTATTAGCATCCGGTGCATATTGAATGATTCTACTCCCCCCACCCCACCTATCCTTTATATGTCTCCCCCCACCCCCTCACCCCTCTCCCGCACCCCCAACTCCACATTAAGGATAAGGAGTAAGCCATTTAGAACGGAGACGAAGAAACACCTTTTCTCACAGAGAGTGGAGAGTCTGTGGAATTCTCTGCCTCAGAGGGCGGTGGAGGCAGGTTCTCTGGATACTTTCAAGAGAGAGCTAGATAGGGCTGTTAAAGATAGCGGAGTCAGAGGATATGGGGAGAAGGCAGGAACTGGGTACTGATTGGGGATGATCAGCCATGATCACATTGAATGGCGGTGCAGGCTCGAAGGGCCAAATGGCCTACTCCTGCACCTATTGTCCATTGTGTATTGTCTATTGTCCACTCCCCTTCCATCCCTATCCCTCCCTCTGGCTTTACATTTCATTCCTCTAGAAATAGAAAGATATAAAATTCTTAAAGGATTGGACAGGCTAGGTGCGGGAAAAAATGTTCCCTATTTTGGGGGAGTCCTGAACCAGCAGTCACAGTTTAGGAAAAGGGGGTAGGCCATTTAGTTTAGTTTAGAGATACAGCGCGGAAACAGGCCCTTTCCGCGCACCGAGTCCGCGCCGACCAGCGATCCCCGCACGGCAACACTATCCTACACACACTCGGGACAATTTTAAATTTATACCAAAGCCAATTAACCTACAAACCTGCACGTCTTTGGAGAATGGAGGAAACTGGAGCACCCGGAGAAAACCCACGCAGGTCACGGGGAGAACGTGCAAACTTTAAGAGCCCTATCTAGCTCTCTCTTGAAAGTATCCAGAGAACCAGCCTCCACCGCCCTCTGAGGCAGAGAATTCCACAGACTCACCACTCTGTGTGAAAAAGTGTTTCCTCGTCTCCGTTCTAAATGGCTCACCCCTTATTCTTAAACTGTGGTCCCTGGTTCTGTTTAGTTTAGCCTAGAGATGCAGCATGGAAACAGGCTCTTCGACCCACTGAGTCCGCGCCGACCAGTGATCACCCCGTACACTTTTTTTTTTTCCTTTTCAAAAACTGTATTCGACACAATCATATGATACAACACATCAATACATAATAAAAAATACACTACATCAAAAAATCATTATAGTACAACAGTGCATTCATTATTTACGATACCCTCAACCCCACGCTCACCCCGTAATATCCTACACACACTAGGATAATTTTACATTTATACCAAGCTAATTAACCTATCAACTTGTATGGCTATGGCGTGTGGGAGGAAAACTGGAGCACCCGGAGAAAACCCACGCTGGTCACGGGAGAACGTGCAAACTCCGCACAGACAGCTCCCTTAGTCAGGATCGAACCCAGGTATCTGGTGCTGTGAGGCAGTAACTCTACCGCTGCGCCACCGTGCCACCCTCTTCTCTCCTTGTCTTCCTTGCGACGGTCACGGTGAGCCGCGGCTATCTCCCGGCAACAGGCCCGGCTCGCCCAGCCACCGCGGAAGCAGGGACAATAGGCAATAGACAATAGGTGCAGGAGTAGACCATTCGGCCCTTCGAGCCAGCACCGCCATTCAATATGATCATGGCTGATCATCCCCAATCAGTCCCCCGTTCCAGCTTTCTCCCATATCCCTTGATTCCGTTTGCCCTAAGAGCTAAATCTAACTCTCTCTTGAAAACATCCAGTGAATTGGCCTCCACTGCCTTCTGTGGCAGAGAATTCCACAGATTCACAACTCTCTGGGTGAAAATGATTTTCCTCATCTCAGTCCCAAATGGCCTTACCCTTTTTTCGTAAACTGGTTCTGGAATCCCCCAACACGTTCGCGGGAAGATGCGGAGGAGGCAATAGCTAGAGGCCCTCCAGCCAGGACAACCGGCCATTATGGCCAACAGCAGCTTGGACGTTGGAACATCTGCCTATCTGCAACCTCCCTCGCCTGTATCCACCTATTGCCTGCCATGCCGCCTCTCCTCTCTCCCAGCTGATCTGTATCCACTCGTCATCATCTTTTCCACAGCCAACAATTGACCATTGTGGGCTCCACCATTTCCTGATTGTCGTTGCTGGCTTTGATTTGTTCTTTTCACACCTTTCATTTATTTGTTCTATGTACCTATTTATACCTCTAGTTCCCCTGTCCCCTGACTCACAGTCTGAAGAACGGTCTCAACCCGAAACATCACTGTTCCTTTTCACCAGAGATGCTGCCTGACCCGCTGAGTTACTCCAGCATTGTGTGTCTATCTTCTGTAAACCAGCACCTGCTAGTTCCTTCCAAAAGAACTATCAAATGGATTTAATACATTTTCTTTTACACCAAATGTTGGGGGCGACTCCAGTACACATTAGGATGGACATGCCACCTTTAGACAATAGACAATAGGTGCAGGAGTAGGCCATTTGTCCCCTCGAGCCAGCACCGCCATTCAATGTGATCATGGCTGATCATCCACAATCAGTACCCCGTTCCTGCCTTCTCCCCATATCCCCTGACTCCGCTATCTTTAAGAGCCCTATCTAGCTCTCTCTTGAAAGTATCCAGAGAACCGGCCTCCACCACTCTCTGAGGAAGAGAATTCCACAGACTCACAACTCTCTGTGAGAAAAAGTGTTTCCTCGTCTCCGTTCTAAATGGCTTACCCCTTATTCTTAAACTATGGCCCCTGGTTCTGGACTCCCCCCAACATCGGGAACATGTTTCCTGCCTCTAGCGTGTCCAAACCCTTAATAATCTTATATGTTTCAATAAGATTGCCTCTCATCCTTTTAAACTCCAGAGTATACAAGCCCAGCCGCTCCATTCTCTCAGCATATGACAGTCTCGCCATTTTTGTTAAGAAATCTGATCACTCCTGCCTTCAGCTGGTTGGAATGTGAAAAATGGTGATTCATTGCGGGTTGAGAAGCTGGCGCTGCCACATTAGAAAGGCCCTTGGGCTGCAGGTACGGTCTTGGGTGTTAAAGCAATATTATGGTCTACGAGAAGATGAGAGCAAAATCCGAGAAAACTCTCGAGGATTCCAAGTCACATGTGTTGACAGAGAAGTCGGTCGATGCTGTTGTGTAAAGCTAAGTACGGTAGTGTAACCCCTCAGCCATAGTTTTAGTTTAGTTTAGTTTAGAGATACAGCGTGGAAACAGGCCCTTCGGCCCAACGAGTCCGCGCCGACCAGCGATCCCCACACACTAACACTACCCTACACACACTAGGGACAATCTTTACTATTACACCAAGGCCAATTAACCTACAAACCTGCCCGTCTTTGGAGTGTGGGAGGAAACCGAAGATCTCGGAGAAAACCCACGCGGTCACGGGGAGAACGTGCAAACTCCGTACAGACAGCACCTGTAGTCAGGATGGAACCCGGGTCTCTAGCGCTGTGAGGCAGCCCATTTTATTGTTTCTACGACTGGCTGGGCTGATGGAACAAATCTCCGTGCAAAACCACGGGCGCTCTGGATAGGGCTTCAACTTCGTCAATCAACGGAACAAAGTCGGAGTCTGTAAAAAAAATTACAATTCTCTTGGACGACCTGCTACTGTCGATTGAACCTTGCACCAAACCCAAATACAGGTATACCCTTGGACACATGTACTGAGGTTTCCTTGCCAAGCACCCGCCGTTTTAACATCAGAGCAACAAGGGTGGGAATATCCACTTTCTCAACGTTTAAGGGATAGCAAAACGATCCCAAAAAATCCCTCATTGGAGGCCCTCGGACTATCTTTGATCGGACTTTACTGGGCTTTATCTTGCACTAAAGGTTATTCCCTTTATCCTGCATTGCTATTGAGGGAGTGCAGCTTAGGTAGGTTCACCAGGTTAATTCCCAAGATGGCGAGACTGACTTAAAGTCGCTGCCTCAAAAAGGCAGGCAACATCATCAAAGACCCACACCATCCTGGCCACACACTCATCTCACCACTGCCAGCGGGAAGAAGGTACAGGAGCCTGAAAACTGTAACGTCCAGGTTCAAGAACAGCTTCTTCCCTACAGCCATCAGGCTATTAAACATGACATCAAATAAGCTCTGAACTACAACAGACTATTATTATTATTGCACTATATTTGCTATTTATTGAGTATGTGTGCATGTGTATATATACACACTGAACATTTTTTTCCATCCGTTCTGTATTATGTTTACATATTCTGTTGTGCTGCAGCAAGCAAGAATTTTATTGTCCTATCTGGGACACATGACAATAAAACTCTCTTGACTCTTGAATTTAGAAGGATGAGAGGAGATCTTATAGAAACGTGTAAAATTCTTAAAGAATTGGACAGGCTAGATGCAGGGAAAATTTTCTCTATTTTGGGAGAGTCCAGAACCAGCAGTCACAGTTTAGGAACAAGGGATAGGCCATTTAGTTTAGTTTAGAGATACAGTGAGGAAACAAGCCCTTCGGCCCACTAGGCCCGCGCCGACCAGCGATCCCCGCACATTAACACTATCCTACACACACCAGGGACAATTTAAAAAAAAAACATTTAACAAGCCAATTAACCTACGCATCTTCGGAGTGTGGGAGGAAACCGAAGATCTCGGAGAAAACTCACGCAGGTCACGGGGAGAACGTACAAACTCCGTACAGACAGACAGCACCCGTAGTCGGGATCGAACCCAGGTCTCCGGCGCTGCATTCACTGTAAGGCAGCAACTCTACCACTGCACCACCGCGACCATCTCTAGGACTCCTTTAGGACTGAGATGAGGAAAAACCTTTTCTCCCAGAGAGTTGGGAATCTGTGGAATTCTCTGCCACAGAAGGCAGTGGAGGTCAATTCACTGGATGTTTCCAAGAGAGAGTTAGATTTAGCTCTTAGGGCTAACGGAATCAAGGGATATGGGGAGAAAGCAGGAACGGGGTACTGATTGTGGATGATCAGCCATGATCATACTGAATGGCGGTGCTGGCTCGAAGGGCCGAACAGCCTACTCCTGCACCTATTTTCTATGTTTCTATGTATCTGTACACTGTGGACTGTTCCATTGCAATCATACATTGTCTTTCCGCTGACTAGACAGCACGCAACAACATTATTTTCACTGCACCTCGAATACACGTGCCAATAAATTAAACTAAAATAAAATAGACTATTATCCTGGAATATTTAAAATCTGACTTTGCATTAGTCTTTCTTCATAAGGTACAGTTAAAATAGACAATAAACAATAGAAAATAGGCAATAGGTGCAGGACTCCCCCAACATCGGGAACATGTTTCCTTCCTCTAGCGTGTCCAAGCCCTTAACAATCTTATATGTTTCAATAAGATCCCCTCTCATCCTTCTAAACTCCAAAATAAGTCTTAGTTTGAGATCAAGGCTGAATACCTAGCATTGGCTAATCCTAGATATCGGTTTATTACTGGGATATGGTGAAAAGTTTATTTTTCATGTGTTGTCCTGTCAAATCAGATCACACTATCCAGGGACACAATCAGGCCGTACCCCAGTACAATGTGGGAGGAGACTGGAGCGCCAGGAGAAAACCCGCGTGCAAACTCCACACAGACAGCACCCGTAGTCAGGGTCAAATCCGGGTCTCTGGCGCTGTGATGCAGCGCGGAAATAGGCCCTTCGGCCTACCGTGTCCACACCGACCAGCGATCCCCGTACATTAACACTATCCTACAACCACTAGGGACAATTTTTACATTGATCCCAAGCCAGTTAACCCACAAACCTGCACGTCTTTGGAGTGTGGGAGGAAACCGAAGATCTCGGAGAAAACCCACGCAGGTCACGGGGTGAACGTACAAACTCCGCACAGACAGCACCCTAGTCTTAGTTTAAGAATAAGGGGTAAGCCATTTAGAACGGAGATGAGGAAACACTTTTTCACACAGAGAGTTGTGAGTCTGTGGAATTCTCTGCCTCAGAGGGCGGTGGAGGCCGGTTCTCTGGATACTTTCAAGAGAGAGCTAGATAGGGCTCTTAAAGATAGCGGAGTCAGGGGATGTGGGGAGAAGGCAGGAACGGGGTACTGATTGGGGATGATCAGCCATGATCACATTGAATGGCGGTGCTGGCTCGAAGGGCCGAATGGCCTACTCCTGCACCTATTGTCTATTGTCTCGTCGGGTTTGAACCCGGGTCTCTGGCGCTGCAAGCTCTGTGAGGCAGGGACTCTACCGCTGTGCCACCCTGACCGCCCTCTCACACACTTCTACTGACTTGAAGAGTGGAGCACTACGAGCCGGCTGAGAGCATCCACATGAGATCAGCTTCAGGTAATCAATGGGGAGATTCCAGTCTCAACAACAGCAAGCGAGACTCCCCCAGCCAATGCTCCAGAGCCAGGCTTCAATCCCCCTGCTCTCCCTGACATTATTGCAGCCAACTTGGAAATAAACAGACTGGGTGGGATGTTCATGCAAACATCACTTTGTAAAGATTAATCCATTAAATTATAAAAGACCACACTCGAGTACACATGACGTTATTGCTGCCGAGGCCAATCAGGAAAACCCAGTGTCATTTTTTTGTCTGATATTTTTTTCAAATATTCTCATTTTTCCATTCATGACATCGGCTGTTTCCCGCAGCAGATTCCCAGCCTCATGATGTCACTCGTGATCCCTCCTCTCCCATCGGGCAAGAGTCAAGAGTGTTTTATTGTCGTGTGTCCCAGGTAGGACAATGACATTCTTACTTGCTGCAGCACAACTTGGATATCCACCTAGTGGTGAAGCTGGGTATTCAGAACCCTCGTCATTGTTACGTGACCGGGGGTTCGATCGCGGGCTTTTGAGAGTAATCAGTAGTTAGTGCTCCTCGCGTCGACAGGAGCTTAAAGGGCCAGTCCCACTTTCCCGAGGTACTCACGAATTCTCCCGAGTTTTCACCTCGATTCAAACTCGGAGATAATAATAATAGTCTATAGTAGATTATTATTATTATTATGGGTAATGACCCAAAACGTCACCCATTCCTTCTATCCAGAGATGCCGCCTGTCCCACTGAGTTACTCCAGCATTTTGTGTCTATCTTCAGTGTAAACCAGCATATTGCGTACAGTTTTGGTCTCCAAATCTGAGGAAGGACATTATAGCCATAGAGGGAGTGCAGAGAAGGTTCACCAGACTGATTCCTGGGATGTCAGGACTTTCATATGAAGAAAGACTGGATAGACTTGGCTTATACTCGCTGGAATTTAGGAGATTGAGAGGGGATCTTATAGAAACGTACAAAATTCTTATGGGGTTGGACAGGCTAGATGCAGGAAGATTGTTCCCGATGTTGGGGAAGTCCAGGACAAGGGGTCACAGCTTAAGGATAAGGGGGAAATCCTTCAAGACCGAGATGAGGAAAAACTTTTTCACACAGAGAGTGGTGAATCTCTGGAACTCTCTGGCACAGAGGGTAGTTGAGGCCAGTTCATTGGCTATATTTAAGAGGGAGTTAGATGTGGCCTTTGTGGCTAAAGGGATCAGGGGGTATGGAGAGAAGGCAGGTACGGGATACTGAGTTTGATGATCAGCCATGATCATATTGAATGGCGGTGCAGGCTCGAAGGGCCGAATGGCCTACTCCTGCACCTATTTTCTATGTATCTATGTATCTGCAGTTCCTTCTTATACATACATCTTATGTACAGTAATACTTGTACTGCAAACAAAAAGGAATTTCACTGTACCTTGGTGCATTCGACAAATACATTACCGTACCATACCATACTAGTGGGCGAGTCTAGGACTAGAGGTCACAGCTTCAGAATTAAAGGACGTTCTTTTAGGAAGGAGATGAGGAGAAATTTCTTTAGTCAGTGAGCGGTGAATCTGTGGAATTCATTGTCACAGAAGGCTGTGGAGGCCAAGTCAGTGGATATTTTTAAGGCAGAGATAGATAGATTCTTGATTAGTACAGGTGCCAGGAGTTATGGGGAGATGGCAGGAGAATGGAGTTCAGAGGGAGAGATAGATAGAAACATAGAAATTAGGTGCAGGAGTAGGCCATTCTGCCCTTCGAACCTGCATCGCCATTCAATATGATCATGGCTGATCATCCAACTCAGTATCCTGTACCCGCCTTCTCTCCATACCACCTGATCCCTTTAGCCACAAGGGCCACATCTAACTCCCTCTTAAATATAGCCAATGAACTGGCCTCAACTACCTTCTGTGGCAGAGAATTCCACAGATTCACCACTCTCTGTGTGAAAAAATGTTTTTCTCATCTCGATCCTAAAAGATTTCCCCCTTATCCTTAAACTGTGATGAAGCCATGATTGAATGGTGGAGTAGACTTGATGGGCCGAATGGCCTAATTCTATTCCTATTCCTTCTGACCTTATGACCTTCTGATACCATACCACACCATAATATACCATAGCATATATGAATACATAATTGTTTTCCCTTCAGATGATGCTAATTTCTGAATATAACACATGTTAAGGATGTAGAGAATGTTTCCAAGAACACTCTCCATCTGTTCTTCCTGCCTTCAGTAACTCCGGCAGATTGTGTCGTTAATTGCTTATGGGAAGACAACACATCTGCCCAAATATAATGAGCTGTTATGAATTAGGTGCAAACAGCAAGACTTTGCTTTTGGATGTTGAGACTCAAGAGTCAAGAGTATTTCATTGTCATACTGGCAACAGAACAATAAAATTCCTACTTCCAGCAGCACAACAGGCCTGTATTGGGGGTAGAGTGCTGACATGGATAGAAAATTGGTTGACAGACAGGAAACAAAGAGTAGGGATTAACGGGTCCCTTTCAGAATGGCAGGCAGTGACTAGTGGGGTACCGCAAGGCTCGGTGCTGGGACCGCAGCTATTTACAATACACGTCAATGATTTAGATGAAGGGATTCAAAGTAACATTAGCAAATTTGCAGATGACACAAAGCTGGGTGGCAGTGTGAACTGTGAGGAGGATGCTATGAGAATGCAGGGTGACTTGGACAGGTTGGGTGAATGGGCAGATGCATGGCAGATGCAGTTTAATGAAACATATAAGATTATTAAGTGGGTACACAAAAATGCTGGAGAAACTCAGCGGGTGCAGCAGCATCTATGGAGCAAAGGAAATAGGCAACGTTTCGGGCCGAAACCCTTCCTCAGACTTAAGATTATTCCTTAAGATTATTAAGTGTTTAGACACGCTAGAGGCAGGAAACATGTTCCCGATGTTGGGGGAGTCCAGAACCAGGGGCCACAGTTTAAGAATAAGGAGTAAGCCATTTAGAACGGAGACGAGGAAACACTTTTTCTCACAGAGAGTGGCGAGTCTGTGGAATTGGAGAAGTTCGGCCCTTCGAGCCAGTGTGATCATCCCCAATCAGTACCCCGTTCCTGCCTTCTCCCCATATCCCCCGACTCCGCTATTTTTAAGAGCCCTATCTAGCTCTCTCTTGAAAGTATCCAGAGAACCTGCCTCCACCGCCCTCTGAGGCAGAGAATTCCACAGACTCACCACTCCTTGTGAGAAAAAGTGTTTCCTCCACTCTGTTCTAAATGGCTTACTCCTTATTCTTAAACTGTGGCCCCTGGTTCTGGACTCCCCCAACATCGGGAACATGCTTCCTGCCTCTAGCGTGTCCCAGCCCGTCTGTGAATTTGTAAATTGAACGAGACATGTGCGTGTCTGCACCAGTCGTGGGTGAACCAGGAGTAAAGAAGGGGGTGACACCAGGTAGAATTGCTGCCATACAGCACCAGAGACCCGGTTCCGATCAACTAAGGACTGTGTTTGGTCCACAGTCCATGGTTTAGTTAGCGTGGCGCACTGTTACAGAGTCATAACGCACAGAAACAGGCCCTTCGGCCCAACTCGTCCATGCCGGCCAAGATGTCCCATCTAAGCTAGACATCTTTGCCCGCCTTTGGCCCATATCCCTCTAAACCTTTCCTATCAATGTACCTTTCCAAGTGTCGTTTCATTGCTGTTATTGTTCCTCCGTCAAAACCTCCTCCTCTGCCAACTCGTCTCATATATACAGGACCCTCGAGTGAAAATGTTGCCCCCAAGATTAAATCTTTCCCCCCCCTCACCTTCCCCCCACCCCAGTTTCTTCACAGCTGTCATCAGGTAACCATCCTATCAACAACTAGAGAGTGGTCCTGAGCTACCATCTACCTCAATGGAGACTCATTAATCGGACCTTAGTGGGTTTTATGTTGCACTATAATGTTATTTCCCTTATCCTGTAACTGTACACAGTGGGCAGCCAATTGTAATCACGTATTGTCTTTCTGCTGACTGGTTAGCACGCAACAAACAGATCCTCACACTGAACCCTCGGTACACGTGACAATAAACTAAACTAATTAAGCTAAAGGGCTCGGCTGGTGTGGGCAAGTTGGGCCGAAGGGCCTGTTTCCACGCTGCATCATTCTACGACTCCATAAGTGGATAGTGACAAACAAAGGGCGGCACGGTGGCGCAGCGGTAGAGTTGCTGCCTCACAGCGCCAGAGAACAAGGTTCGATCCCGACCGCGGGCGCTGTCTGTGCGGAGTTTGCACGATCTCCCCGTGACCCGCGTGGGTTTTCTCCGATATCTCTGGTTTCCTCCCACACTCCAAAGACCTACAGGTTTGTAGGTCGATTGGCTTGGTTTAATTGTAAAATTGTCCCTTGTGGGCGTAGGATAGTGCTAGTGTGCGGGGATCGCTGGTCGGCGCGGACTCCATGGGCCGAAGGGCCCCGTTTCCACGCTGTATTTCTAAACTAAACCATGGCCGGTGGACGAAAATGCTGGAGAAACTCAGCGGGTGAGGCGGCATCTATGGAGCGAAGGAATAGGTGACGTTTCGGGTCGAGACCTGGAAGCATCTATGGAGCGAAGGAATAGGTGACGTTTCGGGTCGAGACCTGGAAGCATCTATGGAGCGAAGGAATAGGTGACGTTTCGGGTCGAGACCTGGAAGCATCTATGGAGCGAAGGAATAGGTGACGTTTCGGGTCGAGACCTGGAAGCATCTATGGAGCGAAGGAATAGGTGACGTTTCGGGTCGAGACCTGGAAGCATCTATGGAGCGAAGGAATAGGTGACGTTTCGGGTCGAGACCCTTCCGGGTCTCGACCCGGAACGTCACCTATTCCTTCGCTCCATAGATGCTGCCTCACCCGCTGAGTTTCTCCAGCATTTTTGTCCACCTTCGATTTTTCCAGCATCTGCAGTTCCTTCTTAAACCACGCACTGTAGTTTGCTGATTCCCCTATCCTGGGTCAAAGACCCCATGGCTCTCTCCTATCTATTCCCCTCGTGAGCTTGTAGCAATGAGTTGAAGACTATGATGGTTGTCGGGATGAAGCTATTTCAAGCCATCTTTGCAGAGGAAAGCAGTAATAATTAATGAACTCTAGTACAAAAAGCAGTCGGAAGCCACTCCAGATCAGCTACCTGAGTGGAGAGAGAAATAATGATCACTTCAGGTCAATGACCGGGAGATGCGAGATGTTCTTTGGATGGATGCCAGCACACAGGGAAACAAAACCAGGAAGGGGGTTGTGAGAAGCAGACAGTCATCAAGTTGTCACAGGGAATGAAAAATGAGGGCTCTAATAAGATGTACAGAATCATGAGCGGAATAGATCGGGTAGATATATCTAAGGTAGACAGAAATGCTGGAGAAACTCAGCGGGTGAGGCAGCATCTATGGAGCGAAGGAAATAGGCGACGTTTCGGGTCGAGACCCATCTAAAGGGTCTGTCCCACTGTACGAGGCAATTCTCCCGAGTTTCCCCTGATTCGAACGCAGAGAATTACGGTAATGGCCGCTCATTGGTACTCGGGGCTCTCTCCGACCTGTTGAAAAAACTTCACGAGCTTACCGCGTTTCCCCCCCCCCCCCCGAGTACCTGCCGTTAGCGTTACAAGCCGCTAAGAGACGTCCCCGAGCTCCGACGTACCCGCTACGTTCATTCTACGTATTTACCACGAGTTTGATTTTTCTTTAAACTCGGGAGAGCTCTTGGGTAAACTCGTATAGTGGGACAGGCCCTTAAGTGCTTTATATAGCGAGGGTAGGAACTGCAGATGCTGGTTTAAACCAAAGGTACACACCAAATGTTGGAGTAACTCAGTGGGACAGGCAGTCCACGGGAACCGATCCAGAATCTATAGAACATTGGAAAATTCACATCCACAATTTCGAGAGCCACCTCCTTGAGTACCCTGGGATGCAGACCATCAGGCCCTGGGGATTTATCTCTGGAGATAAGGAATGGTGAGTCTCGGCCCGAAACACCACCCATTCCTTCTCTCCAGAGATGCT
>JAXLNO010001437.1:2500-119684 GCA_038087875.1 Malacoraja senta | reverse complement strand
ATTTCCTGCTATATTGCTATGTTGCTATATTCCTGCTATATTTCAAAAGTTATTGACGATTCAAGTTTACAAAAAAAGGCAAAATGGTTCCCCTCCGCCCCCCGCTCCCGCCCCACCAATGTGGGGATGATTGATTGCCTCCATAAATTCCATAATTTTCCTCATGGGGGGGTGATTGGCTCCGGGGGGGCGCCTGTCTCCGGGGTGAGCGGGGATCGTTGGTCGGCGCGGTGGGCCGGAGGGCCTGTTTCCACGCTGTATCTCTAAACTAAAAAAACAATTAGCAGAGAAACCTGTACATCTTTTGGAGTGGGAGGAAACAGGAGATCCCGGATGAAACCCATGCGGGTCTCAGAGGAGAACGTTATAACTCCGTACAAACAGCACCTGTAGTCAGGATTGAACCTGGATATCTGATGCAGTGTGGCAGCAACTCTACCACTGTGCCAACGTGCCACCCAGATCACTTTACTTCTTTGAAACAATAATTGTAAACGGTCTTATTGTAATCTTGCATAGTCTTTTCTTCAATGTGATAGCATGCAACAAAATCTTGTCACTTTACCTTGGCTCATGTGACAATACTAAACTAAACTATAGTAAACTAAACTAAAATGACATTGAGTTGCAGAACCTGTTATTGATTATAGACAATAGACAATGGACAATAGGTGCAGGAGTAGGCCATTCGGCCCTTCGAGCCAGCACCACCATTCAATGTGATCATGGCTGATCATCACCAATCAGTACCCCGTTCCTGCCTTCTCCCCATATCTCCTGACTCTGCTATCTTTAATAGCCCTATCTAGCTCTCTCTTGAAACTATCCAGAGAACCGGCCTCCACCTACCTCTGAGGCAGAGAATTCCACAGACTCACCACTCTCTGTGAGAAAACAGTGTTTCCTCGTCAACGTTCTAAATGGCTTACCCCTTATTCTTAAACTGTGGCCCCTGTTTCTGGACTCATTTAATCAATGGCCTCCATGTAGTCAATGCTGGTAGCCAGGTGAATTTATGAGAAAATATACTCTAAACTCCCATGGGGTGATGGCTGAGGAAAAGGAACATAAATTTAATACAGTTTCTAAGATTTAATGCTTAATCTGGCTTGTCCTAGTAAGGCCACTGTCAAAGTACTCTGTCGTCATGGCAACTTACAAGACACATCCTGAACAGGGAACAGGGTATCAAGATCAGAAAAAATAATAATTTCAGGAAATAACAGGCTTTCTTTCCTCCCTTCAAGCTTTGAAGTGTGGCGGATGCTTCCGAGATGTATATAAAGATAGATTGCTTAATTGGCACGTTAAAGAATTATTTCCTTTTCCCCCCCATACGTTCGCACTGCTCTCTCACAGTCATGGAGTGATACGGTGTGGAAACAGGCCCTTCGGCCCAACTTGCCCATACCGGCCAACATGTCCCATCTACACTCGTCCCACCTGCCTGCATTTGGCCCATACAAGGTCGAGTAAAATAAGGTCGCCATGGAAAAACTCGATATTTTTTTTTACTCGTAGGTTTAGTTGAAGTAGGTCGTAGTAGGTCAGCATGTTAGTCGTAGGTAATCAAGGCTAGTCGTAGGTAATTGAAGGTAGTCGTAGATAGTCTTCAACATAGTCGAAGGAGGTCGAAGGAGGTCTTCTACATAGTCGAATGGAAATCTTCAACATGACATTTTTTTCAAAGTCTCCTAAACTCACCAATTGGGACAGCCCCTTAAGTCACAGAAGGCTGTGGAGGCCGTCAGTGGATATTTTTAAGACAGAGATAGATAGATTCTTGATTAGTATGGGTGTCAGAGGTTATGTGAAGAAGGCAGGAGAACTGGGTTAGGAGGCGGAGTAGACTAGATGGGCCATTTGGCCTAATTCTACTCCTATTCCTTATGACCTTACGATCAATCCAGACACGTTTGTGCCTTGCCAGCTGTTTTTTGTTTGTTTAGTTTAGAGATACAGCACAGAAACTGGCCCTTCGGAAATAGGACATAGGTTTAAGGTGAGAGGGGAAAGATTTAATCGGAACCTGAGGAGTAACATTTTCGCACAAAAGGTGTATGGAATGAGCTGCTGGAGGAGGTAGTTGAGGCAGGGACCATAGCAACGTTCAAGAAACATTTCGACAGGTACAGGGATAGGATAGGTTTAAACGGATGTGGGCCAAATGCAATCAGATGGGACTAGTGTAGATGGGACTAACTGGCCGGTGTGGGCAAGTTGGGCTGAAGGGCCTATTTCCACGCTGTGTGACTCTGTGACTGTATGGCAGGTTTATTTTAATTTTTTTTAATTTTTTTATTTTTTTTAAATATTTTTTTTATTATTGGAGATAAGTACACAATTTATTTACATCATTACAGTCTGACATTTTTAAATTGATAATATTATCAATTATTATTACATTGTCTCCAATACCTTTTGCCTTTTTTTTTTAAAACTAGATAGAACTAAAGAGATAGATGAAGTAAAGAAAGAAAAGAAAAAGAAGGATAAAAAAAAAAAAAAAAAAAAAGAGAAAATAGTTAAAGAAGAATGGAAAAATTTATTGAAATAAAAAACTTCATTCGAGATATGTTCGTACATTTCAGAGTATAGCATTTCATCCATTCTTTAGACCGAGTGCTAGTCAGGTTCCTGTGCTGAACTATTCTGACCCTTTAAGTAATCAATAAAAGGAGACCATGTTCCTGCGAATAATTCCTGTTTGTCCAACAGGGAAAATCTGATTCTTTCCACGTTTAAGGTCTCCGTCATTTCTATAATCCACATTTTGATTGTGGGGGCCGTAGGGCCTTTCCAAAATTTTAGAATTAATTTTTTTCCTGTTATTAAACTATAATCAATAAAGTTTCTTTGTGTTGTTCTAAATGTTTGATTTAATTCTAATATTCCGAGTATTATTAATTTTGGATCTGGGTCCAATTGTGTGCCGGTTACTTTAGATATTATACTGAAAATATTTACCCAGAATTTTTTAATTTTTATACAGTTTGCAAACATATGAGATAATGTAGCTTCTAAATGTTGACATTTATCACATATAGGTGAGATATGTTGAAAAATTTTATGTAGTTTTGTTTTTGAATAATGTAACCTATGTATTACTTTAAATTGTATTAGAGCACTGATGTATGTGTTGCAAACTTTCTTCCCAAGTATCTTTCGTTATTACTTGATTTAATTCTTCTTCCCATGTTTGTCTGTGTAATTCCGTCGAAGGAATGTCACTGTCTAATAAGATATTATATATATAAGATATTAATTTTTCTGTATTAGGATGTTTGTTCCAACATTCATCAAGAATTTCTGAATTTCTAAATCGAAAATTTTGAGAGTTCGATTTTACATAATCTCTAAGTTGAAGATATCTGAAATAATCATTTCCTCGAAGTCCACGAGTCTGTTGCAACTCCTGAAATGTCAGAAAGGTGCCTTCCTTATAAAGTTGTCCCATATTTTTAATTCCATAATTCTTCCATTGTGTAAAGCCCCCGTCCAACCATGAAGGCTTAAACAAAGGGTTATTCACAATTGGAAGAAAAAGTGATAAATTATCTAATTTTAATGTCTTTTTTAATTGTTTCCAAATTCGTATAGCACTAAATATTATAGGGTTTTCCCTATAAATTTTTTTGTTTAATTTAGACGTAGCAAATAATATCGAACCGATATCAAAAGGTAAACAATCTTCCTTTTCCATTTTTAACCAGTCTGGTTGATGATCTATTTCTTCCAACCAGAAATTCATATTTTTAATATTAACAGCCCAGAAATAAAACAAAAAGTTGGATAAAACCAAGCCTCCATTTATTTTTGATTTACACAAGTGTCTTTTGTTTATCCTATGATTCTTATAATCCCAGATAAAATCATTAACAATAGAGTCCAGTTTTTAAAAAAAGTTTTTTGTCAGATATATCGGAATTGTCTGAAAAAGGTATAATGGCAGGTTTAGAGGGATATGGGCCAAATGCAGGCAGGTGGAGCGGTGTAGATGGGACATGTTGGCCAGTGCGGGCAAGTTGGGAGGAAGGGCCTGTTTCCACGCTGCACCACTCTACAACTATGACTTAAAGGGTAATTGAAGGTGTTATTTTTATTTTTTATCCGTGAAAATTGGGAAATTCAAAACCTGAATGTAGATTTCATGGCTGAATCGCAGCAACAGCTTTGTTCTTTGGTTCATAATATGTGAAATTTCATGGTCAGTAACTTTTATATATAGGGCATTTATTTTCGGCCTGTTTGGCTGAGTGAAGGGGGGGCTTTTAGTTTCGAAGTGGCTGATGCGCTAACCCCTCTCGACTAATTCAAAGGGAGCAGGAGGGGGCAGAAACGCATTCCATATGACTCTGCGCAGTTAAAAACTGGAGATGTGGAACGATCAGTTGAGCCTTTCGCGGCCTGACCTGGCCCGCAATGCGGCAGAAATGGATCATGAGGCAATAGTCGCTAAACCCTCACAGCATCTCATTCGCAGGCAGTTAGCTTCCAAGCCCATTTACAGGGTAATGAATCTTAATTAACCCACCTTGGTAATCATTTACGAGCCTCTCCACGCAATTAGTGTCATGTGTTTCTTAATGACTCACTGGCATGTACATGTCTCTGCAGAACAGGAATTTACAACCAAATAGCTCTGGAACCAAGCTCGCCTGGCGAGCAAATGTAGCTTGCAGACATTCCCACTTGTTTCTGCCGTCAGTCGAAGCGAGAGTTGCAAAATGTAGAAGATGCAAGGACATCAGTCCGAAGCTGCCCAAAGTGTCCCGCCCTATTGCAATCTGCGGAAGAGTCTCGTTTTTAAATGAAGCGAGTTTAAATGCACTGTTGCACAGGGTAGGAACTGCCCTGATAGACACGAAAAGCTGGAGTAACTCAGAGGGACAGGCAGCATCTCTGGAGAGAAGGAATGGGTGATGTTTCGGGTGAAAAACCCTTCCTCAGACTGGTTGGGGACAAGGGAAACGAGAGATATAGACGGTGATGTGGAGAGATAGAGGACAATGAATGAAAGACAGGCAAAAAAGCAACGATGATAAAGGAAACAGGCCATTGTTAGCTGTTTGTTGGGTGAAACCGAGAAGCTGGTGCGACTTGGGTGGGGGAGGGATAGAGAGAGAGGGAATGCCGGGGCTACCTGAAGTGAGAGAAATCAATATCCATACCACTGGGCAGTAAGCTTCCCAAACAAAACATGAGACCAAAACGTCACCCATTCCTTCTCTCCTTGAGATGCTGAGTGTCCCGCTGAGTTACTCCAGCTTTTTGTGTCTATCTTCGGTTTAAACCGAAGTGAGAGCTAGATAGCGGAGTCAGGGGATAAGGGGAGAAGGCAGGAACGGGGTACTGATTGTGGATGATCAGCCATGATCACATTGAATGGCGGTGCTGGCTCGAAGGGCCAAATGGCCTACTCCTGCACGTATTGTCTATTGTCTATTGTCTAAACCAGCATCTGCAGTTCCTTCCTGCACAAAGAACTGCAGGTGCTGGTTTACTCCGAAGATAGACACAAAACGATAGTCGTTCAAGGAAGGCGATGGCTGGAGGCCCGCAGCAGCCTGGGACTCGCCTGAATCGGGCACCGCTCGTAACAACTGGAGCGTGGACCGGACTTGGGAAATGCCGCCAAAACATGCCGACTCTTGCATGCGGGCTCAGCAGACTATTTCTGTACCACTGTGCAGGAAGGAACTGCAGATGCTGGTTTACACAAAATGCTGGAGTAACTCAGCGGGACACACAAGGGGTCTATGTAGGTGATGGAAGAGGTGATCCGTCATTGCCAGTGGTAATGTCTGCCGCTCCCACAGGAACGCCGTTCACCACTTTCCAACCCACAAACCCAAAGCGGAAATAACTCATTCCCAGTCTTGAAGGACAACAGGCCCCACACGCATATGGTGTAGGAATGAACTGCAGATGGTGGTCAACACCGAAGATGGACACAAAATGCTGGAGTAACTCAGCGGGACAGGCAGCATATCTGGAGAAAATAAATAGGTGCCGTTTCGGGTCGAGACCCTTCTTCAGACAAGTTCACAAGTTATAAGAGTAGAATTAGGCCATTCAGCCCATCGAGTCTGCCATTCAATCATGGCTGATCTCTGCCTCCTAATCCCCTTTTTCTGCCTTCTCCCCATAAACCTTGACACCCGTTCTAATCTAGAATTTGTCCATCTCTGCCTTAAAAATATCCACTGACTTGGTCTCCACAGCCCTCCTTGGCAATGAGTTCCACAGATTAACTACCATCTGACTAAAGAGGTTCCTCCTCACCTTTCTAAAAGAGCGCCCTTTAATTCTGTGGCTATGACCTCTGGTCCTAGACTCTCTCAACAGTGGAAACATCCTTTCCACATCCACTCTATCTATGCCTTTCATTATTCTGTAAGTTTCAATGAGGTCCCCCCTCAACCTTCTAAACTCCAGCGAGTAGAGGCCCAGTGCTGTCAAATGCTCGTCATACGTTAACCCACTCATTCCTGGAATCATTCTTGTAAACCTCAACCCGAAACGTCACCTATTCCCTTTTCCTTCCGATCCAAGATGTGACTCAACCCAGGAGACTCTTTGTGTGCTTGTCACAAATATGGATCTGCAATCACGCATTACACTCACTCCACCCTTTTAAATCTCTCCCCCTCCAGCAATATTCCATCAGGTGGCGCCACCTCTGTGGCTGCCTCGCCAACAGTCTGTTCGTCCACTTCTCTGTTTTATTATTTTAAGTATGTCTTGAATGTTTGTTTTAATGTTTCTTGGTATGTCTAATGTGGGGGGGGTGGGGGGTGGGGGGTGGGCGGGGAAATCGGACGAAACATTTTCAAGACACTTACCTCGACGGAGATGCGATTTTTCTCCGTGTCGCATCTCCGCCCCCCCCCCCCCCCCCGTGGCCTACAACGTGGAGTGCGGCCTTTCCTGGAGTCCGGCCCGGAGCTTCAAGCTGCGGGCGTGGTGCGGACTTACCATCACGGGGCCTGGGATCCTTTGCCGAGGATCGCCAGTGAAGGAGCTCCGAGCGCGGAGCCTGTGGACTTTAACACCGTGAAGCCCGCGGTCTCCGGTAAGAAGAGGCCGACTCGGGAGCTCCATGCCTCGGAGTGTTCCGATCCGTCCCGACGCCGGAGTTTCCATCATCCCGACGAGAGGGCCTGAACATCGGACCGTCAGCAACGGCAAGTGCGGAGGGTTCAAGTCCCCGACCTCTGGTGAACAAAGGAGGATGATGACGGAACTTTATTGCCTTCCATCACAGTGAGGAATGTTGATTCCACTGTGCTAGATGTTTCTGTCGAATTTTATTTTATGTGCTGTGTGTATTTTTTGTTTTTCACTTAGTATGGCCGTATGGTAACTCAAATATCACTGCGCCTTAATTGGTACATGTGACAATAAATGCTAACTTGAACTTGAACTATACTTACGTTATCCTGTATCTGTACGCTGTGGACGACTCAATTGTAATCGTGCATTGTCTTTCCACTGCACGCGGCAATAGCTTTTCACTGCACAATCAATGAAACTCAAACTCAAACTCTCCAGAGATGCTGCCTGACCCGCTGAGTTACTACGGCATTTAGGGTCCATTACAAGCAGGTGTCAGAGGTTATGGGGAGAAGGCAGGAGAATGGGGTTAGGAGGGAGCGATAGAATGGCGGAGTAGACTTGATGGGCCGAATTGCCTAATTGAACTCCTTTTCCTTATGACCTTATGACCATAAGGTGCTGGTATAGATTAATGTGCTGAAAAACTTGCATCCATGCTATAACAATTCCATGTATCTGTTTCCACGTGTCGGTATTTCCTACTGCTTCTAATTTGCAAACATAAACTGGGGTGAAATCGAGTTTATGGCAGGGCCACAGTAAATCAAAAGAGCCTGTCTTTACACCTTTCTCACTATTCATTCCCTTCCATGGAAGTCAGTAGCAAAGAAAAACCGCACATTGTAAATCGGGCTGCCCGCACACCTTCACCCCATTATGCACAACTGCTGTAGATCAATCCCATCTTTTCCTCTGGTTTCAGCATCTTCATATGGCATCTATTTGCACGTGACACCAAGTTTGGAGGCCGTGTGATTTTGAAGATGCGGTTTTGGAGGCTTCTAAACGTATTGAATGAACGGCCCAACTGCAAAGCAGAGGGCGGCACGGTGGCACAGCGCGTAGAGTTGCTGCCTCACAGCGCCAGAGACCCAGGTTCGATCCTGACTGCGGGTGCTGTCTATACGGAGTTTGTACGTTCTTCCTGTTTGCCCCGGGGGCTCTGGTTTCCTCCCACACTCCAAACACGTACAGGTTTGTAGGTTAATTGGCTTCGGTGAACATTGTAAATTGTGGGACAGTGTTAGTGTGCGGTGATCGCTGGTCGGCGTGGACTCGGTGGGCCGAAGGGCCTGTTTCCACGCTGTATCTCCAAAGTCAAAACTCTAACCTAAACTCACATGTTAGTGAGTGAAGACATATGAAACTGCAGTTACTGCAGCACTGAGCAAAAATCAAAGTGCTGGAGTAACTCAACGGGTCAGGCAGCATCTGTGGAGGAAATGGACAAATCGAGTGTAACTTTATTTCACACTAGGTTGCACAGTTATTTGCTTAGGTGTTGATAAAAATATGCTGTTACACCAGAGAAACAATGAATGCAAACATTTATTTTCTTATTTTGAGTGGATTTGTTTGATTCCTTACCTTTATTTATAATAGAGTTTTGTATCTTCCGTTAACACATCATTTTAATACAGCCTTTAACTTGATATAGTTGTAAACTGATAAAATAATATTCATAAGCACTTTAAGCAGACAATTCAAGCTGGAAAAGGTGCTGAGAGGATTTAGGAGGATGTTGCCAGGTCTTGAGGGCCTGGGCTACAGGGAGAGGTTGAGCAGGCTGGGACTATATCCCTTGGGGAGCAGGAGATGTGGGGTGATCTTATAAAGGTGGACAAAATCATGAGAAGAATAGATCGGGTAGATGCACAGAGTAGGTGAATCGAGAATCAGAGGACATAGCTTTAAGGTGAAGGGAGAAAAAGAACCTGAGGGGAAACGTTTTTACACAAAGGGTGGTGGGTGTATGGAACCAGCTGCCTGAGGAGGTAGTTGAGGCTGGGACTATGGCAATGTTTAAGAAATATTTAGACAGGTACATGGATAGAAACATAGAAACATAGAAAATAGGTGCAGGAGTAGGCCATTCGGCCCTTCGAGCCTGCACCGCCATTCAATATGATCATGGCTGATCATCCAACTCAGTATCCTGTACCTGCCTTCTCTCCATACCCCCTGATCCCTTTAGCCACAAGGGCCACATCTAACTCCCTCTTAAATATAGCCAATGAACTGGCCTCAACTACCTTCTGTGGCAGAGAATTCCAGAGATTCACCACTCTGTGTGAAAAATGTTTTTCTCATCTCGGTCCTAAAGGATTTCCCCTTTATCCTTAAACTGTGACCCCTTGTCCTGGACTTCCCCAACATCGGGAACAATTTTCCTGCATCTAGCCTGTCCAACCCCTTAAGAATTTTGTAAGTTTCTATAAGATCCCCCCTCAATCTTCTAAATTCTAGCGAGTACAAGCCGAGTCTGTCCAGTCTATCTTCATATGAAAGTCCTGCCATCCCAGGAATCAGTCTGGTGAACCTTCTCTGTACTCCCTATATGGCAAGAATGTCCTTCCTCAGATTAGGAGACCAAAACTGTACGCAATACTCCAGGTGTGGTCTCACCAAGACCCTGTACAACTGCAGTAGAACCTCCCTGCTCCTATACTCAAATCCTTTTGCTATGAATGCTAACATACCATTCACTTTCTTCACTGCCTGCTGCACCTGCATGCCTACTTTCAATGACTGGTATACCATGACACCCAGGTCTCGTTGCATCTCCCCTTTTCCTAATCGGCCACCATTTAGATAATAGTCTACTTGCCTGTTTTTGCCCCCAAAGTGGATACCCTCACATTTATCCACATTATACTGCATCTGTCATGCATTTGCCCACTCACCCAGCCTATCCAAGTCACCTTGCAGCCTCCTAGCATCCTCCTCACAGCTAACACTGCCCCCCAGCTTCGTGTCATCCGCAAACTTGGTAATGTTGCATTCAATTCCCTCGTCCAAATCATTGATATATATTGTAAATAGCTGGGGTCCCAGCACTGAGCCTTGCGGTACCCCATTAGTCACTGCCTGCCATTCTGAAAAGGACCCGTTTACTCCTACTCTTTGCTTCCTGTTTGCCAGCCAGTTCTCTATCCACATCAATACTGAACCCCCAATACCGTGTGCTTTGAGTTTGCATACTAATCTCTTACGTGGGACCTTGTCGAAAGCCTTCTGAAAGTAGGACAGGTTTAGAGGGATATGGGCCAAACGCAGGCAGGTGGGACTAGTGTAGATGGGACATGTTGGTCGGCGTGGGCAAGTTGGGCTGAAGGGTTTCCACGCTGTATCACTGTGACGCTATTAACCAGAGTCTTGCCTAATACAACTTATTCAGTGATACCGAATATCAGACAATTCCAGGATTAGTCAGCCTGAAACCTTTAGTGAGCAATGACAAATATCTTAACACTTCAGATCGAACTGATAAACATTGAATAAGCAAACAAGGCAAGAAATATTTAATTTTCACATTGTGAAAACCTGGAATGCGAAAAAGATGACTCAGTTTTGTAGAAAATGTAGGAGTTGCTTTATTTTGATTCCACAAGAAAAGGGGAAGTCACATCAATTAAATTACATCACAGTATGTTTTGATCATCAGTAAAAAAAAAGGAATCTCACAATTTCAAGAAAATAAGATCAAAGGGTGTCTGCATTATGTGTCTTTGTTTAGTTTAGTTTTGTTTAGATACAGCGAGGAAACAGGCCCTTCTGCCCACCGAGTCCGCGCCAAACAGCGATCACCACACGCCTATTGATAAAAATACATCTCTTGATGCTCCTGAACACATCATCAGTGACGTAACCTGGGGTCATTGGGTGTTTCGGGTCTTTGAACATCGGACACCCTCACCCAGGCGACCCAGCCGTGGTTGATCAGACCACGACTTGTGTTCAGGTGGCATTCGCTCCTCCCCATGGACCTTCTCTCCTGATCCAGAGCCATCTCGAGGCCTTCTCCGCTGCATCTGTGGTGTTCTTGATGGCTCTTCTCCTCGCCACTCCGGTGATGCCCAGTGCACTCAAGGCTTTGTAGAGCGATTGCCCTGCAAAACCTCTGCAGCCAACCTCGATGGGCATACACCTTGCCTTCCAGCCCTGCTTGCGGCAGTCTATGACCAGGTCTTCATACTCGGTCCTCTTCCTCTCGTGTGTCTCCTCCAGACGGTCCTCCCACGGCACTGTCAGTTCCAACAAGACGATGTTTTGGGTCGCCTCTGAGACCAGGAGGATATCTGGCCTCAGGGTGGTCGTGGCAATGTGCTGTGGGAACTTCAGCTGTTTCACCAGGTCTACAGAAAGCTGCCAGTCCTGCGCAGTCGCCAGGATTCCTGACGGATTCCTGGCTGCTGTGGTTCTTGGCAGCTGCACTCCAGCCTTCACGAAGGTGATCATCTGGGTGGTGGGGCGTGCTCGTCTGCAGCTGCTGATTCCCACGCTGATGGCTTCTGTAATGGGTTTAAGAACCTGGTCGTGACGCCAGGTGTACCGGCCCTGCCCAAGAGCCTTTGGACAGCAGCTCAGGATGTGTTCTAACGTCCCCTTGCCTGAGCATTGCGGGCAATCTGGAGATTCCGCTTTGCCCCAGATGAAGAGGTCCGATGGGCTGGGCAGGACATCATACACTGCCTGGACCAGGAACTTGATGCGCTGTGGTTCAGCCTGCCAGAGCTCAGTCCATGTGACTTTTCCGTCCATGGCCTGCTCCCACCTTGTCCAGGCCCCCTGCTGCCTCAATCCAACCTCTCTGATAGACCTCTCCTCCTTCACCACTGCCCTCACTTCCTCCTGGACCAGCCTGCCCCTCTCCTTCCCCTTGGCCTTGTCAAACTGGGGAGATGGGAAGATTCCCAGGCCAGCTCTTCCCCAAGTCACTGCTCCCACCAGGACTCTGTGGCGTATCCGCTTGCAGCACGGCTTCGCCGGCTCTCCACTTCCTCCCAGTTTTCACCTCCACCCCTGCCTGAGCCACCTTGGGGTCGCTGGAGTCCCTGTACAGCATCACCTCTCTGGCCCGAGTCACCTTAAACTCCTCCTCCAGGGACTTCAGGGGCAGCTGGAGCTTGGTGTTATTTCCGTAAAGGGCGATGCTGCTAAGGCTCCTGGGCAGTCCCAGCCACCTCCTGAGAAAGCTGCTGACTTTCCTCTCCAATCTCTCTACGATGGATATTGGGACTTCGTAGACAAGCAGTGGCCAGAGTATCCTTGGCAGGATACCGTGCTGGTAAATCCATGCCTTGAACTTGCCGGGAAGCCCCGACCAGTCCACTGCTCTCAACCAACTCTCCAGCTCCTGACAGGTTGCCTGGACTGATGCTGTATCCTTCAGGCTGCTGTTAAACACCTTGCCAAGACTCTTCACTGGCCTTTCGGAGACAGTTGGGATTGGTGTCCCTTCGATGCTGAAGCGGAACCTGTCCATGACTTTGCACTTCTTCAGCACCAGTGACCTTGATTTTCCTGGCTTAAACCTCATCCTTGCCCATCCAATCAGTTTCTCCAACCCCTGCAGGATCCACCTGCCTCCTGGCACTGTCTCAGTGGTGACAGTCAGGTCGTCCATGAAGGCTCTGATTGGTGGTTGGCGCACTCCTGACTTGGTCCGAGGGCCCCGGCACTCTGGCTCAGCAGACTTGACGATAATGTTCATCGCCAAGGCAAAAAGGATCACAGAGATGGTACAGCCTGTGATGATCCCAACCTCCAGTCTGTGCCACTCTGATGTTACTGACCCTGATGAGACTCTCATGCTGAACTGGTTGTAATAGTCCAGGATGAGATCTGCCACTTGGCCCGGCACATGATGCTTGGCCATGACTGTCTGGATCAGCTTGTGCGGGATGGAGCCGTAGGCGTTGGCCAGGTCAAGCCAGAGCACTGTCAGGTTTCCCTTGTTCTCCTTGGCTTCTCTGATGAGCTGGGTCACCACTCCCGTGTGCTCTAGACACAAACCGGCTCTCCAGACAAGCCTCCCTTTTGCACTGAGCTGTCGATGTAGCCATTGCTGGAGAGGAAGTTGGTCAGTCTCCTCGCCACTATGCTGAAGAAGATCTTGCCTTCAACGCTTAGCAAGGAGATGATCCTGAACGGATCGATCTTCTTGGAATCTTCTTCCTTTGGGACCCAGACTCCTTCAGCGAATCGCCACTGCTGCGCCACTTTCCCTCTCCTCCAGATGACTTTCAGGATCTTCCACAGCCGTTTCAGTAACAAGGGGCAGTTCTTGTAGACCCTGTAGGGGACTCTGCTCGGGCCAGGGGCTGAGACAGATCTTGCTCTCTTCACAACATCCTGGACCTCTTTCAGGGGTGGCTCTCTACTATCAAACTCCTTGATGGGTGGTGGTGGTTTTATGTGGATGTTGCACTGGCCCAGCTCCTGCTGCCTGACGGGGTCACTGTAGGTCATCTGGATGTACCAGTCGATCTCCTCCTTAGAGCAAGCCAAACTCCCACTGCGCTTCTGCCCTGGCAGTTGTTTGGTGAAGCCGAAGGGGTTGGCTATGAAGGATGCTCGCTTCCTGGCTCTTTCCTTCCGGCGTCTTCGGTGCCACTCAGCTCTACGGAGGGTCATCAGCTTCTTCCTCAGGATGGTTCGCAGCTCAGCCAAGGGGGGACGTTGCTCTTCGCTGGCCTCTTTATACTGCTTCTTGAGGGTCTTCAGCTCCTGCCGGATCTTGTGGATCTTTGTTGCTCGTTGGTTCATTGTGAAAGGTGTTCTGGCCGGCTTCTTCTCCACTGCTCCCAACCTTTCCACCGCTAGGCTGACGATGATTGTCGTCATCGTCCGCAGCCTTCGTCGTACACTATACTACGCACTTACTGCTTAATTTTACCAAGCCAATTAGCCTGAAAAAACCTGCCGGTCTTTGGAGTGTTGGAGGAAACCGGAGATCCCGGAGAAAAGCCACGCAGGTCCCGGGGTGAACGTACGGACTCTTACAGACAGCACCCGTAGCCACGATCGAACCCGGGTTCTCTGGCGCAGTAAGACAGCATCTCCGCCGCTGCGCCACTGTGCCGCCCACAGGATGATGCATAATAGCATCCGTAATACATGCCTTTGCTTCCTTTACACAAGGCAACTACCTTAAGTTCAGCGTTAATGCACGGAGTAACAATAACAAGCTCACACATTTAGGGACCAGTAGAGCGTCCCTTGTAGCCAGGGGTCCGGAGGGTAAGGGGCGCCGGCCGACACTCCACCTAGGGTCCGTAGGGGGAGGAACGGCTCTGCTGTCAGCGACCGGAGGACCGGTGACGGGATCTAGGGAGTGGGCAGAGGGCCGAAGATGTCCCGGTTGGGTTGCTCCTAGACCTGGCCAAGCTGGCCATCCGCGGGTCACGGCGCCAGGCGGAAGAGGGCTTTGCCCGAGCCAGATGCCTGCCCCTTTACCGGGGTTACGTCCGCGCCCGGGTGGTGTCAGAGAGGGACATAGTCGTATTGTGGTTATTTAGTATATTTGTTAGGATTGTAACACAGTTGTTTGGAAATTTTAGTGTCTGAATAATTTGGTGATTTTGTACTATGGTGGAGGGTGTGTCACCACGGTTTGGTTTTGTGTCGTCATCATAATTAAATAAATAATTGATGATTTTTTTTTTTTTTTTTTTTTTAAAAGCTCACAAAATAATTCTCAAACAGTATGTACACAACAAATGGTTCCTTTGACTTTGGCAGGCTGTTCAATTTTGAGTGCTTGGGAGAATATAACATGAACCTAAATCAGAGCGTTGATGGAAGGGATTATGAAGCAGTGACTAAATCTGTTACCACACCTATTTGGATTGCTGTCTTTAAAACCCTGTAAATACAGCTAGTTGGATGTAGTCATAAATTACTGTGTCTATAATTTAACTCTTCTGAGCATTGCACTGAGAAAAATAGCCATAGCAATTTATACAATGGGTAGGTGAAAATAAAATGGTGTAACGTTTGGACTAGATCGGTGTAGACACGCAGAGTCTTCTGCCCAGAGTAGGGGAAATCAAGAACCAGGGGACATAGGTTTAAGGAGAAGGGGGAAAGATTTAATAGGAATCTGAGGGGTAACTTTTTCACACCAAGGGTGGTGGGTGTATGGAACAAGTTGCCAGAGGAGGTAGTTGAGGCTGGGACTATCCCAACGTTTTAAGAAATAGTTAGACAGATACATGAACAGGACAGGTTTGGAGGGGTGTGGGCCAAATGCAGGCAGGTGGGACTAGTGTAGATTGGACATGTTGGCCAGTATGGGCAAGTTGGGCTGAAGGGCCTGTTTCCACGATGTACGACTCTGTGACACTATGACTCTATAGACAAAATGCTGGAGCAACTCAGCGGCTTCTCTGGTCCCAAATGGGATGAAGTGGTCACGGAGACAGGAACAAGGGGAAACCATTGGGCTTCTTGCTTCAGCCTTGTGTCCAGTGATATTATTCGGAAAGGACACACCTATGGCCTGGAAAAATGACCATTGTCATTTGAGATGACAATGCCGCTAAGGCAAGTGAAACACAGCCCACCAGAATATTAAAAGATATTCACAAGTTCACAAGTTATAGGAGTAGAATTAGGCCATTCAGCCCATCGAGTCTAATCTGCCATTCAATCATGGCTGATCTCTGCCTCCTAATCCCATTTTCCTGCCTTCTCCCCATAAACAGTTCGAATCAAGAATTTGTCCATCTGCGCCTTAAATATATCCACTGACTTGGCCGCCACAGCCCTCTGTGGCAATGAATTCCACAGATTAACTACCCTCTGACTAAAAAAGTTCCTTCTCACCTCCTTTCTAAAAGAATGCTCTTTAATTCTGAGGCTACGACCTCTGGTCCCAGATTCTCCCACCAGTGGAAACATCCTTTCCACATCCACTCTATCCAAGCCTTTCATTATTCTGTAAGTTTCAATGAGGTCCCCCTCAACCTTCTAAACTCCAGCGAGTAGAGGCCCAGTGCTGTCAAACGTTCATCATATGCCAACCCACTCATTCCTGAAATCATTATTGTAAACCTCCTCTGGACCCTCTCCAGAGCCAGCACTCCCTTCCTCAGATATGGGGCACAAATTTGCTCACAGTAAATTATTATATTATATATTATTCAGAGGACATGGCCTTCTCCATTCGCCAGCTCCAGGAGAAGTGCAGAGAACAGCGGATGCCCCTGTATGTTGCTTTCATTGACCTCACCAAGGCGTTCGACCTCATCAATAGAGATGGCCTATTTAAGGCTCTGCCAACGATCGGCTGCCCACCAAAACTGCAGAGCATGATAGAATCCTTCCACATCAACACGAAGGGGACAGTGCAGTTCAATGACAGCTTCTAGGAGCCCTTCGACATCCGCAGTGGCGTCAAACAAGGCTGCGTCCTCGCTCCCACACTCCTTGGGATTTTCTTTGCTCTGCTCCTGAAACATGCCTTCGGCACTGCAACAGATGGGATCTACCTGCGTACTAGATCAGATGGCAGGCTCTTCAACCTCACCCGCCACAGAGCAAAGACAAAAGTACGTGAAGCTCTCATCAGAGACATGTTGTTTGCTGATGACTCTGCAGTTGTGTCCCACAGCCAGCAGGAACTACAGTCACTGATGGACCGCTTCTATCGGGCATGCAAGGACTTCGGGCTGACCATTAGCCTGAAGAAGACGAACGTCCTGGGGCATGATACAGAGGCTCCGCCTATCATCACCATCGACAACTACGATCTCGATGCCGTCCATCAGTTCACGTACCTCGGCTCCACCATCACCGCCAACCTCTCCTTGGACACAGAGATTGATAAGAGGATGGGGAAGGCAGCTACAACTCTCGCTCGCCTCACAACTCGAGTGTGGACCAACCCAAAGCTGACAGTGAAGACAAAGATAGCAGTCTACAACGCCTGTGTCAACAGCACGCTGCTGTACGGCAGTGAGACATGGACTACATATGCCAGACAGGAGAGAAGACTCAACACCTTCCACCTGCAAAGCATCCGCCGTATGCTGGGCATATCCTGGCAAGACAGAGTGTCCAACGCCGAGATCCTGTCTCACGCTGGCCATCCCAGTATGTACACTCTACTCAGGCAGCGCAGACTGCGGTGGCTGGGCCATGTCCACCGCATTGAGGATGGCCGTATTCCAAAAGACATCCTCTATGGGGAGCTGACATCTGGGAGGAGAACCATCGGCCGCCCCCAGCTACGTTACAAGGATGTCTGCAAGAGAGATATGAAGGCGCTCGACATCGATGTGGAGTCCTGGGAGAGTGTTGCAGCATGACCGCACGAGGTGGAGAGGTACCCTGAACCAACATCTCAAGACGGGGGAAGGGAAACTGTTGAACGCAGCGGCAGACAAACGGGCACGCAGAAAGGAGCGCAGCAACTTCAACAAACCAGAGACCACACACACACACACAAATGTGACTAGTGGGGTACCGCAAGGCTCAGTGCTGGGACCCCAGCTATTTACGATATATATTAATGATTTGGACGAGGGAATTGAATGCAACATCTCCAAGTTTGCAGATGACACGAAGCTAGGGGGCAGTGTTAGCTGTGAGGAGGATGCTAGGAGGCTGCAAGGTGACTTGGATAGGCTGGTGAGTGGGCAAATGCATGGCAGATGCAGTATAATGTGGATAAATGTGAGGTTATCCACTTTGGTGGCAAAAACAGGAAAGTAGACTATTATCTGAATGGTGGCCGATTAGGAAAAGGGGAGATGCAACGAGACCTGGGTGTCATGGTACACCAATCATTAAAAGTAGGCATGCAGGTGCAGCAGGCAGTGAAGAAGGCGAATGGTATGTTAGCATTCATAGCAAAAGGATTTGAGTATAGGAGCAGGGAGGTTCTACTGCAGTTGTACAGGGTCTTGGTGAGACCACACCTGGAGTATTGCGTACAGTTTTGGTCTCCTAATCTGAGGAAGGACATTCTTGCCATAGAGGGAGTACAGAGAAGGTTCACCAGACTGATTCCTGGGATGTCAGGACTTTCATATGAAGAAAGACTGGATAGTCTTGGTTTGTACTCACTAGAATTTAGAAGATTGAGGGGGATCTTATAGAAACTTACAAAATTCTTAAGGGGTTGGACAGGCTAGATGCAGGAAGATTGTTCCCGATGTTGGGGAAGTCCAGAACAAGGGGTCACAGTTTAAGGATAAGGGGGAAATCTTTTAGGACCGAGATGAGGAAAACATTTTTCACACAGAGAGTGGTGAATCTCTGAAATTCTCTGCCACAGAAGGAAGTTGAAGCCAGTTCATTGGCTATATTTAAGAGGGAGTTAGATGTGGCCCTTGTGGCTAAAGGGATCAGGGGGTATGGAGAGAAAGCAGGTACAGGATACTGAGTTGGATGATCAGCCATGATCATATTGAACGGCGGTGCAGGCTCGAAGGGCCGAATGGCCTACTCCTGCACCTATTTTCTATGTTTCTATGTTTCTATGTGACCTTTGCCACAGAGACTGTCACTCCCGCATTGGTCTCTTCTGCCACAAGCGACGCTGCTCCAGCCGAGGTTTGGAGCAAGCGGCCAACAACTAGGATGCATCACCCATGGTCAGTCATGACCGAGGGGGGCCTACGATATTATTCAGATTTTATATATCGCCAGTTCCTACATGTCGGCGAGACCAAGTGCATTCTGGGCGATCGTTTCGCTGAACACCTCCGCTCAGTCCGCCTTAGACTACGTAATCTCCCAGTTACCAAACACATTAACTCCCCCTCCCATTCCCACACGGACCTTTCTGTCCTGGGCCTCCTCCATTGTCAGAGTGAGGCCCAGCGCAAATTGGAGGAACAGCACCTCGTATTTCGCTTGGGCAGCTTACACCCCAGTGGTATGAACATTGACCTCTCTAACTACAAGTAACCCTTGCTTTCCCTCTCTCTCCATCCCTCCCCGACCCTAGTTTGTCCTACTAGTTTTATTATCACCACCTCCACAGCCAACAATGGACCTTTGTGGGCTTCATAGCCACCTGTGCCGGCTCTGATTTGTTCTGTACTTTTTCATACGTCTCGTTTCCCTCTCCCCCGACTCTCAGTCTGAAGAAGGGTCTCGACCAGAAAGGTCACCTATCGCTTCTCTCCAGAGATGATGCCTGATCCGCTGAGTTAAGGGCCTGTCCCACGAGCATGCAACTCCATGCGGCAAGCGCGACGTAACGTGGTCGCTTGCGCCGTACGGCCTCGCGGGGCCGGTCCCACTTCAATCGCCGGAGCCGTATGGAGTTGTGCGGAGCTGGTCCCGACATCGCGCGGGGCTCCGAAAAACTGACCGTGTTTAAAAATTCCATGCGGCAACGGCCTGCCGGCCCGCAGCCGCCTCGACGGGCATGCGCAGTGTCCTCGACGCCATACGCAGCGTCTTGACGCGTACATCACGCGCGAACTTCCCACAGACTTCGCTCGAACTTCACGTCACTCACTCGACCTCCGCGCGGCCCCCGCTTCCGGTTTGGTCGCGCTCGCTGCATGCTGGTGGGACCGGCCCTGTACAGGGATCACTCGACCTCCGCGCGGCCCCCGCTTCCGGTTTGGTCGCGCTTGCCGCGCATGCAGGTCGTATGCTCGTGGGACAAGCCCTTGACTCCAGCATTTTGTGTCTATCTTTATTCAGATTATAGCCCATTGAAGGTGAGAAAAGGGATTAGGGTGAGAGGTGAGAACAATTAGAGCCTCGTAAAGCTCTTTGAACCTTGACAGCCTAAATGGGATATTTAGAGCAAGCGCATGTAAATATAACTTCAATGATGCAGTAAAGGAACTGTGTTAAAGAATATAACGCTGTAAATTTATAAGGTATAGACGTGGGAGGTGAATGTTCACCTTAGGTCATGAAATAAGGCAGGTCGTAATCATAGAAACATAGAAACATAGAAAATAGGTGCAGGAGTACCTAACGGCAGCGCGACTACAGTCGTCCGTCTTTTTTTAATTTTTGTCTTGTTAAATGTATGTCTTGAGCTTAGTTTTTATTATTTTTTAGCTGTGTATATGTGGGGGGTGGAGAGGGGGGGGGGGATGTGGGGGAAACCGTTAGTCTCTTCCCTGTACGGAGACCCGACGTTTTCCCTGTCGGGTCTCCGATGTCGTTGGGCCTAACATCGTGGAGCAATGGCGGCTGCCTCCGGCCGGGACCATCGTGAGGGCTCCAGTCGCGGAGCCTGGGACCTGACATCGCGGAGCTGGCCGGCTTCGGAGGGGAGAGCTGTGGTGGCGCACCGCTGCGACCCAACTTTGGAGTTTCGGAAGCTCCGGCTGCAGGCCCGGTGGACAGGAACATCGGGAGCTCCAGGTCCCTGGTGGGAGACGGCTTTTCGGAGCTCCCGCAACAGCAACTTCTCCCGCTGCAATCGCGGGTTTGGAGGACACGGAGCGGGCATAACACCGCCCGGCGCGGGTTAGCGGCCACGGGACTTACCGTCGCCCGCTGGGGGCTCTAACATCGGAGCCCCAGTTCGCCTAAACGCTGCAGGTGGACCGCAGGTTGGACTGCTTGAACCGCGGGGTTTAAAGGACACGGAGCCGGGGCCTGGCATCGCCCGGCATGGCTAAATGGCCACAGGACTTACCATCGTCCGCCGGGGGCTTTAACACCGGAGCCCCAGTTCGCCTAGACGCTGCAGTTAGACTGCTGGACCGCGGGTGAAGAATAAAAGGGAAGAGATAAGACTTTGCCTTCCATCACAGTGAGGAGGTGTTGGAGACTCACTGTGAAGGATGTTTATGTAAACTGTGTTAAATGTGGGTCTTGGGGGGGTTTTGTAATGTAAAAAATACTGTAGTAATGAAATTTCGTTCAAGCCTTGGTTTGAATGACAATAAATAGCATTCAAGGAGTAGGCCATTTGGCCCTTCGAGCCAGCACTGCCATTCAATATAATCAAAGCTGATCATTCAAAATCAGTACCCCATTCCTGCTTTCTCCCCATATCCCTTGATTCCGTAAGTCCTAAGAGCTATATCTAACTCTCTCTTGAAAACATCCAGTGAATTGGCCTCCACTGCCTTCTGTGGCAGAGAATTCCACAGATTCACAACTCTCTCACAACACACATCTCAGTCCTAAATGGCCTGCCCCTTATTCTTAAACTGTGACCCCTGGTTCTGGACCAGCCTTGGATCGAACTCGGGTCTCTGCCGCTGCAAGGCAGCAACTCTACCGCTGCGCCACCGTGCACTCAAAAGTTCTTCCGTGTTTTACTTTCGTATGAAAATACCACCAGGATAATTTGAGAGCAATATCTTGAAGAAGTAAGATAACTTGAAAACGATTCATGTTTTCATATTGAACTTTTAAAACTCATATACCATCCCTGGGGACTCTTAACTACAAACAAGTATCACCCAAGGCAACAGTAAATACTGCAACTGAGATGAAATATACTTGCGTACGACAGACACGTGACATTTATTCGATAATTCGTAAAGTTTTCAACTCTCTCTGAATTAAGTTTGCCAAATATGTTTTCTGCATTTCCAGCCAGAATGTTTTCAGATATATTCCAAAAGGATATTGTGGAAGTTACTAAAAGTGTATAAAATCATGAGAGGAATAAGTCGAGTAGTTGCACAGAATCTCTTGCCCAGAGTAGGGGAATCACAGAACAGAGGACATAGGTTCAAGGTGAAGGGGAAAAGATTTAATAGGCATCTGAGGGGTAACTTTTTTACACAAAGGGTGGTGGGTGTATGGAACAAGCTGCCAGAGGAGATAGTTGAGGCAGGGGCTATCCCATCGTTTAAGAAACAGTTAGACAGGCACATGGATAGGACAATTTTGGAGAGATATGGACCAAACGCAGAAAGGTTGGACTAGTGTAGCTGGGCCGGCATGGGCAAGTTGGGCTGAAGGGCCTGCTTCCACACTGTATCACTCTATGACTCTAAAATACATATCAGATCGGAGAGAAAGTTGCACTAGGTTCCTGTTCTCACCTAGCAAACAGCTAACAATGGTCTGTTTCAATTATATTCATCATTACTATTTTTGCATTAATTAATTTGTTCTACCGTCTATATCTCTCATAGAAACATAGAAACATAGAAAATAGATGCAAGAGTAGGCCATTCGGCCCTTCGAGCCTGCACCGCCATTCAATATGATCATGGCTGATCATCCAACTCAGTATCCTGTACCTGCCTTCTCTCCATACCCCCTGATCCCTTTAGCCACAAGGGCCACATCTAACTCCCTCTTAAATATAGCCAATGAACTGGCCTCAACTTCCTTCTGTGGCAGAGAATTCCAGAGATTCACCACTCTCTGTGTGAAAAATGTTTTTCTCATCTCGGTCCTAAAAGATTTCCCCTTTATCCTTAAACTGTGACCCTTGTCCTGGACTTCCCCAACATTGGGAACAATCTTCCTGCATCTAGCCTGTCCAACCCCTTAAGAATTTTGTAAGTTTCTATAAGATCCCCCCTCAATCTTCTAAATTCTAGCGAGTACAAGCCGAGTTTATCCAGTCTTTCTTCATATGAAAGTCCTGACATCCCAGGAATCAGTCTGGTGAACCTTCTCTGTACTCCCTCTATGGCAAGAATGTCTTTCCTCAGATTTGGAGACCAAAACTGTACGCAATACTCCAGGTGTGGTCTCACCAAGACCCTGTACAACTGCAGTAGAACCACCCGGCTCCTATACTCAAATCCTTTTGCTATGAATGCTAACATACTATTCGCTTTCTTCACTGCCTGCTGCACCTGCATGCCTACTTTCAATGACTGGTGTACCATGACACCCAGGTCTCGTTGCATCTCCCCTTTTCCTAATCGGCCACCATTCAGATAATAGTCTAATCTCGTTTCCATCTCCCCTGACTCTCAGTCTGAAGAAGGGTCTCAATCTCATTCCTTCTCTCCAGAGATGCTGCCTGTCCTCGCTGAATTACTCCAGCATTTTGAGTCTATCTTCAAAATAAATATCAGATTTTTTTAATTAAGAAAGCTTTCAGTTTGTTAATGGGCTTTGTGGTCGCGATGTTTTTCTCTCTAATGTTTCATTTCACTGCTTTAGATTTACAAAGCACACATGTGTTTAATCCCTTGAATTGACTTAAAATATGCAAGACAAACTAGCAGATGCTAACAACCTATAATTTGAAAATGCACTTATGTGGCACATTAACCATGTGAACACCATGTTAACAATTCTTTTTCCATGTTAAAAATTAACAGGGTTCATTTTTTTAATGAATTTAAGAGGAATGCACAGATGAAAACATTTACTTGACTTCAATCTGACTTTATTGTATTTGCTTCATGTTCCCCATATGTTTTCAACAGAGAGTTAGATGTAGCTCTTCGGGCTAATGGAATCAAGGGATATATGGAGAAAGTAGGAACGGGGTATTGATTCTGGATGATCAGCCATGATCATATTGAATGGGGGTGCTGGCTCAAGGGCCGAATGGCCTACTCCTGCACCTATTTTCTATGTTTCAATTCTTCTATATTTCCTATTTCCCAATCCTGGCATTCGCTTTTCCTCTTGTTGAAAGGACAGGGATGATATTTCAGGTCCAGGGCCGTTGGCATGCCACGCCAAAAGAAGGCTGAGAGATGACCTCTTCGTCTAGTTTAGTTTGGTTTAGAGATTCAGCGCCTCACAGGCCCTTTGGCCCACCGAGTCCGCGTCGACCAGCGATATCTGCACACTAGCACTATCCTACACACACTAGGGACAATTTACAATTTTTAATTTTATTTTTATTTTATTTTTTTTAATTTTTATTTATTAGAATTTACAATTATACCAAGCTAATTAACCTACAAACCCGTACGTCATACACAAGAAAGGGCAGATGCTGGTTGACAAAAAGTGAACACACAGTGCTGGAGTAACACAAAGACGCAGCAGAATTTTGGAAACGTCATCCCGTCACCCATTCCTTCTCTCCAGAGATACTGCCTGTCCCGCTGAGTTAAAGAGTGCCCACGGTAGACTCACGAGTCACTACGGTAAACTCACGGGCTACTACGTTCTTACAACGAGTTTAAAAGTTTTAAATGTTTACTTCAAGAGTAAATTTGACTCGTGGAAATCTTTCATCATGTTGAAAGATTTTCACGAGTTAACAAGTTTCCAGAGTACCTGCCGTTAGCGTTACGAGTTCCGACGTTCCCGCTACGTTAATTCTACGTGATTACCATGAGTTTGATTTGTTTTAAACTCGGGATCACTCGTGGGTGGACTCGCACCATGAGACAGGGGTTTAACTATTCCTGAACCTGGTCGTCGCAGTCTTCAGGCTCCTGTACCTTCTACCTGAAGGCAGTGGGAAGATGAGTGCATGGCGCGGATAGTGTATGTCCTCGATGATACTGCCAGCCTTTTTGAGGCAGCGACTGCGATAGATCCCCTCGATGGAAGGGAGGTCAGAGCCGATGATGGACTGGGCAGTGTTTACTACTTTTTGTAGTCTTTTCCGTTCCAGGGCGCTCAGGTTTCAGAACCAAGCCACGATGCAACCGGTCAGCATGCTCTCTACTGTGCACCTGTAGAAGTTAGAGAGAGTCCTCCTTGACATACCGACTTCGGGAGTCAAGATCGTCCCGTCAACGGAAGGCTCGAGGCCCCCGACTACGGGAGAACAAAGAAGGGAGGAGATTGAACTTTTTTTTTGCCTTCCATCACAGTGAGGAATGTGGTGGATGTTTATGTTAAAATGTACTTGGTGTGTTCTGTTGCTTTTTATTTGTATGACTGACTTGGCAAATGAAATTCCTCGTATGTTGCAAAACATACTTGGCTAATAAAGTATTATTGTATTGTATACAATTGGTGACCCTCGTTGGTGACCCTCAGACTAACCTCCTTGCACTCAACATTATTCCCTTATCATGTGTCTATACACTGTAAATGGTTTAATTGTATTGTCTTCCTGCATACTGGATAACACGCAACAAAAGTTGTTCACTGTGCACGTGACAATAAACACAACTATACTAAATTGAAAGGATTTAACTATAAACTTACAGTTAACATACTTTCCACTAACGTTTGTGTTATTGTACTTGTTGCATTTTATATTGCGCTGAAACTGTTGCTTGTCTAACATTTTTGTATTCTTAATGATGCAATTCTTTGATTAGGTCATCCAAGTGCACAAAACAGATGTTGCCACTTCTGTAAGTTGTCTGTCCAACCTGCTGGGGCTGGTATCTAAATAAGCAATCATTTGACCCAAGAAGGCAACAGTTGTATTGACTCCTGTATAACAGGAGCTTTTTAAGGCAGAGATAGATAGTTGCTTGATTAGTACGAGTGTCTGGGGATATGGGGGAGAAGGCAGGAGAATGAGGTTAGGAGGGAGAGATAGATCAGCCATGATTGAATGGTGGAGTAGACTTGATGGGCCGAATGGCCTAATTCTGCCCCTATCACTTCTGGACATGAAGTTGCATTGCATTGTTGTGTATTGTACAAATGAAGGGATCACACCAGTCAGCTGGGAACATTCTTCCCCGTGAGTTAGATCTTAGTGGATTCGAATTATACACCAAGAATGTAAGCCAACTCTGTGGTAGGTCATTGAACAAGCGTTACACAGTCAACATTACTGCAATATTCATGTTCATAAGTGATAGGAATTAAGCCATTTGGCCCATCAAGTCTCGTCAGCGGTCACTCTAAACGAGTATGAATGTCCTCTCTATGGAGGACTTTGTTTAACGTGGGGAGACTGGTGCACAGACAGGTCCTTGACAGATCTGGGTCAGGATCCAGTGGCATGGAGTCCAAGACGACCGGGGACCCTATTCTGCTGCAGCCTTCATCCACCTTCCCAGCCGTTGTGACGCTCCACTAAAGTCGGCTATCAACCTCCGCCTGTTCCACCGTTGAGGTCTTGGTTGGATTGCTCTTTGTCAGGGAACTCCCCCTCAACCTTAGTGCCATCGGGGCCCTACCAGGTGCATAGCTCCAGATGAATTGAACAGGTACTTTGGTTCTGTCTTCACTAAAGAAGACACAAACTATCTTCCAGATATACTTAGATACATAGATACATAGAAAATAGGTGCAGGAGTAGGCCATTTGGCCCTTCGAGCCTGCACCGCCATTCAATATGATCATGGCTGATCATCCAACTCAGTATCCCGTACCTGCCTTCTCTCCATACCCCCTGATCCCCTTAGCCACAAGGGCCACATCTAACTCCCTCTTAAATATAGCCAATGAACTGGCCTCAACTACCCTCTGTGGCAGAGAGTTCCAGAGATTCACCACTCTCCGTGTGAAAAAGTTTTTCCTCATCTCGGTCAAAGGATTTCCCCCTTATCCTTAAGCTGTGACCCCTTGTCCTGGACTTCCCCAACATCGGGAACAATCTTCCTGCATCCAGCCTGTCCAACCCCATAAGAATTTTGTACGTTTCTATAAGATCCCCTCTCAATCTCCTAAATTCTAGCGAGTATAAGCCAACTAAAGGACAGAGGATCTAGGGAGACATAGGAACTGAAAGAAATTTGCATTAGGTGAGAAATAGATTTGGGTAGACTGATGGGACTGAAGGCTGATAAATCCCCAGGGCCTGATGGTCTGCATCCCAGGGTACTCAAGGAGGTGGCTCTAGAAATTGTGGATGCATTAGTGATCATTTTACAATGTTCTATAGCTTCAATCAGTTCCTGTGGATTGGAGGGTAGCTAATGTTATCCCTCTTTTCAAGAAAAGAGCGAGACCGAATTATAGACCAGTCAGCCTGACATCGGTGGTGGGGAAGATGCTGGAGTCAATTATTAAAGAAGTAATAACGGCACATTTGGATAGCAGTAAAAGGATTGGTCCAAGTCAGCATGGATTTATTAAGGGGATATCCTGCTTGACTAATCTTCGGGAATTTTTTGAAGATGTGACAAGTAAAATGGATGAAGGAGAGCCAGTTGATGTAGTGTGTCTGGACTTTCAGAAAGCCTTTGATTAGGTCCCACACTGGAGAATAGTGGGCAAAATTAGAGCAAATGGTATTGGGGGTAGGATATTGACATGGATAGAGAATTGGTTGGCAGACAGGAAACAAAGAGTAGGAATAAACGGGTCCCTGTCAGAATTGCAGGCAGTGGCGAGTGGAGTGACGCAAGGCTCGGTGCTGGGGCCACAACTATTTACAATATATATTAATGATTTAGATGATGGGATGAAAATTAACAGGAGCACATTTGCAGATGACACAAAGCTGGGTGGCAGTGTGAACTGTGAGGAGGATGCAAGGAGGTTGCAGGGTGACTTGGACAGGTTGAGTGAGTGGGCAGATGCATGGCAGATGCAGTATAATGTAGATAAATGTGAGGTGATCCACTTTGGCAGCAAGAACAAGGAGGCAGATTATTATGTCAATGGTGTCAGATTAGGATAAAGGGAAGTGCAACGAGACCTGGGTGTCCTTGTAAACCGTCACTGAAAGTAAATATGCAGCTACAGTAGGCAGTGAAGAAAACTAATGGCATGTTGGCCTTCATAACGAGAGGATTTGAGTATAGGAGTAAAGAGGTTCTTCTGCAGTTGTACAGGGCCCTGGTGAGACCACATCTGGAGTATTGTGTGCAGTTTTAATCCCCTAATTTGAGGAAGGACATCCTTGCTATTGAGGCAGTGCAGCGTAGGTTTACGGGGTTAATCCCCGGGATGGTGGGACTGTCATATGAGGAAAGATTGGAAAGACTGGGCTTGTATTCACTGGAATTTAGGGTGAGAGGGGATCTTATAGAAACATATAAAATGACAAGCTAGATGCAGGAAAAATGTTCCCAATGATGGGGGAGTCCAGAACCAGGGGCCACAGTCTAAGAATAAAGGGGAGATGAGAAAAAAACATTTTCAACCAGAGAATTGTGAATTTGTGGAATTTCTGCCATAGAAGGCAGTAGAGGCCAATTCACTGGATGAATTTAAAAGAGAGTTAGATAGAGCTCTAGGGGCTAGCGGAATCAAGGGATATGGGGAGAAGGCAGGCATGGGTTACTGATTGTGGATGATCAGCCATGATCACAATGACTGGCGGTGCTGGCTCATTCGGCTCATCAAGTCTACTCTGCCATTCAATCATGGCTGATGTATCTCTCCTTCCTAACGCCTCTCTCCTTCCTAACCCCATTCTCCTTCCTTCTCCCCATAACCTCTGACACCCGTACTAATGCATAAAGTGCCAGCCTGCCCATCCTCTCCCTACAGCTCAGGCCCTCGAGTCCTGGCTACATCCTCGTAAAGGGCCTCTCCCACTTAGGCGACTGCCGGCGACTAGACTGTCACCACACGATCGCCGGGGTGTCGCCTGTACGGTCGTGAGTCGTCTCCTCGGTTGCCCAATGAGTCGTAGCGTTTTATTGGTCGCCACTGGATTTTGAAATGTTCAAAACGTTTCGGTGACAGTCGGCGACCGTGGGCTTGTCGTAGCTTGGGGTCTTCTCCTGACGTAGTTGCTGTCGGAGGTTGTCGGAGGTTGTCGCCAGGATGGTGTAGGTTGTCGCCAGGATGGTGTAGGTTGTCGCCAGTGCTGACTTCGGTGAATTTCATTGTCGTAGTCGCCGGCAGTCGCCTAAAAAAAATCACTTCAGTGGGACAGGCCCATTAGTCCAGTCGCTGTTTTTTCGGCGACCTGCTACGCCCATGAGAGTCGCCGGCAGTCGCCTAAAAAATCACCTAGTGGGACAGGCCCTAAATCTTCTTTGCATTCTTCCCAGCTTAACACCATCTTTTCGGATAGCAAGGTGACCAAGACAGAACACAATACTCCAATTGTGGTCCCACCAATGCTTTGTTCATTGTGAAGGCTAATGTTGTTATTGGCTTTGCCTTGATGGATACTGCGTCATCTCTGAGTCAATATCCAATGTACTCCTCTTTTTCCATATAAATAGTCAAATATAAACTTTTTTATTTGTTTATCGGTTTAATCGCTTCAAGTTTATGGGGGCCAGACCATGGCGCATCTGGATGACATCTTCTGCTTCTGCATTCCGTATCGTCAGCTAGCTTTCATGAGCTCAAGGATTGACTGGGTTCCAGTCCTCGATCCATTGGGTGTTACAGCAGTCATCATCATCGGCAGTCACCCGAAACGAGTATGACTGTCCTCTCTATGGAGGACGCCCGTGCGTGACTTTGTTTAACGTGGGGAGACTGGTGCACAGACAGCCACCCCTTGACAGATCTGGGTCCTTGACAGATCTGGGTCAGGATCCAGTGGCATGGTGTCCAAGACGACCGGAGACCCTTTTCTGCTGCAGCCTTCATCCGCCTTCCCAGCCGTTGTGACTCTCCACTAAGGTCATCCATCGTCCTCCGCCTGTTCCACCGTTGAGGTCTTGGTTGGATTGCTCTTTGTCAGAGACCTCCCCCTCGACTTTACCGCCATGGGTGGCCCTACCAGGAGCATAGCTCCAGACGGCATCGCTCTCAGGATCTCAGGTCCACACAAGCTTCTCCACCACGACAAGGTGGCAATCCACAGAGAAGGTCACAGTAATGCAGCTCGTAGAGCCGCTGCCACACAGCAGCGGAGGATAGAATTCAGTAGTCAATGGTCAATAGTCAACAGTGCTTTATGTATCACATATCCAACTACACGGTGACATTATTTTTGTCTATATTACCGATGCGGGCGCCAAAATGTATTGCCGCCATTGTTGCAAAGTCCAAAGTCCGATCGGCACGCCGCTCGATCTACTCGAGCAGTTCCCATGAACCGACCTCCCTCTCCTCTCCAATCTGCCACAAGGCAGTGGAGGCCAATTCACTGGATGTTTTCAAGAGAGATAGATATAGCTATTGAGGCTAACAGAATCGAGGGATTTGGGGATTAAGCAGGATAAAACGGGGTACTGATTTTGGATGATCAGCCATGATCATATTGAATGGTGGTGCTGGCTCGAAGGGCCTAATGGCCTACTCCTGCACCTATTTTCTATGTTTCCATGTTTCCTCGCCCAGACATCTTTGTATCCCAGGAGCGCCTCCTGAAGCCGACCTTGAAGGCGCTGGAGGCATTACCCCGGTTCACTCTCCTACCGCCCCTTGCTCCTCGTGTCCGACGTCTCCAGCTCCCTCCCGGTTACGCCGTCTGCCAAGTCTTCGGGCCTCTGCTTGCTTGCTGTCTGCCCCGGGGGACGTCGCGGCTCGCCGCTACCTGCGCCGCTGTCTGTGTGGAGTTTGCACGTTCCACCTTGCTCTGGTTTCCTCACACATCTCAAGGATGTGTAGTCTGAAGCAAAGTCCCGATCTTTATCATCGCCTGTCCATTCCTTCACCAAATGCCACCTGACATGCTGAGTTCCTCCAGCACTTTGGGTTTTGCCCGAGAGTTATGGTGATGAAGAATGAAGAAGCATCGGATGAAGAAATAAGCAGGTTTTTCTAATTTATTTTTTTAATAAAAAATATTTATTTGAATATTAAAAACATTATATACAATACAATAAAACCAAAACGGAACCCACCACCATAATACAAGACAAACAAATATACAAAATTAACTATTGTACAACTGTGTTACAATCCTTGTCAAGGATGCATTCAACCCCCCCGCGGTGCCCAGCGGGTCCCGAAATTCCTCCAGGGTGCCTGTGGACAGAGCGTAGTCCCTCCCTAACACCACCCGGGCACGGACATAACCCCGGAAAAGGGTCAGGCAATTCATTCTTCCCTCGCACAATTAAAGCATGGAATAGACTTCACCTTACCATAGTTACCCAACCAGACGCAACTAAATTTAAGGTAGGTCTTTTTTCCCAAGAATCCTTTTTTGCTTAAGTCCACCCTCCACCACCGCCAGTTTAAATTCCATTTGGAATATGTTTGGAGGACCAGGAAACCAAGAACCTCTTCCACCTGGCGCCGTGACTCGTGGATGGCCAGCTTGGCCAGTCCCAGGAGCAACCCAACCAGGACATCTTCAGCCCTGCCCTCTCCCCTACGCACAGGGTGTCCATAGATGAGGATGCTGGATGAGAAATGCAGCCAGAAGGCAAGGAGCAGCCCCTTTAAACAACAGAACAGGGGCAGATGTGCAGATTGGTAGTTCAGTTGGTTAGTTAGTAAGGACTGCAAATCGTCCTTAGTATGCAGTGTGGCAAAATGGAAGCAGATACCACTGTGGTGTTAAAGAGCTGGAGAGGGTATATTCAGCAGTGACAAAGTCTAGGAACAGAGGGTACAGCCTCAAAATAAAATAATGCACCTTTAGAATGGAGATGAGGAAGGATTTCTTCAGCTGCAGGGGGGTGAATCTATGGAATTCATTGCTACAGATAGTTGTGGAGGCCAAGTCAATGGGTATTTCTAAAACAGAGATTGATAGGTTCTTGATTCATAAGGACGTCAAAGGTTATGGGGAGAAGGCAGGAGAACGGGGTTGAGAGGGAAAGATAGATCAGCCATGATCGAAGAGTAGAGCAGACTTTAGTTTAGCTTAGTTTAGAGAAACAGGGCGGAAGCAGGCCCTTTGGCCCATCTTATCCGCGCCGACCCCGACCAGAGATCTCCACACACTAATACTATCCTACACACACTGAACACAATTCACAATTTACAATTTTACCGAGGCCAATGACCCTACAAACCTGTACTTCTTTGGAGTGTGGGGGGAAACCCGAGTTCCCGGAGAAAACCCACGCAGGTCACGGGAAGAATGTCTTGATGGGCAGAATGGTTGTATTCTGCCCCTATGTTTCATGGTTTTATGGTCTTTTGATCTTAAGATAGACACATGGGTATGCAGGGAATTTCTTTATGCATTGGGTTGTATGTCTATGAAACCCTCTGCTTCTGTTCTGAGGGATGTGGATAGTTATTAAATACAGTTCATTATATTTTTGAATGATGAGGTAATCAGAGAATATAGGAATGAAGTAGAACGTGGATATAGTTCAGAGAATTATGGTGATGAAGAATGGAGAAGCAATAAATGAAGAAACAAACTCAAGGATGTTTGGCGACATAGTGGTGCGGCGGTAGTTACTGCCTCATAGCGCCAGAGCCCCAAGTTCGATCCTGGCTACGGGTGCTGTCTGAATGAAGTTTGTACATTCTCCCTGTGACCTGCGTTGGTTTTCTCCGAGATCTTCGGTTTCCTCCCACACTCCAAAGACGTACAGGTTTGTAGGTTAATTGGCTTTGTATAAATGTTTTTTTTTTAATTGTCCCTAGTGTGCAGGACTAGTGTTAGAGTGCAGGGACCACTGGTCGGCGCGGATTCGGTGGGCCGAAGGCCTGTTTTTGCGCTCTATCTCAAAACTGAACAAAACTAAATACAGATCAGCAATGAGGTAATCAGATAATATAAGAATAATGATGAACGTGGATATAATCCTGAGAGTTATGGTGATGAAGAATGAAGAAGCATTGGATGAAGAAACAAACTCAAGGAAACGTGCCCCATTTTTTTCTGATCCCATTTTATTTTGTTCTGGTGTTGAACATAATCTGATTATGTTCAATTTGCAACGAGCTCTGTTCTCCCTTTTAAGTTGAGGTGTTTGCGGCATGTTTTAGTTTTTCCATTTGCGCAAGAATATTTAGTGACATTTAAAAAACAACAGATGTTGATGCAGGCCAGAGGCCGACCAAATGGAACCAAAATATTTTCCAACGCTCTTTCCCATGATAACTAAGGGCAGCGCCCACAGTTACAATTCTTGCTCATACACTGGTATTTTAACTGCGATCTGAATGGGGACGTCTTCACCGCTCTCCTGTCGGTCAGCAGCTGGATGGGAAAGACCAGGGCGGCACGGTGGCGCTGCAGTAGAGTTGCTGCCTTACAGTGCTTGCAGCGCCGAAGACCCAGGTTCGATCCCGACTACGTCTGTACAGAGTTTATACGTTCTCCCCATGCCCTCCTGAATTCCAAAGACGTACAGGTATGTAGGTAGTTTGGCTTGGTAAATGTAAAAATTGTCCTTAGTTTGTGTAGGATAGTGTTAATATGCGGGGATCGCTGGTTACGGGTGCTGTTATAGAAGAGACGTAATCTGCCTCCAACTTTTGGACTTAATCCAGTTAGTATGTTCCCATGAGAACCAGGTCCACCTACCTCTTGAGTCATTTGAGTATTCTGTGATCCCTGGATTCTCCCGGAAGCACCACCACTCCCGCTGCAGGCCGCCAGCTACGTCCCTGCGTTGATGAGCAACTTGGTCCTGGTCTAGGATCCGTATGACGTCTGAAAGGATACTTCCTCTTTACAGACTTTGTAACCATTGATGTTTTTATCAATCCTGTTTTCGCTTCATCTTCCAACTCTTTAATACGTCTCCCGAGATCCTCTCCAAAGAGTAAGTTGGGTAATTGTATATTACTTGGTTTGCAGAGTGCTGCGAATTTTGGATTCATAGTAGGCCGTATAGCACCTTCCTCAGATAATTGATCTCGAAGTGGGTGCTGCATAGCAACCCCAGTGCTTCCTGATGCAACTTCGTCATCTCTTGGCTGTTATCTGCTATTGTGGTAAAAGCAGTTATTCCAGAACCCAGCAGCTTTAATATTCTCTGCAACTGATTCCAGATAATTTGGTTCACTGCTTCTGCTTTCAGCAACCCACTGTTACTTGGGGTCTCCTGCTTTCTTGCAGTCTCATCCATCTCCTGCTGTTCCAGCTGATGGTAAACCAAGTAATTTATTAAGGAGGCCAGTTCTTCTCCTAATGGCTCTCCTGACCCTGACGGGGCAGCGAATCCTACTGCCAGGGGTGGAACATCTGGCAGCTGCCATTCATCACCTTGTACAGCCTCACCGTCAGAGTCGGGGTCTGAAATCTCATGACCCGTAGCACGCTCCTCATCCCTGAGGGTGCATTCCATCAGCCCTGAGCCAGGTGCTGTTAAGCTGCTTCCAGCAGTTTGGATTTCAGTACACTCCTTCCTGAGTGAACTTTGCTCCCAACAGCTTATATAAAAGGCTTTCTATTTGGGCAATACGCTCGAAAGCTGTATCTAGCCCTGTACCAGGAGCTGTTTGAGCTGCTTCCAGCAGCTTGGCTTTCAGTACACTCCTCCCTGAGTGAACTTTGCTCCAACAGCCTATGTAAAAGGCTTTCTATTTGGGCAATACGCTCGAAAGCAGTATCTAGCCCTGGAGCTACTTCCATTGCCTGGGACTCCCTCCGTGGGCCGTTGGGATTTAAACTTTGTCTTTTGCCCGACAGGCGCTGACTGTGTTTTCACCAGCCCCATGTCCACAGTCGCTATGCTCACCGCTGGCGACTGTACCGGGGTTTAGAGGCGGTTGGTCTCTAAACGCGGACATTGACTTTCCAGACTTTCTGTCGGCTGTGTCGCTCGCCTCTTCCCCCTGTCCGTTTTTTCCCATGGCGTCTGTGGAAAAAATCCCCATAGACCCACAGTAAACGGACCTGGAAAACATGAAAAACGTTTTTACTTACCTTGTAGTTGAAAAACTACAAACCACTGGAGGAGCTCTGCTCCTCACGTCCGTTTGTGTCAAGGCATCTGACGTAATGATGCGCAGGCGCACTGGCGGGGTTCTTCACGTAGTCACTCACATGACTCTGAAGTAAAATAGTTGATTCCCCATCTCTGCAGAAACAATGCCTCTTCCATATTCCAACTGCCTCAGCAGCTGGATGCTAAATCAGTTGCACCCCATCCTAGTGCACTGACATGTTTGTAACACCATGGAAGGCTGTTCAATCAGTATTTTACTGAAACTACTTGAGACATGTAGAATCCACCACTGCAAATCAGAAACAGCATTTGTTGTTAACTGCATAGCCCTATCAAAATGGCCGCCATGCATCCTCAGTGCCTGTTCTTTAGCTCTCTGTAGCTGTTGGTAATGTAATGGCCCATATTGTACTGCTGGAAAAGCTGCTACTAATTTCCCTAGCACACTGGCCACATGTCTAATTGAAGGTTTTCGCTCATTTAACAGCTTAATGCAACCATCAATCAACTCCGCCCTTTTTTCACTGGGCAAAGTTACTACCATGTGAACTGAATCAATTGTGAAACCCAAATAATCAATTGATGTAAGTGGTGTTAACCTTGATTTCTTTGGATGAATTAGAAAACCCAAACTTTCAAAAGTGGATTTAACAACTGAGACAGATAACTCAGCTTACTCTTTTGTTCGTCCTATAATTAAGACATCATCCTGCTAAGCCATTACCACATGCCCCTGGCCTCTCAGCAGCGCCAGAATTGGTTTTAACAATTTAGTGAATATTCTAGGAACTGAAGTTAACCCATTAGCCAGAGCTTTGAACTGCCATAACTGGTTCATCCAGGTAAATTTTAAATATTTTCTATCTTACAAATGAACAGACACTGAATAATATGCATCTTTTAAATCTATAGTTGCCATATAACATGCTTTTGAAATAAGTTGTTTGGCAGTCACAAAAGTCTCTATTTTAAAGTGTCTAAATTGAACAAAAGGATTAAGACTTGTCAAGTCCAAAATAATCCTACATCCTCCATCCTTTTTAGGTCGGGGAAATATATTAGACACAAATTGGTGGGTTTGATAAACCGACTTTTCAATAACTCCTTTATTACATAAGTTTCCAAGTTCAGCTTGAACCTCCATCACTTATTTTTGTGAAAACTGGAGTGTTCTGCTGGGAACATGCTGGATGGGCAAATCATAATTTGGATCGAACTCAATTCGAAACCCTTGTATAATACTCAGAATAACAAAATCTGGAGTAATCTGCTTCCAACTTTTATAGAAGAGATATAATCTGCCCCCAACTTTTGGCTGTACTGCCTTTCATATGTTCCCATGAGAACCAGGTCCACCTACCTCCTTAGTCACTTCAGTGACCTGTGGTCCCTGGCTTCTGGCGGGAAGACCCATGCTTGTTCGTGTTCCCGCTGCAGGACGCCAACTACGCCCCTGCGACGATGATCGACTTGTTCCTGGTGTAGGCCCAGGATCAGTATGACGTCTGAAAGGATACCTCCTCTTCACAGACTTTCCAACCATCGATGTTTTGATCAACCCGGCTGTTTTTGCCTCATCATCCAACTCCTTCACGCGTCTCGCGAGGTCTTCTCCGAAGAGTAAGTTGGGTAGTTGCACATTACTGGGCTTGCAGAGTGCTGCGAATTTGGGATTGATGGTGGGCCGAATGGCACACTTCCTCAAACAATTGATCTCAAAGTGGGCGCTACATAGCAACCCTAGTGCCTCTTGATGCAAATCCGTCATCTGCTGGCCTCTATCCATTGTTCTGGCAAATGCAGTTACTCCAGAACCCAGCAGCTTCAATATTCTCTGCAGCTTTATTTCTTGGGCTCTCATGCCCACGCCCATCTGACCCCATATCACTTGGTTTACTGCTGGTGCTTTCAGCAATACGCAGTTCCTCAGGGTCTCGTGCTTTTTGGCAGTTTCATCCATCGTAAGCTGCTCCAGCTGATGAGATACCAAGTAGTTGATTGTGGAGGCCAACTCTTCTCCCAGTGGCTCTCCTGACCCTGACAGGGCAGCAAATCATACTGCCAGAGGTGGAACATCTGGCAGCTGCCGTTCTTCGCTTGAATCGGCCTCACCGTCAGAGTCGGGGTCAGAACTCTGCTGACCCTGTGCACGCGCCTCATCAATGAGGGTGCTCTCAAACAGCCATTTGCTAGGTTCTGCTGACCTAGCTTCTGGAGCCTGGCTTTGGCTACACTCTTCCCTGAGTGTGCGTTGCTCGAGTAACCTGTGTAACAGGCTCTCCATTTGAGAAATCCGCTCAAATGCGGTATCCAGCCCTGGAGTCGAATCCTCCTGATCGGACTCCTCCTCCCGTGGGCCTGACGGACTTGTGCTTAGCCTTGCGCCCCACTGGCGCTGACTGTGTTCTTTTAAGACCCAAGTCCACAGTCGCTACGCTCCCAGCCGGCGACTGTACAGGGGTCTGAGGCAGCTCTTCACCAACCGCAATCTCGCGACTTTCCACCGGCTTTGCCGCTCGCCTCTTCCCTTGCCCGTTTTTTCCATGGTACCTGTGGAAAAAATCCTCACAGACCCACAGCAAACGGACCCGGATACTTCTGAAAAAGTTTTTACTTACCTTGTAGTTCAAACTACATTTCCACTAGAGGAGCGCTGCTCCTCACGTCCGTTCGCGCCAATGCGTCTGACGTAATGATGCGCAGGCGCCCTGACGGGCCTTCTTCACGTAGTCACTCACGTGACTCCAAAGTAAAACAACACCCTATAGAGTCATAGTCATACAGCTTGTCTATGCCAACCAAGATGTCTAATCTAGCCTAGTCCCATTTGCCCACTTTTGATCCTCCAAACCTTTCCTCTCACTAAACCTGTCCAAGTGTCTTTTGAATGCTATCATAGTTACCTGCTTCAACTACCTTCTCTAGCAGGTTAAATGTGTAGGAAGGAACTGCAGATGATGGTTTGCACTAAAGATGGACACAAAATGCTGCAGTAACTCAGCGGGCCAGGCAGCATCTCTGGAAAGAAGGAATGGGCAACGTTTTGAGCCTTCTTCAGACCAAGTGCAGGATTGGCAATCGTTTCGCTGAACACCTCCGCTCAGTCCACCTAAAGCTACATGATATCCCGGATGCTAAACACTTTAACTCCCCTTTCCATTCCCACACTGACCTTCTGTCAGAGTGAGGCCCAGCGCAAATTGGAGGGCCAGCACCTCATATTTCGCTTGAGCAGCTTACACCACAGCGGTATGAATATTGGGCATCACGGTGGCACAGCGTTGGAGTTGCTGCCTTACAGCGAATGCATCGCCGGAGACCCAGTTTGGTGTTTGATCCCGATTACGGGTGCTGTCTGTACGGAGTTTGTACGTTCTCCCCGTGACCTGCGTGGGTTTTCTCAGAGATCTTCAGGTTTCCTCCCACATTCCAAAGTCGTACAGGTTTGTAGGTTAGTTGGCTTGGTAAATGTAAAAATTGTCCCTAGTGTTTGTAGGGTAGTGCTAATGTGCGGGGATCGCTGGTCGGCGCGGATCCAGTGGGCCGAAGGGCCTGTTTCCGTGCTGTATCTCGAAACTAAACCAAACTAAACTAAACATCAAGTAGCCCTTGCTTTCCCTCTCTCTCCATCCCTCCCACTTCCTAGTTCTCCGACCAGTCTGACTGTCCTGCATGTTAAATGTTATCTCTGAATGCTTTGTCTCCTTCTTCTAGCTAACAATGATCTGTTCTACATTTTCCTCGAACCGCTTTCCCCTTTGATGTCTCGTTTTCACACCTTACATTTGCTTATCATGGTTTATCCCTCACCCCTGACTCTCACTGAAGAAGGGTCTCGACCCAAAACGTCACCCATTCCTTCTCTCCAGAGATGCTGCCTGTTACTCCAGCACTTTGTGTCTATCTTCAGGCTACTGGATCTATGTTCAATCTTACTACTTTGTACGGCAGGTCCTTGAACTGTATATAACATGTATGTTGTCCTTTGCATTTTATATTGCACATTCTTTGGACTTGAGGCTTTAGAAACGGGACCTTCAGCCCACCGAGTCCACGCCGACACCCACACACTAGCACTATCCTACACACTAGGAACATTTTACAATTTTTACTGAAGCCAATTGACGTACAGGCCTGTACTTTGGAGTGTGGGAGGAAACCCGGGGATAATCCAAGCGGTCACAGGGAGAACATACAAACGCCATACAGGCAGCACCCGGAGTCAGGATCGAACCCGGGTCTCTGGTGCTGTAAGGCAGCAACTCTACCACTGCGCCACCATGAGGGGAGTCCTGAGACCAGCTGCATGAACCCACATGTACACAATGGGTCTTATGCATGGGTGAAACATTGGTGCAGATTGATCTAATTTCCAGGCATTTCAGTGCATTGTCTTCACAGGAAGAACTGGAACCTCCATTATGTGCAACACATTGTTTTCTGAATTCCACTTGGAGGAACAGTTAATAACGCTTTTATGGTTAAAGTGAAATCGATGAGGTGGGGCACCAAACGCATATTACACCTCTTTATATTACTGTTCCAAGTCCTTGTCCCTGCCTGCAATCTGAGCAAGGATTTCTGTGGATATGAGTCACAGTCAGTACAGAAAGAGCGGTGACTTTAGTAATGAGTAAGAAGGAATTGCAGATGGTGGTTTAAACCACCGAAGATAGACACAAAAGGCTGGAGTAACTCAGTGGGACAGGAGAGAAGGAATGGGCGACGATTCGGGTCGAGAAACGTCACCCATTCCATCTCTCCAGAGATGCTGCCTGTCCCGCAGAGTTACTCCAGCTTTTTGTGTCTATCTTCGGTTTAATTAATGACATCGAAACAAGCAACTGCTGGTTTATCGAAAAAAGACACAAAGTTTAGTTTAGAGATACAGCGAGGAAACAGGCCCTTCGGCCCACCGGGTCTGCGCCGACCAGCGATCCACGCACATTAGCACTATCCTACTCACACTAGGGACAATTTTTACATTTACCAAGCCAATTGACCTACAAACCTGTACGTCCTTGGGATGTGGGAGGAAACCGAAGATCTCAGAGAAAACCCACACAGGTCACGGGGAGAATGTAAAAACTCTGAACAGACCATAGTGAGATATTTATACTTTATTATCTTCCATTCCCAGTGTCATCTTTCACTGTTAGTAGCTTGTTTCAGAGACCAACAATTTTTGGGTTCCTCCGCGTCGATCCTTCAAACATAGCATGACTTCAACCCGTACTAAATACACAAAATGCTGGAGTAACTCAGCGGGACAGGCGGCATCTCTGGAGAAAAGGAATGGGTGACATTTCAGGTCGAGACTCTTCTTCAGACAAATAATTAATTTTAGACTGAGCAATAAATGTTTTTGCTTTCTCAAATGTCCCACAATCTCTACTGTCCCCAAATATGTACAGACAGGACCCGCAGTCGGGATTGACCCCGTGTCTCCGGCACTGCATTCTCTGTAAGGCAGCAAATCTACCGCTGCGCCACCATGACCGTTCTGGAGTAAGTTATGGATTAACAGCGGATTTGAGGCAGCATCTCTGGAGAACATGGATATGTGACCTTCAAGGTCGGGACCCCTCTTCAGAAGAAACGTCACGTAACCACGCTCTCCAGGGATGCTGCCTGACCCACCGAGTTACCCCAGAATAAGCAGCTCCGTCACAGCGCCAGAGACCCGGGTTCAATCCTAACCACAGATGCTGACTGTGTGAAGTTTATACATTCTCCCTGTGACCATGTGAGTTTCCATCCCAGATCCTCCAGTTTCCTCCCACATCCTAAAGATGTGGAGGTTTGTAGGTAAATTGGCCCTCTGTAAATTGCCCCTAGTGTAAAGCATGCGAACGTGGGATAGCTCAGGATTAGTGTACAGGGGACTGATGGTTGGAGCGGACTCGATGGGCCGAAGGGCTTGTTTCCACGCTCTATGGGCCCTGCTGAGACCGCACCTGGAGTATTGAGTGCAATTTTGGCCTCCTAATTTGAAGAAGGACATTATTGCTATTGAGGGAGTGCAGCTTAGGTTCACCAGGTTAATTCCCCAGATGGCAGGACTGACATATGATGAAAGAAGGGGTCGACTGGGCTTGTATTCACTGGAATTTAGAAGGATGAGAGGTGAATTATAGAAACATGTAAAATTCTTAAAGGATTGGACAGGCTAGATACAGGAAAAATGTTCCCGATGTTGGGGGAGTCCAGAACCAGTGGTCACAGTTTAAGAATAAGAGGTAACTTATTCTTAAACATTTTCACCCAGAGAGTTGTGAATCTGTGGAATTCTCTGCCACATTGGTGGCCAATTCACTGGATGTTTTCAAGAGAGAGTTAGATTTAGCTCTTAGGGATAAAGGAATCAAGGGATATGGGGAAAAAGCCAGAACGGGGTACTGATTTTAGATGATCAGCCATGATCATATTGAATGGCGATGCTGGCTCAAAGGGCCGAATGGCCTACTCCTGCACCTATTTTTCTGTTTTCTTTGTTTCAATGTTTCTATCTCTAAACTAAACAAATTTGTTTCGTCCCCTCCTCATCTGCTGAAGGGTCGTAAACTCTTTCCACAGAGGCTGCCTGAGCTGCCAAGTTTGTCCACCATTTTGAGTGACAATAGACAATAGACAATAGGTGCAGGAGTAGGCCATTTGGCCCTTCGAGCCAGCACCGCCCTTCAATGTGATCATGGCTGATCATCCCCAATCAGTACCCCGTTCCTGCCTTCTCCCCATATCCCCTGACTCCGCTATTTTTAAGAGCCCTATCTAGCTCTCTCTTGAAAGCATCCAGAGAACCTGCCTCCACCGCCCTCTGAGGCAGAGAATTCCACAGACTCACCACTCTCTGTGAGAAAACGTGTTTCCTCGTCTCCGTTCTAAATGGCTTATCCCTTATTCTTAAACTGTGGCCCCTGATTCTGGACTCCCCCAACATCGGCAACATGTTTCCTGCCTCTAGCGTGTCCAAACCCTTAATAATCTTATATGTTTCAATGAGATACCCTCTCATCCTTCTAAACTCCAGAGTGTACAAGCCCAGCCGCTCCATTCTCTCAGCATATGACAGTCCCGCCATCCCGGGAATTAACCTTGTAAACCTAAGAGTGGTCTTGTTACTATCCCAAAACAATTGAATAGCCTAAACCTAATATTAGATCGCTGTCCTTAATCAAGGCAAGAACCATTGTGAACACAGAGTTTCCTTTGCAGCTCAAAAAAATAATAAACAAGACTCATTGTGCGTGTGCCAGTATACTTGACAAACAAATTATTTCCTAAATTCATGTTACAAAACAAAACTAGCTTTTTTGCGTCTGTTATATAGCAATTTAGTTCAGTTCAAGTCTATTTGGCTTCCATGGTCTATATAAGCAGTATTTTCTATCTTTATTTACGCTTGGGTATCAATAGAAGTTGACTAAAAAAAATTGGCAAAATGTTTATAAGCATCAATGTGATACCAATAGAATTTTAGTTTAGTTTAGTTTAGAGATACAGCGCGGAAACTGACCCTTCGGTCCACCGAGTCCGCGCCGACCAGCTACCCCCGCACACTAGCATTATCCTGCACCCACTAGGGACAATTTACAATCTATACCAAAGCCAATTAACCTACAAACCCGCACGTCTTTGGAGTATGGGGGGGAAACCAGAGCACCTGGGGAAAACCCACGCAGTCATGGGGAGAACGTACAAACTCCATACATTAACATTATTCTACACACACTAGGGACAATTTACAATTTTAACCGTAACCAATTAACCTACAAACCTTTATGTCTTTGAAGTATGGGAGGAAACCGGAGCACCCGGGGAAAACCCACACGGTCGCGGGGAGAACGTGCAAACTCCGTTCAGACAGCACCCGTAGTCAGGATTGAACCTGGGTCTCTCCTGCTGTAAGGCAGCAACTCTACCACTGTTCAACTGCACTTTGGACTAATGTTTTATTTTCATTTATTAAACTTTTTATGTTTGTTCTATTCTATTACCCCGCCCGTGCCAATTGATACAGGGGTAAGTTAAAGGCAACCGGATATTTTATCAACTTGTATAATGTACGGTGAGAATCAAATCAATAAATACTGAAAAGGACACAAAGTGCTGGAGTAACTCAGCGGGTCAGGCAGCATCCCTGGATAGGTGGTCATACAGGGTGGAAACAGGCTCTTCAGCCCAACTTGCCCACACCGGCCAACATGTCCCATCTACACTAGTCCCTCCTGCCTGTGTTTGGCCCATATCTCTCTAAACCTGTCCTATCCATGTACCTTTCTAAGTGTTTCATAAACGTTGCCTCCACAACCTCCTCCAGCAGCTCGTTCCCTACACCTACTCCCATTTGTATGAAAAGGTCATTCCTCAGGTTCCTATTAAACTTTTCCCTCCTTAACTTAAACCTATGTCCTCTGGTGTTCGATTCCCTTACTCTGGGCAAGAGACTGTGTGTCCACCCGATCTATTGCTGGGATGATTTTGTGCACCTCTATAAGATCACCTAAACCAATATGTGTCAACCTAAACAATGTGAAATAAGACCTATTGCCCTATATCATGTACCATTGACCAGCCTAACCTACTTCTCATAAGTTCACAAGATCATAAGTTGTAGGAGTAGAATTAGACCTTTCGGACCATCAGGTCTACTCCACCATTCAATCAAGGCTGATCTATCTTCCCTCTCAATCCCATTCTCCTGCCTTCTCCCCATAACCCCTGACACCTGTACTAATCAAGAATCTATTAATCTCCACCTTAAAAATACCAATTGACTTGGCCTCCACAGCCGTCGGTGGCAATTAATTCCACAAATTCACCACCTTCTGACAAAAGAAATTCCTCCTCATCTCCTTTCTAAAGGTACGTCCTTTTATTCTGAGGCTACGGCGTCTGAGGCTGCCAGCATCGTCGGGGACCCACACCGTCCTGGCCACACACTCATCTCTCCGCTGCCATCGGGTAGAAGGTACAGGAGCCTGAAATCTGCAACATCCAGGTTCAGGAACAGTTTCTTCCCCACAGCCATCAGACTATTAAACACAACTTCAAACAAACAATGAACTATAACAGCCTATTGCACTTTATCTGTTTACTGATGTGTGTATATATATATTCTATGGTATATAGACACACTGATCTGATCTGTATTTATGACTACAATATCCTGTTGTGCTGCAGCAATGCAAGAATTTCATTGTCCTATCTGGGACACATGACAATAAACTCTCTTGACTCTTGGTCCTAGACTCTCCCACAAGTGGAAACAGTGAAGGTCAACTCACTGTTTTTGAGTCATAGAGTCACAGAGTGATACAGCATTGAAACAGGCCCTTCGACCCAACTTGCCCACACCGGCCACCATGTCCCAGATACACTAGTCCCACCTGCCTGCGTTTGGCCCACACCCCTCCAAACCTGTTCTAGGTTTTATTTCCATTCGAGTTTCTCGTTTGTCAGTCTCCTAGTGATTTCTCCATTTCGAACAGTTTTACAAGCGGTTTTAATGAAATGGTTTTTACTTGCACCCGGAAAAAATGCACATTTATCTATAAACATAAACATAGAATTTCACACGTTGACTGTAGAAAATGCAAAGAACACCCCCTTGCTGCCTGCTCCCTCTGATGCAATATAGGGAAAGGTATTTTGCATGCAATGCACTGATGCAACTGAAACCACCTACGCATGTTGACGCAATAGCAATGGTAAGCACCTTTTTATAGCAACAAAGCAAGCAACCATGAAGCCTGTTAATAATTTGGCATCATTACTGTAAACAATTATCGGTTAGGGAGTGTTCAATGTGTGTATGAAATCAAGCTTTCACTGTTTTCTTTATCATCATTACGTTTTCACATATCTTTCATTCATTTGTTCTATATCTCTCTACATCACCGTCTATATCTCACTCGTCTCCCTCTCCCCTGATTCTCAGTCTGAAGAAGGGTCTCGACTCAAAACATCCTGGTTTGATTCCTGGCCAGGAATATAAAGAAGGACAGTAAAAACTTCTTTAGATATGTTAAGGGAAAAAGAGTAGCAAAGTCAAATGTGGGTCCCTTGAAGGCAGACACGGGTGAAATTATTATGGGCAACAAGGAAATAAGAATAAAGGGGAGGTCATTGAAGACTGAGGTGAGAAAAAACGTTTTCACCCAGAGAGTTGTGAATTTATGGAATTCCCTGCAACAGAGGGCAGTGGGAGGCCAAGTCACTGGATGGATTTAAGAGAGAGTTAGATAGAGCTCTAGGGGCTAGTGGAGTCAAGGGATATGGGGAGAAGGCAGGCACGGGTTATTGATAGGGGACGATCAGCCATGATCACAATGAATGGCGGTGCTGGCTCGAAGGGCCGAATGGCCTCCTCCTGCACCTATTTTCTATGTTTCTATGTTTCATCACCTATTCATTTCCTCTGCAGACGCTGCCTGACCCATTGAGTTACTCCAGCTTTTTGTGTCTATCTTCGGTTTAAACCATCATCTGCAGTTCCTTCCTAAGCTTTTGCTGACTTGGGTTTTAACCTCATAATTAATAAATCTTTCCAGTAAGTCCATAGCCATTCATCCTTCAGCTTCTGTAAGCATTCATAGAGTCATAGAGTCAGGCCTTTCAGCGTGGAGGGGCATGCCTTCAGGGGTGGGGGGGAGGGGGAGAACAAAGGAGGACCTGGCGTGGACACTGTGTATGCTTTGTAACTTTGCCAACGTCCTTTATGTGGCGACTATTTGCATACCGTGGGTAGTCACTGTGACTTGTCACCTGCGACAATAAAGTATTCATTCATTCATTCATTGTCCACTGTAGACTCAGCCCCCATCATGAAGTTCAACTCTGGATGCCAACTGGCAGGGGATTCTGTACTTAGCAGTTGCCTTCCTTGACTTTACCGGAACGTCTATCATAAACATCTGTGTTGGAAGCATTCTTTTATATATCCTCCACCCCCCCCCCCCCCCACCACCTCCTCTTTCATCTTTTATGCTCTTCCTGTTCTGCTGAACCCTGACAAAAATGTTTCAATTACAGTCTGTTTTGTGGTAACGTTGAAAACAATATTTAGTTATTTTTATTTCTGTATAAATATTCCCTATGTGTTCAAGTGCCAAGGAAAACAATCCAAGCCCAGCACCTAAAGGCTACTGTATAAACTGTAAAATAATATCTGGAAATTAGACACAAATAAAAACTCTCCGCTGTTTTCTCCGTTGCTGAGAGAGGGGCCAATTTTTGTACCTGTTGTAGTTGGAGGAACAGTCCCTTCTGCCCACTCCCCTCCTGCTGATCGTCAAGGACTCGTAGAATCATAGAAAAATAGGTGCAGGAGTAGGCCATTCGGCCCTTCGAGCCAGCCCCGCCATTCAATATGATCATGGCCGATCATCCAGAATCAGTACCCCGTTCCTGCTTTTTTCCCCATATACCTTGATTCCATTAGTCCAAAGAGCTAAACCGAACTCTCTGTTGAAAACATCCAGTGAATCGGCCTCCGCTGCCTTCTGCGGCAAGAATTCCACAGATTCACAACTCTCTGGGTGAAAAGGTTTTTCCTCGTCTCAGTCCTAAATGGCCTACCCGTTATTCTTAAACTGTAACCCCTGGTTCTGGACTCCCACAACATCGGGAACTTTTTTCCTACATCTAGACTCTCCAACTGTTTCAGAATTTGTTATGTTTTAAAATTTTATATAAGATAATCTCTCACCCTTCCAAATTCCAGTGAATACAAGCCCAGTCGACCCATTCTTTCATCATTTGTCATCTATACAAATCCTATTTCTTTCCGAAGATAGACATAACGTTCTGGAGTAAAGGTGGCACAGTGGACAGCTTGAATGGAATCATGTACAGTCTTTCCACTGACTGGATAGCACGCAACAAAAAGCTTTTCACTGAACCTCGGTCAACTAATCGGTCAAACCCGGTCACTGTACCTGACAACAATCAACTCATTAATCTACAAAGAAGTTTTGAAGTTCTACGATGGACAACTGTCTGATAACTCTCTTTTTTTCAAAATGAAAACAGACTGCAGAGAAGAGGAAATCTGTCAAGGGGGAGATATCCGGGACTTGAGGAAAATAAGCGTTCACGTTAAGTAAAGTGAAGGCATAACGATCGCGCAACGGTAGAGTTGCTGCCTCACAGCACCAGAGATCTGGGTTCGATCCTCACTACGGATGTGGTCTGTCCCTTTGTAGGTCAATTGGCTTCGATAGGTTGTAAAAAATTGTCCCTTGTGTGAAGGGTTAGACTATGAGGTGATCGCTGGTCAGCACAGGCTCAGTGAGTTGAAGGGCCTGTTTCTGCGCTGTATCTCTAAAAAAATCTAAAAACTCAGCGGGTCAGGCAGCATCTCTGGAGAAACAGGACAGGTAACATTTCGGGTAGTGACCCTTCTGGCACAGAAGGCTGTGGAGGCCAAGTCAATGGATATTTTTAAGGCACAGATAGATAGATTCTTGATTAGTACGGGTGTCAGGGGTTATGGGAAGAAGGCAGGAGAATGGGGTTGAGAGGGAAAGATGGATCAGACACGATTGTATGGTGGAGTAGACTTTATGATCCGAATGGCCTAATTCTGCTCCTATCACTTATGATCTTATGACCTTCTTCAGACACATGCTCTTGTCTCTGTATCAACTCCACATAAACCGTCCCTCTCATTTCTTCCACCAGCCACCTACACCAGTAGCAATTTACAGTAGTGGTTGAAAGATACAGCTAGTAGAACAGTTGCTTCCCATCTCCATGGACCCAAGTTCAACCCTCACTTTCAGTTTGGTCTGCGTGAAGTTTGTACATTCTCCCAGAGACTGCGTGGGTTTCCTCCGGATGTTCTGCTTTCTTCCCACATCCCAAAGGGATGCAGGTTGGAAGATTACTTGACCACTATGTGTAAGTGAGTGGGATAGTCTGTGAAAAGCTAATAGAAATGTACTTTTAGCTATTGCTGCCAGAGATCCGGGTTCGATCCAGACTACGGGTGCTGTCTGTATGGAGTTTGTACGTTCTCCCCGCGACCTGCATGAATATTGTCCGGGTGCTCCGGTTTCCTCCCACACGCCAAAGACATAGTTGGTTGATTGGCTTTGGTAAAGTTGTAAAATGTCCCTAGTGTGCGGGATAGCGCTAGTGTACGGGGTGATCGCTGGTCGGCATGAACTAAGTGGGCTAAAGGGCCTGTTTCAGCGCTGTGTCTCCAAAGTAAAAGTCTAAATGTCAGGAGAATTAAAAGGTATTCGCATCAGATTAGTGCAGGTGAGTGTGTAAAGTTTGGAATGGACTCACTCGTCACGAGGGCCCTATATCAAGGTTGCATGACTCTATGACTCAGTTAACCGACCACGTTGCATGTATTTGTCACGTGAGAGGAAACCCTTGCTGACACCAGTGGCGGTCAGGATCGAAACCTGTTTTCTGGAGCTGCGAGACAGCAGCCTACATCTCTGTGTTCTCAGACAGAACGCTCTGTACTTGGATGGAAGGTACTTGAGAGGTAGAAGATACAGATACAGAGATACAGCGCGGAAACCCTTTAATCAGAGGGTGGTGAATCTGTGGAATTCTTTGCCACAGCCAGCTGTGGAGGCCAAGTCAGTGGATATTTTTAAGGCAGAGATAGATTAGTACGGGTGTCAGAGGTTATGGGGAGGAGGTAGGGGAATGGGGTTAGGAGGGAGAGACAGATCAGCCTCGATTGAATGACGGAGTAGACTTGATGGGCCGAATGGCTTAATTCTACTATTCCTTATGACCCTATGACATTATCGCCAGGGTGTCGCCTGTATGGTCGTGAGTAGTCTCGCTCAAAGAGTCTAGCGTCTTTCTGGCCCCCGCTGAATTTTCAACATGTTGAAAAATTTCGCCGACCTGCAACGACGTATGACGGGTGCCAGCAGTCGCCCAAAAAGTCGCGTAAGTGGGACAGGCCCATTAAGCAATCTTCCTCTGGTTTGTAGAAAACAATCAATAATATCTTATGATCAGATTTAACATTCAAGCACTTTACTGGATGTTTTCAGAGATGAGATGTAAGTTATAACAGAGGCCTGGTTATGAACATATTTTGGGCTTCTTCCTATTACTGTCAGCATCTGAATAGTCTCGTTCCATCTCTCGCCATCGATCTTCTTAACCACCTTTCCTCCATCGATCATGTTTCTCCGATTTATCTATCTACCCATCCATCAATCTATCGATCAATCAGTCTACATAACATGAAGCTATCTCCATCTATCCATCCATGTTCCAATGTTTAGTTTAGCTTAGTTTACAGATACAGCGCAGAAACAGGCCCTACGGCCCACCGAGTCCGCACCAACCAGCGATCCCCGCACACTAACACAACCCTGCACACACTAGGGACAATTGTTACAAGCCGATTAACCTACAAACCTGTATGTGTTTGGAGTGTGGGAGGAAACCGAAGATCTCGGGGAAGACCCACGCAAGTCACGGGGAGAACGCACAAACTCCGTACTGACAGCACCTGTAGTCGGGATCGAATCTGGGTCCCTGGCGCTGTCAGGCAGCAACTCTACCGCTGCGCCACCGTGCTGCCCTTTGAATTGTCTATATTTTAGTCTCTCTGACCACCTCTCTATCTATCTCTATAATGATATATCTAGCTCCATAAAGCTCTATCCATCTAGATAATGATCCATCCTTCAATCGGTAGATCTGCCTACATTAAAAACTAGTCTGAAGGAGGATGAAGAGTCAAGAGTTTTATTGTCATACAAGACGACCCGTGGACACGTTGGATCCCCCTCGCCCAACACAATATTCTGCCACTCCGATACTGAAATTGTTCTTGCGGCGGCATAACAGATATTACACATAATGCTTATATCATAATCATAATCATAATCATACTTTATTAGCCAAGTATGTTGGGCAACATACGAGGAATTTCATTTGCCATGCAGTCATAGCAATAAAAAGCAACAAGACACACAAAATACATTTTAACATAAACATCCACCACAGCGACTCCTCCACATTCCTCACTGTGATGCAAGGCGAAAAAAAGTTCATTCTCTCCCTTCTTTGTCCTCCAGCGATCGGGGGCCTCTCACATTCCGTTGACGGGACGATCTCACTCCTGTAGCCAGCGGCGAGCTTCCTCGTCGGGGCGATCAAGCTCCTGCATCGGGGGGGGGGGGAATCTCAGCTCCCCCGCGTAGGACCATCTACCCCGGGTCGGGGCGAGTCGAACGTCATGCGACTTTTGGAGCTTCCCGACGTCGGTCTCAACCCGAGACTGCGAGCTCCTTGACGTTAAAGTCCGCAGGCCGCGGTTGGAGCGTCGATCAGAGGCAACCTGCCCCCGCCCACACACCCCCGCCCACACCCCACATAGAACAAACCAGAGAACATTAATACAAACTTTTAAACACACTAAATATAACAAAGAAAAGATGAAAAGGGCAGACAGACTGTAGGCGAGGCTGCCATCGAACCCAAAGATCAGCCATAAATGAATGGCGGAGTAGACTTATTGGGCCGAATAGTCTCATTCTGCTCCTATCGCTTACTTACACAAACCCATAATAACCAACAAAGAAAATTCAGTATATATTAAAAACCAACCAGACATATAAATAGACAACAGTAGTTAGTACAAAGTCAAAAATAATGGCTTAAGTCTATGTATTTGGAGGTTTCAGTGTTTAATAGCCCAACCTAAAACATCACCTATCCATAAGATGGACACAAAATTCTGGAGTAACTCAGCGGGACAAGCAACATCTCTGGAGAGAAGGAATGGGTGACGTTTCGGGTCGAGACCTTTCTTCAGACCTATCCATGTTCTCCAGAGATGCTGCCTAACCCGCTGACTTACTTCAGCACTTTGTGTCCTTTTTGTGTCAACCAGCATCTGCGGTTCCTTGTTTCTACTTTCCATCTATGTTTGGCATGTATCACTTCCAGCCCTGGTGTGGGAAGCAGATTATATTGCATTTAATACCATTAAACATCTGATTTTAATTCGCTGGCACTGAAAAAAAAGATCTGACAACACCCAGAAACAGACATGATTGCAGAACAGCCGACAGGGATCTGATTCCAGATATAATTCAGTTTCAGTCGGGTCGATGCTAGCCACGAAATATTCCAAAGATTGCACTTTCCCAATGTCTGTGTTGAGGCCAGGCAAGGCGGGAGAAGTCTTGAAGGTAACTGGGAGGAAAGGAATCGTTAACCATCCCTGAAATACTTAATACTTGCCATTATCTCCTTCCCCTGGAGTGCTGTCTACCTCGCGTTAATTCTCATCAATCAGAAAGGCAGACGTTAATATCCCTGCTAATTTAACATGACAATTAAGTAGTGACAAAAAGAAAAAGAAAACCACAAGCAAATTTTAATTTTTAAATTTAAATTTTGATTTTTTCACCCGCAAGGTTAATTAGAATAGTTGAAGATGCAAATTCATGTTCGGTTCCAATTTGCCAAATCCGTTAATTGTTTCAACCAGACAGTAGACATCTATGCATTTGGATTCGAAGAACGTGAACCAAACCTATCACCAACTAAAGAGTGGTCCTGAGCTGCCATCTACCTCATCAAAGATCCTCAGACTATCTTTAATCGTACTTTACTGGACTTTACAGTATCTTGCCCTTTATCATAGGGCAGCACGGTGGCACAGTGTTAGAGTTGCTGCCTTGCCCCTGTCCCACTTAGGAAACCTGAACGGAAACCTCTGGAGACTTTGCGCCCCACCCAAGGTTCCCGGCGGTTCCCGGCGGTTCCCGGAGGTTTTTGTCAGTCTCCCCAATGGTCGAAAGTGGTTTCTGCTTCTTCTATGTTCCGGCGATTATTTTAAAAAATTCAAAACCGGCTGCGACCAAAAATAGGTTGCCTTTTTAAAAATCGGTCATTTTTTAGTCGAGGCCGGTTGCGATGCTAGTTGAAGGTGATTGCCGGAGGTTGCAGGTAGTGGAAGGTAAGACCTTTTTTTCACCCAGTTTTATTCCACCAGGGAGGTCATATCCCTCCAAACCAGACACAGTGGATAGCTCAGGAATAGATCGGGTAGATGCACAGAATCTCTTGCCCGGAGTAGGGGGATCGAAGGCCAGAGGACATAGGTTCATGGTGAAGGGGAAAAGATTTAATAGGAATCTGAGGGGTGATGTTTTCACACAAAGGCTGATGGGTGTGTGGAACAAGCTGCCAGAGGAGGTAGTTGAGGCTGGGACTATCCCAAATGTTTAAGTAACAGTTAGACATGCCTTCATCGTCTTTTCGTGTCCATCTTGTTGCAAATGTTGGATGTTGGAATCAGTGGAAGCCATCACTTGTCGCAGTAGATGATGGATGGTGGCAGCAGAATTAGCTCGGGATACTTCCAGTCTCCAGCCCCGCGACTTGGATGCTTCTGCTATGGGGCCTAGTTAGACATGTACATGGATAGGACAAGTTTGGAGGGATATGGGCCAAGTGCAGGCAGATGGGACTAGTGTAGCTGGGACATGTTGGCCGGTGTGGGTACGTTGGGTCCATACTGTATCACTCTATGACTATCTATGACACTAACTCACCCTTGGCTTGTTGAGATACTCAACAGAGACCTTTCACGTACATTTGCATCACCAGAGAGTTTATGACTTGCACAATAAAATGGTGGCTCTGGCTCCCTCAATGGACAGGTGAATGCCAACATCGCTTCTCAGCCAGAGTGTTTAAGAAGGAACTGCAGATGCTGGAAAATCAAAGGTAGACAAAAATGCTGGAGAAACTCAGCGGGTGAGGCAGCATCTATGGAGCGAAGGAACATTGCCTATTTCCTTCGCTCCATAGATGCTGCCTCACCCGATGAGTTTCTCCAGCATTTTTGTCTACCTTCTCAGTCAGAGTGTTGAGTACAGAAGTTGGGAGGTCATGTTGCAGTTGTACAAGACGTTGGTGAGGCCACATTCAGAGTATTGTGTTCAGCTTTGCTCACCCTGTTATAGGAAAGATGGAAAGGTGTAGAGAAGCTTTATCACGATGTTCTCAACACTCAAGCGCCTGAGCTATAGGAAGAGATTGAGCAGGCTAGGACTTTATTCCTTGGAGCGCCGGAGGATGAGGGCTGATCTTATAGAGTTGTACAAAATCATGAGAGGAATAGACAGGGTAAATGCACAGAGTCTTTTACCCAGAGAAGGGGAACTGAGAACCAGTGAATATATGTTTACGGTGAGGAAGTAAAGATTTAATAGGAACATGCAGGGCAATCATTTCACACAAAGGGTGGTGGGTGTATGGAACGAGATGCCGAAGGAGGTAGTTGTGGCAGGGACTATCACAACATTTAAGAAACACTTGGACAGCTCCATGGATAGGATTGGTTGAGAGGGGTATGATTCAAATGCAGGCAGGTGGGACCAGTGTAGATGGGGCATGTTGCGTCGACGTGGGCAAGTTGGGCCGAAGGGCCTGATTCCACGCTGTCTGGTTCTACGACACTGTGATTCTGACTATGGATTGGGGATGGTGCATGGAAGCAGAAATAACCCTACCTCGACAAAAACCTGGACCCACTGCAGTTCGCTTTCCGCCACAACAGATCAACGGTGGATGCGATCTCGCTGGCTCTCCACTCCGCTCTGGACCACTTGGACAACAAAAACTCATATGTCAGGCTGTTATTCATCGATTACAGCTCGGCATTTAATACAATCATCCCCTCCAAGCTGGTTACCAAACTTGCAGAACTGGGTCTCTGCGCATCCCTCTGCAATTGGATCCTCGACTTCCTCATTCACAGACCACAGTCTGTTCGTATTGGTGGAAATGTGTCAGGCTCGATAACAATCAGCACGGGAGCACCTCAAGGCTGCGTGCTCAGCCCCCTGCTGTACTCACTCTATACTCATGACTGCGTAGCCGGTCATAGTGCGAATTCCATCATCAAGTTCACTGACGACACCACTGTTGTGGGACGTATCACTGATGGGGATGAGTCAGAGTATAGAAGAGAGATCGAGCGACTGTCCATATGGTGCCAGCACAATAACCTGGCCCTCAACACCAGCAAAACCAAGGAACTGATTGTGGACTTTGGAAGGAGTAGGATGGGGACCCACAGTCCCGTTTATATCAACAGGTCGATGGTTGAAAGGGTCAAGAGCTTCAAATTCCTGGGAGTGCACATCTCTGAAGATCTCTCCTGGTCCCAGCACACTGATGCAATTATTAAGAAAGCACATCAGCGCCTCTACTTCCTCAGAAGATTACGGAGAGTCGGTTTGTCAAGGAGGACTCTCTCTAACTTCTACAGGTGCACAGTAGAGAGCATGCTGACTGGTTGCATCGTGGCTTGGTTCGGCAACTTGAGCGCCCTGGAGAGGAAAAGACTACAAAAAGTAGTAAACACTGCCCAGTCCATCATCGGCTCTGACCTCCCTTCCATCGAGGGGATCTATCGCAGTCGCTGCCTCAAAAAGGCTGGCAGTATCATCAAGGACCCACACCATCCTGGCCACACACTCATCTCCCTGCTACCTTCAGGTAGAAGGTACAGGAGCCTGAAGACTGCAACGACCAGTTTCAGGAATAGCTACTTCCCCACAGCCATCAGGCTATTAAACTTGGCTCGGACAAAACTCTGAACATTAATAGCCCATTATCTGTTATTTGCACTTCATCAGTTTATTTATTCATGTGTGTATATATTTATATAATGGTATATGGACACACTGATCTGTTTTGTAGTCAATGCCTACTATGTTCTGTTGTGCTGAAGCAAAGCAAGAATTTCATTGTCCTATCAGGGACACATGACAATAAACTCTCTTGAATCTTGAATCTTGATATAAGTAGGTACAAGAGATAAGAGATAAATGGAAACCGTCTGGAGAGAAACAAATTATTCTACAAGTAGATTGGGGCATCTGGCCAGGCTTTCAAAGGCTTGAGTAACTTTAATCCAATCTTACTAATGTATAGGAAATGCATTATGTCTCTCCAATCCACAGATAAAGCAAACATAAGCAGTGGTGATGTTGAATTCCTACTAGCTTGGTATGTTTTTGGTTTTTGGTATGGTTGCCTTCAAACCTGCCTTCATGATGAAACTTCTTTACATTGGGAAATTGTAGCGTTGGTGTCACACAATAGAAATCCAGGAGTCTCCATTTGACTTCTGAAGAAGGGTCTCAACCCGAAACATTGCCTATTTCCTTCGCTCCATAGATGCCGCCTCACCCGCTGAGTTTCTCCAGCATTTTTGTCTATATCCATTTCAGAGATGTTCAGGAAGGAACTGCAGATGCTGGTTTACACCGAAGACAGACACAAAATGCTGGAGTAACTCAGCGGGACAGGCGGCATCTCTGGAGAGAAGGAATGGGTGACGTCTGTGCAACTACCAAGAGAGGAATTGGAATTGGAGGAACAGCACCTTATATTTCGCTTGGGCAGCTTACACCCCAGCGGGTATGAACATTGACTTCTCTAACTTCAAGCAACCCTTGCGTTCCCTCTCTCTCCATCGCTCCCCCTTCCTAGTTCTCTGACCTGTCTGACTGTCTCCCTGATTACATTTTACCTCTGTTTGCTTCGTTGTCAACTTCCCCTATCTAGGCGGTCGTGGTGGCACAGCGGTAGAGTTGCTGCCTTACAGCGAATGCAGCGCCGGAGACACGGGTTCGGGTGCTTGTCTGTGTGGAGTTTGTACGTTCTCCCCGTGACCTGCGTGGGTTTTCTCCGAGATCTTCGGTTTCCTCCCACACTCCAAAGACGTACAGGTTTGTAGGTTAATTGGCTTGGGAAATGTAAAAATTGTCCCTAGTGTGTGTAGGGTAGCGTTAATGTGCGGGGATTGCTGGTCGGTGCGGACCCAGTGGGCCGAAAGGCCTGTTTCCACGTTGTATCTCTAACTAAACTAAACTAACAATGATCCATTCGACATTTTCCATGAGCCTCGTTCCCTTTGATGTCTTGTTTTCACACCTTACACATATCTCTGTGTCTCCCTCTCTCTCTCTCCCCTCAGTCTGAAGAAGGGTCTTGACCCGAAACGTAACCCATTCCTTCTATCCGGAGATGTTGCCTGTCTCGCTGAGTTGCTCCAGCGGTTTGTGTCTATCTTCATTCACGAGTCAGCCATGTCATGTCCTCAGCATGAATTATTTCATTGGCTCGACAACTCACCCTCATTCCTCTGGAACACCACAGTTTGATTTGAGACCTGATAGTGGTCTACGATAGTCTGAGAGGCATAGATAGGATTGACAGTCAGAACCTAATTCCCTAGGATTGAAATGCCAAAGACTAGCGGGCCGAGCTTAAAGGTGAGAGGGAAAAAAAGTTTACGTTTAAAGGAGTTGTGTGTTTTTTTTTTACACAAAGCGAGGTGTGTGCCTGGAACACACTGCCAGAGGTGGTGATGGAGGCAGATATGATAGTGATTTTATAACAGGCCTTTAGATAGGTCCATGTATATGCAAGAAATGGAGGGATATGGATCATGTGCAAGCTGATGAGATTAGTTTATCTTGGCATCATGTACAGCACAGACATTGTGGACTGAAGGGCTTGTTCCAGTGCTTTCCTGTATTTGACATTCATTCCACCGTTGAAATAGGTTCCTGCCTTCTTTACAAAATGCTGACGATGCACATTTGCTCACCTTTCATGCCACTAAAATCTACATTGACCTGGCAGACTTCAGCCTTTCCACTCTCTGCTCTCTTTCAAACAGTGAACATTTTGTGTTCAAGGATTAAGCGTTAAAGATCAGGAAAGCAGGGCATACTATTCCTAAACGTTACAAAATGTACCACAATATTGAGTCTGGCGCAGTGGCGCAGCGGTAGAGTTGCTGCCTCACAGCACCAGAGACCCGGGTTCGATCCTGACTACGGGTGCTGTCTGTATGGAATTTGTACATTATCCCTGTGACCTCGTGGGTTTTCTCAGGGTGCTCCGGTTTCTTCCCACACTCCAAAGACGTACAGGTTTGTGGGTATATTGGCTTTGGTAAAATTGTAAATTGTAAAATTGTAAATGGTCCCTGGTGTGCGGGATAGTGCTAGTGTATGGGGTGATCGCTGGTTTGCACGGACTTGGTGGGCTGAAGGGCCTGTTTCCGCGTTGTATCTCTAAATCTAAAACTAAAAAAACTAAAAGTGATTGCATGGATGAATATATACAAAAGTTCTTCTTTAAATAAGAAGCTATTAAACATGAGTTAAAATAATAAATATTATGTAGCACCAATCATTATATGTCCAAAGACATTTAACAGGCAATGAGGTATTAGGCCTGTCACACTTTCGCGACTTTTTCAGCGACTTGCCGGCACCCGTCATAGTCGCAGCAGGTTGAAAATCCAGCGGCTACCAGAAAAAGGTACGACTCTTTGGGCGACTCATCAGACCAGACAGGCGTCACCCTGTCTGGTCACATGTTGCCTGTATGGTCATGGTGACGCATGTTTGGTCGTGAGTAGTCGCCCAAAGAGTCGTACCTTTTTCTGGTCGCCGCTGGATTTTCAACATGTTGAAAATTTTCGGCGACCTGCTGTGACTACGACGGGTGCTGGCAAGTCGCCAAAAAAATCGAGTAAGTGGGACAGGCCCTTAAGATGTAGACAGTGCATTTATAATATCTTCTTAGGCCCCCTTCGGTCATGGCTGACCATGAATGTCTCCAGGGTTGGAGCACGCCAGTGCGTGACTTTGTTTAACGTGGGGAGACTGGTGCACAGACAGCCATCCCACAGTCCTTGACTGATCTGGGTCAGGATCCAGTGGCATGGAGTCCAAGATGACCAGAGACCATTTTCTGCTGCAGCCTTCATCCGCCTTCCCAGCCGTTGTGACGCTCCACTAAGGTCAGCCATCATCCTTCGCCTGTTCAACCATTGAGGTCTTGGTTGGATTGCTCTTTGTCAGAGTCCTTCCCCTCGACCTTTCCGCCATGGGTGGCCCTACCAGGAGCATAGCTCCAGATGGCATCTCTCTCAGGATCTCAGGTCCACACAAGTTTCTCCACCACGACAAGAAGACAATCCACGGAGAAATTTTATAATATTTATATTTATTTATTTATTAATTATAATAAGCATGACCCAATATATGCAGAACAAGCTTAAATTAACATAAAACAATAATATACAACTGTTTTTTACCCAGAGTAGGCGAATCAAGAACCCGAGGACGTAGGTTTAAGGTGAAAAGGAAAAGGTTTAATAGGAGGTAGACAAAAATGCTGGAGAAACTCAGCGGGTGAGGCAGCCTCAATGGAGCGAAGGAACAGGCAACGTTTTGGGTTGAAACCCTTCTTCAGACTCAGTTTTAAGAGGAAACTGATGAGCAACTTTTTCACACAGAAGGTTGTGGGTACATTGAACGAGCTGCCAGAGGAGATAGTTGAAGCAGGTACTATAACAACTTTAAAAAAGACATTTGAAGAGGTGCATGCAAAGGAAAGGTTGAGAGGGATATGGGCCAAACGCTGGCAGGTGGGACTAGTGTCGATGGGGCATCTTGGTTGGCATGGGCAAATTGGGCTGTTTCCATGCTGTATAACACCCTCATCATGATATGGATTGTAGATTGAATGATGGCTTGCACACTGGCAAAAACTTCCTTAATCTTCCATATCCTGCCATGAGATTGCTTCCATTTATCCTAGGGCAGAACGGTGGCGCAGCAGTAGAGCTACTGCCTTACAGCACCAGAGACCCATATTCGATCCTGACTACAGGTGCTGTCTGCACGGAGTTTGTACCTTCTCCCCGTGACCAGTGTGGGTTTTCTCCGAGATCTTCCGTTTCCTCCCACTCTCCAAAGACGTACAGGTTTGTAGGTTAATTGGCTTGGTATAAATGTAAAATATCGTCTCTGGTGCGTGCAGGGCAAGTGTTAGTGCGCTGGTCGGCGCGGACTCGGTGGGACGAAGGGCCTGTTTCCGCACTGTATCTCTAAACTAAACTAAAACTACCTTGAAGGGTTGACGGGACTTTGGTTTAACGTGGCATTTATGGTCCTCGTGACACACCCTTAATATTGCATTTGGAATTTCAACCCGAGTTCTAATGCTGAATTGAACCGAAAGCTCCTGAAAGGGTGTTACAGACTTGAGTGTTTTTGCTACTTAAATTCATTGTGATTACCACAGGAATTTAAATGATTTTGAGTAGGAGGTACCACAATGGCGGGGAGCCGAGCTAAATGGGAAGACAAGTTGCAACATTATTCAATGAGGAAAGATCTGAACTCAAACTTCAACCAACTTAGCAAAGGTTGAGCAAGAAGTTGCAAAATGTTGACGCAATCATAAGAGGTATTCCACACCACATGATCATCCAGTTTTTTTACGCTGTTGTTTACAGACCAAACTTATTGATCAAATTTGCAAAACCTGTTCTTCAGTTCCCCCTGCAACTGTCTGAGCAAGTGAATGGGCTTTAGTTCAGTTTTTGGAGATACGGCGCGGAAACAGGCCCTTCGGCCCACCGAGTCCGCGCCGACCAGCGATACCCGCACATTAAGACTACACACACTAGGGACAAATGACGATATTACTGAAGCCAATTAACCCACAGACCTGTACGTCTTTGGAGTGTGGAAAGAAACCAGAGATCCTGGGGAAAACCCATGCAGGTCATAGATACATAGATACATAGAAAATAGGTGCAGGAGTAGGCCATTCGGCCCTTCGAGCCTGCACCGCCATTCGATATGATCATGGCTGATCATCCAACTCAGTATCCCGTACCTGCCTTCTCTGCATACCTCCTGATCCCCTTAGCCACAAGGGCCACATCTAACTCCCTAATGAGGAAAGATCTGAACTCAAACTTCAACCAACTTAGCAAAGGTTGAGCAAGAAGTTGCAAAATGTTGACGCAATCATGGGGAGAACGTATGGGGAGGTCATGGGGAGAACGTACAAACTCCGTACAGACAGCACCCGTAGTAGTCAGGATCGAACCCAGAGTCTCTGGTGCTGCAAGGTAGCAACTCTATCGCGGTGCCACTGTGTATTAAAATATGGTGAAAATGGTAGCATACAAAAAGTTCCCATTGAATGATAATAATAATAATAATAATTTTACCAATCCCTATCACCAAGAAGCTATATATATGTATGTTTTGCATTTTTTTCCCTGGTGATGTAATATACATGATTATTTAGTGAAGTATATATTACTATTTCTGCGGTATAATGGTATTGTGCACAATTTTTTCCACTGATTAGATAAAAGCACAGTACTCTTCTTATAGTGACTGGGTCCCTGATAGTGATATTGTTCTTTAAATCATGAGATCATTAGATCATGAGTGGTAGGTGTAGAATTAGGCCATTCGGCCCATCAAGTCTACTCCGCCATTCAATCATGGTTGATCTATCTCTCCCTCCTAACCCCATTCTCCTGCCTTCTCCCCGTAACCTCTGACACCCATCCCAATCAAGAATCTATGTATCTCTAAGTTAAATATATCCACTGACTTTGCCTCCACAGCCTTCTGTGGCAAAGAATTCCACAGATTCACCACCCTCTGACTAAAGAAATTCCTCCTCATCTCCTTCCTCAAGGAACGTCCTTTAATTCTGAGGCTATGACCTCTAGACTCTCCCACCAGTGGAAACATCCTTCTAGACTTCTCATTACCCTTTCATCCGACACTCAGTCTGAAGAAGGGTCTCTCGACATGAAACGTCGCCAATTCCTTTTTTCCAGAACCAATGGTCACAGTTTAAGAATAAGGGGTAGGCCATTTATGACTGAAATGAGGAAAAACCTCTTCGCCCAGAGAGTTGTGAATCTGTGGAATTCTCTGCCATGGAAGGTAGTGGAGGCCAATTCACTGGATGTTTTCAAGAGAGAGTTAAATCTTAAGGAATATGGGGAATAGGCAGGAACAGGGTACTGAGTTTAGATGATCAGCCAAGTTGAATGGCGGTGCTGGCTCGATTTTTGCACTTGCACCTATAGAAACTTACAAAATTCTTAAGGGGTTGGACAGGCTAGATGCAGGAAGATTGTTCCCGATGTTGGGGAAGTCCAGAACAAGGGGTCACAGTTTAAGGATAAGGGGGAAGTCTTTTAGGACCGAGATGAGAAAAACATTTTTCACACAGAGAGTGGTGAATCTGTGGAATTCTCTGCCACAGAAGGTAGTTGAGGCCAGTTCATTGGCTATATTTAAGAGGGAGTTAGATGTGGCCCTTGTGGCTAAAGGGATCAGGGGGTATGGAGAGAAGGCAGGTACAGGATACTGAGTTGGATGATCAGCCATGATCATATTGAATGGCGGTGCAGACTCAAAGGGCCGAATGGCCTACTCCTGCACCTATTTTCTATGTTTCTATGTCTATGTTTCTATGTTTCTATGTTTCTATGTTTCTCCGGAGATGTTGCCTGTCCCGCTGAGATACTCCAGCTTTTTTGTGTCTATCTTTGGTGTACACCAGCATCTGCAGTTCCTTCCAACAAACTGCTTTAATGACGGTCAGAATTACATAATCAGCCCAAACTATTGCAGTGGGATGCTGTATCAGCAAAAATCCGATTCATATCATGCTGAATACCATGTGGAATGCTCACACTTGGAGAGGAGGTGGCGTTTTATCCCGCCGTTTAATCATCAGAAACAATTAATTGTGACCAAATAGCTCGAGGGACAGGTGTGTGTGTGTCTTGTCATGTTTCATTTTAACGAGACTATCATTTTAATTGTCAGAAAGCACTGTGCCAAAAGAGCTGCATTTTGAGACCTCAGTGCTGCCACCTACTGGTATACATGGCCTGGCCAAGAGTTTTCTGAAGAAGGGTTTCGGCCCGAAACGTTACCTATTTCCTTCGCTCCATAGATGCTGCTGCACCCGCTGAGTTTCTCCAGCATTTTTGTGTACCCCCAAGAGTTTTCATGTGCAGGAAGGAACTGCAGATGCTAGTTTAAACCGAAGATAGACACAAAATGCTGGAGTAACTCAGCGGGTCAGGCAGCATCTCTGGAGAAAAGGAAAAGGTGACATTTCAGATCGACACTGAAGAAGGGTCTCGACCCGAAATGTCACCGGAATTTAGAAGGATGAGAGTGAATCTTATAGAAACATATAAAATTATTAACTTTTACACACAGAGAGTTCTGAATTTGAGGAATTCTCTGCCTCAGAAGGCAGTGGAGGCCGATTCACTGGATGCATTCAACAGAGAGTGAGATAGAGCTCTTAAGGCTAACGGAACCAACGGGTATGGGGCGAAGGCAGGAACGGGGTACTGATTGTGGATGTTCAGCCATGATCACATTGAATGGCGGCGCTGCCTCGAAGGGCCGAATGGCCTACTCCTGCATCTGTTGTCTATGTGTCTATGTATCTATGCGACCTTTTCCTTTTCTCCAGAGATGCTGCCTGACCCGCTGAGTTACTCCAGCTTTTTGCGTCTATCAGGAGTTTTCATGTATAGTTTAATAGATTAGTTTAGAGATACGGTGCGGAAACAGGCCCTTCGGCCCACCGAGTCCGCGTCGACCAGCGATCCCCTCACATTAACACTGTCCTACACACACTGGGGACAATTTATAATTTTACCAATCCAATTAACCAACAAACCTGTACGTGTTTGGAGTGTGGGAGGAAATCGGAGCTCCTGGGGAAAACCCACGCAGGTCACGTGGAGAACGTACAAACTCCGTACAGACAGCACCCGTAGTCGGGATCGAACCCGGGTCTCTGGCGCTGTAAGGCAGCAACTCTTTGCCACCGTGCTGCCATTGCTAACCTCAGGGATTCAATAGCTTTCCCAGCGATGAGGTTGTTCTTTTAATTGATTAAAAGATACAGCGAGGAAGCTGACCCTTCGGTGCACCAGGTCCACGTCGACTGTCCACTACCTGCCCACACTGCCGACTCTCCCCAATTTACGATGCTTCGACTTACGATATATCGACTTTACGATGATGCAGACACTGGGCAACGGCAGCGAGCCGCACGTCACTTCCGGTCACGTGATCATATTGTATTAAATGCGTTTTCGACTTGCGATATTTTCGATTTACGATGGGTTTATCGGAACGTACACCCCATCGTAGGTCGAGGAGCAGCTGTAGTTCTATGTTATCCCAGTTTTGCTTCCACTAACTATACACCAGGTGGAATCTACAGAGGGCCAATTGACCTACCTTGGGACATCCTTGGGACATGAAGGGAATGGGCAGGCGGGACTAGTGTAGATGGGGCATGTTGGTCGGTGTGGGCAAGTTGGGCCGATGGACCTTTTTCCATATTGTATGACTACCAGAAGAATAGCGGGATGTGTGGGGTGCGGGAGGGGGAGGGAGGGGGAGGGGTGGGGGGGGGGGGGCGAGCACCAGGAAGAAACACACACAGTCGCAGGGAGAATGTGCAAACTCCACACCAACAGCACCGAAGGTCAGGATCGAACCCGGGTCTCTGATGCCGTGAGGCAGCGGCTCTACCCGCTGCACCATCGCGCAATCCTTGCGCAATGTCATGGGAAACGGCGCGTGAATATTACCAGTGAATATTGCTTCCTCTGCCTTCATCGCCCAGACAAAAATTCACGGGTCAAACTTTTTTTTAAATTTTTTTTATTATTTATTTTTATTAGAAGTAAGTACAATTGTATACAATCATATTTTCATAATACATTTTATGTACAGCTTCTTTTTTGTTTAATTTTGTAATAAAGAAGAAAAACAAAAAGAAATTAGATAATGAAGAATAGAAAAATGTGAGATATATAGTGTGTGAAAAAGAAAAATCGAGAGTGAAAGAAGAAAGTTAAGAAATAGAAAATAGATGAAAAAGAGTAAAAGAAGAAAAGAGAAGAAAAAGAAAAGAGAAGTAAGGAGATCGTATTTATAATCTTGACCATTCCTCACCCAGTCACGGATTAGCTTTTACACTTGTGTTGCACCATATGTTTCCAAAAAGACGACAAATGGAGACCAACTCGTTATGAATTGGTCAAATTTATCTATTAGGAACGGGTCAAACTTAAAGGTGGAAAATATTATTTCTTTACAACCAAACATTACAAAACTTCTCTCAAAATAGGAAAGTTATCATACCTCCTGGGTACAAGGTTCATCCTCTCAGGTTGACACTGATAATGCATCTGCCCAGGGTCACCTGAGTAATGCAGTCCCAAACCATCCTTCATCCTGGAGAACCAGGGGCCACAGTTTAAGAATAAGGGGTAAGCCATTTAGAACGGAGATGAGGGAACACTTTTTCACACAGAGAGTGGTGAGTCTGTGGAATTCTCTGCCCGTGTGAGGGCGGTGGAGGCCGGTTTTCTGGATACTTTCAAGAGAGAGCTAGATAGGGCTCTTAAAGATAGCGGAGTCAGGGGATATGGGGGGAAGGCAGGAACGGGGATGATCAGCCGTGATCACATTGAATGGCGGTGCTGGTTCATAAGGGTCATAAGGGCCGAATGGCCTATTCCTGCACCTATTGTCTATTGTCTATTGCCTATTGTTAGACACAAATGTTGGTCTACAGATGATCTGCAGATGATCATTGGTCGGTGCGGACTCTGTGGGCCAAAGAACCTGTTTTCAAGCTGTATCTCGAAACTAAACTAAATTCAACTCATCTCAAATAAACGTAACTAAATGCGACTAAATTGAACTACAAGACTAAAGTAAAGTAAAGTAAAGTAAAATAAACTAAACTAAACTAAACATGGACACAAAAGGCTGGAGTAACTCAGCGGGTCAGGCAGCATCGCTGGAGAAAAATAATAGGTGACATTACGGGTTGGAACAGTTCTTTAGACTCTTCTACACGGACAGTTGTGATGAAATCAACAACCTGGATGTACAGATCTCTGATCATCTGTCCTGAGCCCAGCACGTTGATGTGAAGGAACCACTTCTTCTGAGGTTTGAGGAGATTCCATCCTGCTCTCATTGAATCTCCACACGTTTGCATTGGCGAGCACACTGGCTGGTTGCATCATGGTCTGGTTCGGTAATTCGGGCACCCGAGAACGAAGGAGGCTACGGAAACTCATGGACGTTGGCCATTCCATCAAAGGATAGAAACAAAATGCTGAAGTAACTCAGCGGGACAGGCAGCATCTCTGGATAGAAGCAATGGGTGACGTTTCGGGTCGAGACCCTTCTTCAGACTGAGCGTGACATTTCGGGTCGAGACCCTTCTATCCAGAGATGCTGCCTGTCCTGCTGAGTTACTCCAGCATTTTGTGTCTATCTTCAGCGTAAACCTGCATCTGCAGTTATTTTCTACACACTCCATCATGGGTACTGGCCTCCCCAATGTCAAAGGATCTCTGGGAAGTGCTCGTCTCGAGAAGGCTAACTTCATTAAAGACGCATACCATTCTAGCCACGTTCTCATCTCACTGCTACCATTGGGAACAAGGTACAGGAGCCGGAGAACCCGTGTGCGGACGTGGTGCCGACGGACGAGAAACCGAGCAAAGAAGTGGAAGCCAAATAACCAAATGGAAGCTAAGCTGAAACGCCAACTAACCGAAAGGGTGGGACACCCAAATGCAAACTAACCGAAAGGGCGGGACGCCTAAAAGCGAACTAACCGAAAGGTTGTGTCACCTAAAAACAAACTCACCGAATGGCCGCTCTGCCGAAACGCCACCTACCCAAAAGGCGGCATCGCCTACAAGCCAACAAAAAAGTCCAATAATGGACAGGACGTTGCCGGGATGCACATCCCTCGGGACAGCCCCCACTCTCTCACGGCCACCATCCGCGGGCTGTGGGTCGGGTGGAGCAGAGGTGTGGGACAATGTACATTCCTCCACAGTCATGTGATGGACGCGGGGGTCTGGACCAATTGCTGACAAGTCCCGTCCCCCTTTCGGGTAGGTGGCATTTCGGCAGAGCGGCCATTCAGTGAGTTCGCTTTTAGGCGATGCAACCTTTCAGTTAGTTCGCATTTAGGCGCCCCATCCTTTCGGTTAATTGGCGTTTTGGCTTAGTTTCCATTCGGTTATTTGGCTTCCACTTCTTTGCTTCGGCTTCTCGTCCGTCGGCGCCACGTCCGGGTACCTGAGAACCATGACCTCAATCTTCAAGAACAGCTTAGGTCATAAGGAATAAGAGTAGAATTAGGCCATTCGACCCATCAACTCTGCTCCACCATTCAATCATGGCTGATCTATCTCTCCCTCCTAACCCCATTCTCCTGCCTTCTCCCCATAACCTCTGACATCCGTACTTATCTATCTCTGCCTTAGAAATATCCACTGACTTAGCCTTTACAGCCTTCTGTGGCAAAGAATCCCACAGATTCACCACCCTCTGTCTCCTCATCTCCTTCCTAAAAGAACGTCCTTTAATTCTGAGGCAATGACCTCTAGTCCTAGACTCTCCCACAAGTGGAAGCATCCTCTCCACATCCACTCTACCCAAGCCTTTCACTGTTCTGTATGTTCCGATGAGGTCTCCCCTCATTCTTCTAAACTCCAGCGAGTGCAGGCCCAGTGCCGACAAACGCTCATCATAGGTTAACCCACCCATTCCTGGGATCCTGAGCTTCTTCTCATCCACCCACCAGACTCTTGGTCCACCCTTGCACACCCCCTAACCACAACCCTACCTCAGCACTGCACCATTATGTACTACTGAGGTTTCACTCTATACTTTGGCTTGCACTATCATGGTCTGGTTTACCTAGAATAACTAATGACTTGCCGTATGTTTAATTTCTGTGCTGTTGCGTTTAACGTGCCTGTAAAACTGCAGCAAGCATTTCATTGTTCCGGTCCTGGCGAGAATGCCAATAAAACACTCCTGTCTCTTGGGAGAAGGGTGAAGGTGAGAGACTGGAAGTTATGTCTGCATTTAAGAGGTGATTTAGGAACTTCACTCAAGAATTAAAAACCCATTAAACTTTTGGGAAACAGCGTCAAGATGAAAATGCTGATTCGATGAAGAAGTAATCCTGGTATTAAATTTTTATTTATTTTTTGTATATATTCTTCGTACTAGAGGTAGGCATGGTGACGCTGAGGTAGAGTAGCTGCCTTGCAGCACCAGAGACCCTGGTTCGATCCTGACTATGGGTGCTCTCTGTACGGAGTTTGTACATTCTCCCCGTGATCTGCGTGGGTTTTCTCCAGGAAAACCCTGGGAGTTTCCTGCCGCACTCCAAAGACGTGCAGGTTTGGAGGTTAAGCCCCTGTCCCACTTTCCCGAGTTACTCACGAATTCTCCCGAGTTTTCCCCTTGATTCAAACGCGGAGAATGCCCGTAGCGAATCAGTAGGAGGCCGTAGGAGTCCGTAGATATTTCGTAGCGGTTCGTAATGCCAGCCGTAGGTACTCGGGGCATCGGGTAAGTCGGGACGGTTTTTTCAGCATGTTGAAAAATGACCACGAGTGAAAAATATAGCCACGGGTACCTCCGGCTGGCTATTACCGTAATTCTCCGAGTTTGAATCAAGGGGAAAACTCGGGAGAATTTGTGGGTAACTCGGGAAAGTGGGACAGGCCCGTTAATTGGATTCTGTGTATTGTAACTTGTCCTTAGTGTGTGTAGGATAGTGCTAGTGTGCGGGGTGATCGCTGATCGGCGCGGACTCGGTGGGCCGAAGGGCCTGTTTCCACGCTGTATCTCTAAAACCAAACTAAACTGGAAGAAATGCTTACAATTTTGGCAGCGAATTGCCCAGGGCTGCACACCTGACCATTCCTCACCCAATTACCTCATCACAATTTAATGCACTGCCACATTTATTCTTTCCTCCTCTTTCAAAGCCTGCTAATGAGCTCCAGAAGCAATTACGCAGTCATTTCAGTGCTCAGCGTGTGCACTGTTGCCAATACACCTGTGGCTGAGGCTACCCGCGCCCCCAACTTAGAAACTTGGCTCGACAAGTGGATCTATTATTAAAACAAAAAGTTAAAGAGAGAGTCCTCGGCCTCTGCCAAGTGCAAGATCAAAACTAACAGACAAAACTAACAGTGCTTTGTTATGTTTCGCAGCGGGATAATGGGAGAGACCGTGGTAATTCAATAATGCGGTGTGTGTGTGTGTGGGAACAAATCTGTCACTTAATTTGCTGAGTTGCTAGTGGGTGGCACGGTGGCGCAGGGGTAGAGTTGCTGCCTCACAGCTCCACAGACCTGGGTGCGATCCCGATTGCGGGTGCTGTCTGTACGGAGTTTGCACGTTCTCCCCTTGACCTGCGTGGAGTTTCTCCGAGACCTTCGGTTTCCTCGCACGCTCCAAAGACGTACAGGTTTGCAGGTTAATTGGCTTGGTATAAATGTAAATTGTCCCTAGTGTGTGGAGGATAGTGTTTGTGTGTGGGGATCGCTGGTCGGAGTGGACAAGGTGGGCCGATAGATCTGTTTCCGCTCTGTTTCGCTAAACTCAACTAAACTAAACTAAACTAAACTAAACTAAACTAAACTAAACTAAACTAAACTAAATTAAACTAAACAGACAAAGGCCTACTGTGAAAATCATTGTTGCAAATTAATAAAAGCTTACTCCTCAATTGATACATGGATTAAGTCATTGTCCAATGGTTTATGTGTAGGTTTATTGTTGTCACGTGTACTGAGGTACAGTGAAAAGCTTTGTCGTGTGTGGTATCCAAACAGATTAGACAATACCATACATATATATACAATTAAGGGCAGCACAGTTGCGCAGCTGGTAGAGCTGCTGCCCCACCACGTTAGAGACCGGGTTCATTCCTGACCGTGTGGGTTTCCTCCAGGTGCTCTGGTTACCTCCTCAACCCAAAGATGTGCATGTTTGCAGGTTAATTGGCCTCTGTAAATTGCTCCTCGTGTGTAGGGAGTGGGTGCGGAAGTGGGATAACATAATACTAGTGTGGTGGAGTGTTGGCGTGGACTCAATGGGCCGAAGGGCCATGTTATATTCCTAAACTTATCTAAGCAATCAAGTCAAACTCATGTAGAATAGGCAGTGCAAAGGAGATGATACAGAGTGGAGAATTGTTCTTGGTACTGTAACGCAACAGCTTCAGGGACAAAGTCCAATGTCCGCAATGGTGTAGAGGTGAATCAGACAGTACCCTAGCTTATGGAAGAACTGTTCAGAAGCCTGATAACAGAGGGGAAGAAGCTGTTCCTGTGTCTGGTCGTGCGCACTTTCAAGCTCAATATCACTCCCTGTTTCATCCAACAATTAAACGTGGTAAAACCAGAAATGATTTTATTCTATATCTCTCTATATCACCGTCTATATCTCGATTTCCCTTTCCCCTGTCTCTCAGTCTGACGAAGGGTCTCGAAGAATGAATGAATGAATGAATGAATACGTTTATTGGCCAAGTATTCACATACAAGGAATTTGCCTTGGTGCTCTGCCCGCAAGTGTCAACATGACATATAGTGACAGTTAGAATGACACATAAAACATTAAACATGAATAATAAAACATTATCGATTAAACATGTGAATTAAATAAAATACCAGAGCAAAAGGAAGTTACAGATTTTTGGTTATTGAGTAGAGCTACCACTCGTGGAAAAAAGGCTGTTTATATGCCTGGCTGTGGCAGCTTTGACAGTCCGGAGTCGCCTTCCAGAGGGAAGTGATTCAAAGAGTTTGTGGCCTTAATGCAGAGCAGTAAAGAGTTCTTATGTAGAGCAGTAAAGAGTAGAAGGGTCTCGACCTGAAACGTCACCTATTCCTTTTCTCCAGGGATGCTGCCTGACCCGTTGAGTTACTCCAGCTCTTTGTGCCTATCTTCTGAAGAAAGTTAGCTCCCTTCCTGAGGACATCTAGTGTCGCCGGCCTTGATTCGTTCTGGCCTTTTCTCACCTCTAGTTTATTCCCCCCCTCCCCACACCCTCCCACCTCTACTGTCAGTCTGAAGAAGGGTTCCGACCTGAAACGTCACCTATTATTTTTCTCGGGAAATGCTGCCTGACCCGCTGAGTTACTCCACCATTTTGTATCTGTCTTCTGAAGAAAGTTAGAGCCCGATGTCAGTACATCAGGATGGCTTTGCAGTGGGTGAATTGCTGCTAAAGTATAATTACTGATGTAATCTGTGAATTGAGGTGTACAATATGTATACAGGGCGGTCATGGTGGCGCAGCGGTAGAGTTGCTGCCTTACAGCGAATGCAGCGCCGGAGACCCGGGTTCGATCCCGACTTCAGGTGTTGTCTGCACGGAGTTTGTACGTTCTCCTCGTGACCTGAGTGGGTTATTTCCGAGATCTTCGGTTTCCTCCCACAATCCAAAGACGTACAGGTTTGTCGGTGAATTGGTTTGGTAAATGGTAAAATTGTCCCTAGTGTGTGTAGGATAGTGTTAATATGCGGGGATCGCTGGTCGGCGCGGACCCGGTGGGATGAAGGCCCTGTTTCCGCGCTGTATCTCAAAACTAAACTGAACTAAAATTAAAACTAAACCACAGGAAACTCCTACAAAAATCCAGAGGCACAAGGAACTTCAAGATGCTTGAATCAGGGGGTAAGTCAAACCCCCGCCTCAACTGTATCCACCTATCACTCACCAGCCTTTGTCAAGTCACCAGCTCTTTTCCAGCTTTCTCCCTCATACTACAATCAGTCTGAAGAAGGGGCCCACCCCGAAACATCACCTATCCATTCCCTGCATAAATGCTGCCTGACCCTCTGATTTACTCCAGCAGTTTGTTTGGTTTTTGTCCCACAAAGATCAGATTTACTGATGTCGATTGAAGCATAAATATTGGCCCAGACACTGAAGATAACTCACCCTTGCTTCGTTGAGATACTCAACAGAGATCTTTTACGTACATTTGCGTCTCTGGAGAGTTTATGACTTGCACAATAAAACGGTGGCTCTGGCTCCCTCAATAGTACAGGAGAAGGCCAACCTCGATTCTCAGTCAGAGTATGGAGTGCAGAAGTCGAGAGGTCATGTTGCAGTTGTACAAGACGTTGGTGAGGCCACATTTAGGGTATTGTGTTCAGCTTTGCTCACCCTGTTATAGGAAAGATGGAAAGGGTGCAGAGAAGATTTACGAGGATATTGTCAACTCTCGAGGGCCTGAGCTTTAGCGAGAAGTTGAGCAGGCTAGGACATTACTCCTCGTCGTGCTAGAGGATGAGGAGTGATCCTGTAGAGGAGTATAAGGTCATGAGAAGAATAGATAGGGGTGAATGCACTCTTTTACCCAGAGTAGGAGGAACAAGAACCAGAGGACATAGGGTTAACGTGAGGGGGGGGGGGGGGGGGGAAGATTTAATAGGAACATGAGCGGCAATTTTATTACACAAAGTTTCGTTTAGTTCACGGTGGTGGGTGTATGGAATGAGCTGCCAGAGGAGGTAGTTGTGGCAGGTACTATCTCAACGTTTAAAAAAAATGTGGACATGTACATGGATAGGACGGGTTTAGAGGGCTATGGACCAAATTCAGGCAGGTGGGATTAGTGCAGATGGGGCATGTTGGTCGGCGTGGGAAAGTTGGGCCAAAGGGCCTGTTTCCAAGCTGAATGACTCTATGTCTCTGACTGAATGACTCCCATTTAAATGTTTACAGTGAAAGGTGAACCCGCAACATTTAGTAAGAATAGATTCGTGCCAGCATGAAATGTCTCAATTATAAAACAACGGGCCAAATTTAATTTCACACACACACACACGCACACACACACACACACACACACACACACACATGAAGAAAGCCCACTTGATTAGTTTAGTTTAGTTCAGTTTAATTTAGTTTAGTTTAGTTTAGTTTAGTTTAGTTTAGTTTAGTTTAGTTTAGTTTAGAGAAACAAAGCGGAAACAGGCCCTTTGGCCCACTGAGTCCGCACCGACCAGCGATCCCCGCACACTAACACTATCCTACACACCAGGACAATTTACATCTATACCAAGCCAATTAACATGCAAGCCTGTACGTCTTTGGAATGTGGGAGGAAACCGAAGATCTCGGAGAAAACCCACATGGTCACGGGGAGAACGTACAAACTCCGCTCAGACAAGCACCCGTAGTCAGGATCGAACCCGGGTCTCCGGCGCTGTAAGCGCTGTAAGGCAGCAACTCCACCGCTGCGTCACCGTGCCTCCCTCTTAAGATACCAGAGTGGGCATTGTATCTCGGGAAAGTATCAAAGCCTTTGGGAGAGTAGAAAAATTGATGAGAGAAAGAAATGTTTTGTATTATTCATCAAATAACGAACACCTGGGAGTGATTACAAGGCAGTAATCTAATTGATGGGTTCAGATTATGTCATAAACCACCAGAGCAACGTTTGACTAGCTTGCCTCTGTCATCCGAACCCCTGACATTAGATAAGATTACAGCCTCATAATTACTCTGTGGTATTTGTTATTTTTCATTATACCGTAAAATTTGGTGTATAGTTTGCACATTCACACAGGTTTCCTGACCTGCAGAAATGTAAGCTACCCGAAGCATGTTCATAGGTTTAGTTCAGTTTAGTTTAGTTTAGCTTAGAGATATGGCGTGGAAACAGGCCCTTCGGCCCACCGGGTCCGTGCCGACCAGCGATCCCCGCACACTTCCACCATCCCACACACACGAGGGGCAACTTACTAGAAGCCAATTAACCTGCAAACCTGTATGTCTTTGGTGTATGATAGATCGGGCTTCAGATTACTGAATTGTTCTTTGAACTGGCTGTAGTTATCACTAATGCTAATCCTGATGGCATGTGACATTATTCCCATTCAGACAATTGTAATTATTAGACCATTAACTGATTAACTTCAGTAAAAACATACCAAAAAAAGTAAAATGACTGCTAAAAGATAACTGAGCACACTTTTGAAGGTCAATTGAAAGTAAATAAACTTTAGGGGTGGCACGGTGGCAGAACGGTAGAGTTGCTGCTTTAGAGCGCCGGAGACCCTGGTTCGTTCCTGACTACGGGTGCTTGTCTGCACGGACTTTGTACGTTCTCCCCGTGATCTGTGTGGATTTTCTCCGAGATCTTCGGTTTCCTCCCACACTCCAAAAGACGTACAGGTTTGTAGGTTAATTGGCCTGGTATAAATGTCAATATTGTCCCCCGTGTGTGTAGGATCTGCCTCTGGTTATGAGCTCCGCCTCTGGTTATGGACACCCCCAGCCAGTGCCGGTCCCAAGCCCCGGACAAAGGAGGTGGGTTGGGCGTAGGGCTAGCACCCCCACCCCGTAAGACCCCAAACCCACTACGGAAACAGCATGTTGCTGCCCAATGCACTCAGCAGTGTGGGAGGAACAAAGTCTAAGTAAGTCGACGTGTGTGGGATAGAGTTAATGTGCAGGGATCACTAGTCAGTGCGGACTCGGTGGGCCGAAGGGCCTGTTTCCGCACTGTATCTCAAAACTAAACTAAGCTGAACGATTACTTATTGTTAATATGTTGAACATTATAGGAAGACTGTCCCTATTTATGATCTTGTTGGCTGGGGTTTGTCAGTGTCCACCAGACTTGAATTTGATGTTCAATCTTCAAATTCCTAGGAGTATATATCATCATGTCCTGGACCAACCCTGTCGAAGCAATGGCCAAGAAAGCACACCAACGCCTGCACTTCCTGAGAACATTTAGGAGGTTCGGCATGTCCCCAACAACTCTCACCAACTTCTACAGACGTGCCGTGGAATGCATTTGATCGGGATGCGTCACAGCATGGTTTGGGGGCAGCTCCATCCAAGACCGCGGGAAATGACAGAGGGTTGTGGACGCGGCCCAGACCATCGCACAAACCAACCTCCCTCCCATTGACTCTGTTTACACCTCATGCTGCCTCGGCAAGGGCAGCAGCATGATCAAGGATGAGTCTGACCCCGGTCATTCCCTCCTCTCCCCTCTCCCCTCTTCCCTCTCCCATCGGGCAAGAGGTATAGAAGTGTGAAAACGCACACCACCAGATTCAGGGACCGTTTCTTCCCAGCTGTTATGTGGTACCTGAATCATCCTACTACCAACTATCCTGAGCTACCATCTACCTCATTGGAGACCCTCAGACTATCTTTCTTCTTCTTCTTTTTGCATATGGCGTGCACAGCCTAAAGTTGTAGAACAACTTGTTCTATTTGATCTCACTTGATTGTGCACGTCGGGTTGATTGTATTCATCGAAACAGGGAAGGTTGCAATCTCCCACCCCAGACTATCTTTAATCGGACTTGACTGGACTTGCACTAAACTAAACTAAACTTGCTTCCCTTTCTCATGCATCTGTACACTGTGGACGGCTCCATTGTAACCATGGATTGTCTTTCTGCTGAATGGTTAGCATGCAACAAAAGCTTTTCACTTTATCTCGGTACAAGTGACAATAAACTAAACTGAACTAAACTAAATCACTTGTGGAAAACAGTTGTGAGGAAAATACTACGGCCAAAGTGGAACTGGGACATGCAGACATAGAGAGCCTTCGACTTGAATCCCTGGATCTATCCTGAGTTGAACAATTGCAAAAATGGCAGTAGATCCATTTTAACAATTGGCAAAACCAAACATTGGACGAATGAGCTTAAAACAACAACTGGCGCACCACCGATTTTCCAGCACCCTTCGGTTCCAGAGTCTTTCCGGATTATCCATTATGCCGGACCAACAAAGATCACAGCCTCTGAGAGGAGTCCAAAGGTTCATAACTTCATAAGATCATAAGTGAAAGGAGTAGAATTAGGCCATTCAGCCCGTCAAGTCTACTTTGCCATTCAATCATGGCTGATTTATCTCTCCGGTCCCAACCCCATTCTTCTACCCTCTCCCCTTAACTCCTGACACCCGTACTAATCAAGAATCGATCTATCTCTGCCTTAAAAATATCCATTGGCTTGGCCTCCACAGTCGTCTGTGGCACAGAATTCCACGGATTCACCACCCTCTGACTAAAGAAATTCCTCCTCATCTTTCTAAAGGAACATCCTTTGATTCTGAGGCTATTCGGACTCTGGTCTTAGACTCCCCCACTATTGGAAACATCCTCTCCACATCCACACTGTTCAGGCCATTCACGGTGACAGAACAGTCTGCCTAGGCCGCAGAGGGACCAAGATACCGGCCCGCAAAATTGTCCTCGGAATATCCTAATTCTGCTCCTATGAAGTATGAGTTTATGAACTTATGGCAATTTGTGTCACCCAGCAGAAGCTTCATCTATCCTCCCTCCCACGACCCGAACCATTACACTCAGTGCTCTCACCCCATCTATTCTCCTCATGATTTTATACCTTGTGCTGTACACAATCATTGACCAGAATAGCACAGAAACTGGCCATTCAGCCCAACTTGTCCAAGCAGACCAATTTGACATAGATAGATACAAAATGCTGGAGTAACTCAGCGGATCAGGCAGCATCTCGGGAGTAAAAGGATAGGTGACATTTCGGGTCGGGATCCTTCTTCAGACCAATTTGGCATGTTTGGCTAATCTCATTTGCCAGCATTTGACCCAAGAAACTCTTCCTATCCATGTATAAATGTCTACATCTGCGGTCCAAGTCAGGTTATGTTTGCCCAATTCAATATCGAACACCAACATCTCCAAAATATATTAACATTTTCTCGCAGTAACACAACTTAGTTTAGTTTAGTTTAGAGATACAAGCCCTTCGGCCCACCGAGTCCATGCCGCACGTTGACACTATCCTCCATGCACTAGGGACAATTTACGATTTTACCGATGCCAATTATGCCTACAAACCTGCACATCTTTGGAATGTGAGAAGAAACCTGAGCTCCCGGAGAAAACCCGCACAGGTCATGGGGAGAATGTTCAAACTCCGTATAGGCAACACCCGTGGTCAAGATCGAACCCGCGTCTCTGGCACCCTAATAATGCCTCTGTCCCACTTAGGAAACCTGAACGGAAACCTCTGGAGACTTTGCGCCCCACTCAAGGTTTCCGTGCGGTTCCCGGAGGTTCCCGGAGGTTTTTGTCAGTCTCCCTAATGGTCGAAATAATCGCCGGAACATAGAAGAAGCGGAAATCACTTTCGACCATTAGGGAGACTGGCAAAAACCTCCGGGAACCTCCGGGAACCGCACGGAAACCTTGGGTGGGGCGCAAAGTCTCCAGAGGTTTCCGTTCAGGTTTCCTAAGTGGGACGGGGGCTGCTGCACCACTGTGCCACCATGTACAGTACAGTATCTGTACTAAATACTAGACATGTTGAAATTCTAACTATTCCACAGCTCTAATAATTTTGATGCTTGTAGCAAATCTCAGTTGGTTTTTAATCCGAGTTCTAGGATTTACTAGGATTTACTAATAAAAGAAATAGCAGCACAATGCCTGCATGAATGGAACACTTACTCCTTGCTTTGAAGAATGCACGAGGAATTATTGACCCTGGCCAGTCTCATACCAATGTCACCTCCCTCTCTCCAACCTGTGAATGCTTTCGTATATGCTCCAGACAACCAATAATTTGCAATTGCTTAAATCAAAGGGCATTCAGGAAATCGATAACATATTTACAGTAAGTGTTAATCAGGAAGAGGAGAAAGGTTTTCAGCAACTGAAACGAGGGCTGAATAAGCAAATGCGTTTGCCTTTTTAAGTCTCAGTGCCATATGTATCCTGTATAAAAACAAATTGCAGCACATGAGATCAGGGTTGTCACCCAGAACTCAAAGCCCAATGTGTGGCAAACTGCTTAAATGATGCTGTCATGGCCTATGATGTCAGGAAAGATCATTGACAGTATATGACATTCTTGCCAGCATTTTGAGAGACCTAGTGTTGTGCACTTAATTCCAGCAACCATTACAGATTATAGTCAATGTTGTAATGCCTTAACTACAATTTGTTGTGGTATTTCTTGCAACTGTTGACTTAACACCTTATTAAAATATATTTTTCTCTACGCACCCGACTGAGATCACTTTCGGACATTAATAAGATGGTGCAGTGTTAAGCTTTGGGCTTGCCAAGTTGAGTTCAGTTTAGTTTGGAGATGCAGCCGTTTGGAAACAGGTACGTTGGCCCACCGATGGTCACGCCGACCTTGGATCACCCGTTCGCACTGGTTCTATGCTGTTCCACTTTCTCATCCACTCCCTACACACTAGGGTCAATTTGCAGAGACCGATTGAACAACAAAATCGCACCTCTTTGGGATATGGGAGGAAACTGGAAAAAAAAAAAACACGCGGTCACGGGGAGAATGCAAACTTCACACAGAGAGCACCCGAGGTCAGGATCGAACCCAGGTCTCTGGCACTGTGAAACAGCAGCTCAATCAGCTGCGCCACTATACCGCCCTAGTATCTTCGGTGTAAACCAGCATCTGAAGTTCCTTCTTACAATTATTCGATGTAAGGCAGCAACTCTTCCGCTGAGCCACTTTGCTCAGCGATAGTGTTATTTTGTTGTTTTGTTGTTTGTTTAAAGTTTCAGAAATTATTTGCTTTTGCATTTCAGACATTAACTGGTGAAAACCACAATGAAAATGCACATCTTTCTTTTTCCCTCTTTAGGCCTCCAACCTCATTTTAATTTCAATATCATATCTTGGGAGCTCTTCAAGTTCTTTCCATGATTTGCTTCAATAGATTTCTTTAATGACTGGTTCTTCAGTTATCTTATCATTTATGTAACACCTCCCACAACTTCACTTCTTTACAAACTTGTAAATGGTCCATTATATTCCTTGTGTCGGAAGGAACTGCAGATGCTGGGTTAAACCGAAGATAGACACAAGAAGCTGGAGTAAAGGGCCTGCCCCACGATGCGAGTTTGCACAAGAGCTCTCCCGAGTTAAAAAAAATAATCAAACTTGTGTTAAGTACGTAGAATGTACGTAGCGGGTGCGTCGGAGCTCGTGGACGTCTCGTAGCGGCTCGTGACGCTAACGGCAGGTACTCGGGAAACGCGGTAAGTTTGTGAAACTCGTGAAGTTTTTTCAACAGTGTGAAAAATTTCTAAGAGTAAAAGAATACTCGTGATGAAGTACCACGAGTTTGATTTTTTTTCAAACTCGGGAGAGCTCTTGGGTAAACTCGCATCGTGGGATAGGCCCTTTACTCAGCGGGACAGGCAGCGTCTCTGGAGAGAAGGAATGGATGATGTTTCGGGTCGAGTCTGAAGAAGGGCCATCGACCCGAAACGTCACCCATCCCTTCTCTCCAGAGATGCTGCCTGTCCCGCTGAGTTACTCCAGCTTTTTGTGTCTATCTTCCATTTTATTCCTTGCTATTTGAATTATTTACAGTAACAGATAACTTACTTGTAGAAGCACCATGCACAAGATATATTTAGTTTAGTTTTAGTTTCAGAGATACAGCGCGAAACAGGCCCTTCGGCCCCCCGAGCCCACGTCGACCAGCGATCCTCGCACATTAACACTACCCTACACACACTAGGGACAATTTTACATTTACACCAAGCCAATTAACCTACAAACCTGTACATCTTTGGAGGAAACCAAAGATCTCAGCGAAAACCCACATAGGTCATGGGGAAAACATGCAAACTCCATACAGACAAGCGCCCGTAGTCAGGATCGAACCTGGGTCTCTGGCACTGTAAGGCAGCAACCTTACCGCTGCGCCACCGTACTGCTCTGCAGTTAACAAAAAAATTCCTTCTGGAAGATTTAAATGTAGGATAACAGATTATACCAATTAGTTGTATTCACTGGAATTTAGAAGTTTAAGGGGTGATTTCATCAAGGTTTTCAAGACATTAAGAGGAACTGATAGGGTACATAGAGAGAGCGATTTCCGCTGGTTAAATAGTCTAGGCTCCGGGGCACTGTCTAGAAATTAAAGCCAGGCCTCTCAGAAGTGACATTAGGAAACTATTCTCAACACCAGATTAAAATGTTAACAAGTGCTTTGGCATCGACTGATCCTTGTCAAACACCAAACTTCTTTCACCCTCAATGAAAGGATCCATGGAGAACCTCCAGGGTTAGAACTAGAACTCTGCAGGAAGGATGCTACTGAGGAGGTCTCAATAATCACATCAAGCTCAAGTTCAATTTCAAGTTCGTGTTCATTGTCACTTAACCAATGAAAGTGCAGTGAAGTTTGAGTTACCATACAGCCATACTAAGTGAAAAGCAACAATACACACAGCACATAAAATAAAATTTAACATAAACATCCACCACAGTAGAATCCACTGTGATGGAAGGCAATAAAGTTCAGTCATCTTCCTCCTTTGTTCACCAGTGGTCGGGGCCGAACCATCCGCACTTGCCGTTGCCGACAGTCCGATGTTCAAGCCCTCGCGTCGGGATGATCAAAACTCCGTCGTCGGGACGGATCGGAACACTCCTTGGCATGGAGCTCCCGAGTCGGCCTCTTCTTACCGGAGACCGCGGGCTTCACGGTGTTAAAGTCCACAGGCCCCGCGGCCGGGACACTTTCGCTGGCGATCCTCGGCAAAGAATCGCCCGCTCCGCGATGTTAAAGTCCTCGCCGTGCCCGCAGCTTGAAGCTCCGGGCCGGTCTTCAGGAAAGGCCGCACCACTCCATGTTGTTAGGCCACAGAGGGGGGGGCGACGGACATGCGACACGGAGAAAAATAGCATCTCCGTCGAGATAAGTGGCTGAAAAAGTTCTCCCCCGATTACCCCCCCACCCCCCACATAAAACATACCAAGAAACATTGAAACATACATTTAAGACATACTTAAAACAATAAAAACAGAGAAGGGATGAGATAGACTGTTGGCGAGGCGGCCATTATGGGCGCCGCCCGATGGTTGAAATGCTATGTCTGTTTGCAGGGACCATGGCAACCTTTAAGAAACAAGTAGACAGGCACATGGATAGAATAGGTGTAGAGGGACATGGGTCAAATGCAGGCAGGAGGGACTAGTGTAGCTGGGACATGTTGGTTGACGTGGGCAAGTTGGGCCTGTTTCTACACTGTATTACTCTATGAATGTTCCATCTGTTTCAGTGGGTGGAAGGACCATTCGATGAATGATTCTGGGTGATTTATTTAATGCAATTGTGAGTAGCAGACTGTGGGGTGCAACAAGAATGAAGAGGGGGGACCTGGGATGATGCTGACTTTAGGAGGTTAAGAACGACAGTGACCAAAAGCTCAATGAGCAACATTTATAAGCTGTTTGTTGGGATCGCTGGAAGATTCAAGATTCAAGAGAGTTTATTGTCATGTGTCCCAGATAGGACAATGACATTCTTACTTTGCTTCAGCACAACAGAACATAGTAGGCATGAATACAGAACAGATCAGTGTGTCCATATACCATTATATAAATATATACACACATGAATAAATAAGACAGATAAAGTGCAAATAAACAGATAATAAGCTGGAGCAATATGAAAATTATTTTTTAAAAAAGGACTGGTGTAACTCTGCGGGTCAGGCAGCATCTCTGGAGAACATGGATAGGTGGCCTTTTGGGTCGGGACCCTTTTTCAGTCACCTATCCATGTTCTCTAGAGTTGCTCCTTGACCCACTGAGTGGCTCCAGCAGTTTGTGTCTTATTGTGTATACCAGCATCTGCAGTTCCTTGTTTCTACAATAAAAAATGTCAAACTTTTTTTATCGACAAGTTGTCCGACAGTTCTATTCATTGCAAACTCCTCTCTTGCAATGAAGTTATTTATCTTTTTTTGTTTAGTTCAGTATAGTTTAGAGATACAGAGCGGAAACAGGCCCTTCGGTCCACCTTGTGCACATCGACCAACGATCCCCGCACATTGACACTACCCGACACACACCGGGGACAATTTACAATTTTACGACACCAATTAGCCTACAAACATGGGTGTTTGAAGTGTGGGAGGAAACAGGAGCACCCGGAGAAAACCTACGCAGGTCACGGGGAAAACGTACAAACTCCAAACAGACAGCACCCGTGGTCAGGATTGAACCCGGATCTTTTTTTGTTTAGTTCAGTATAGTTTAGAGATACAGCGCGGAAACGTACAAAATTCTTATGGGGTTGGACAGGCTAGATGCAGGAAGATTGTTCCCGATGTTGGGGAAGTCCAGGACAAGGGGTCACAGCTTAAGGATAAGGGGGAAATCCTTTAAGACCGAGATGAGGAAAAACGTTTTCACACAGAGAGTGGTGAATCTCTGGAACTCTCTGCCACAGAGGGTAGTTGAGGCCAGTTCATTGGCTATATTTAAGAGGGAGTTAGATGTGGCCCTTGTGGCTAAAGGGATCAGGGGGTATGGAGAGAAGGCAGGTACAGGATACTGAGTTGGATGATCAGCCATGATCACATTGAATGGCGGTGCAGGCTCGAAGGGCCGAATGGCCTACTCCTGCACCTATTTTCTATGTATCTATGTATCTATGTATCTATGTATCTCTCGCGCTGTGAGGCAGCGACTCTACCGCTGCGCCACCGTGCCACCATCTTCTTTCCCTCAGTTACATTCTTCATAACCTGAATGAGGTAGAAACATAGCCTAACGTATCAAATGCTCAAAGTTGCAACAAAAAAGCTATCTCATAGACACATAGATACATAGACAATAGGTCCAGGAGTAGGCCATTTGGCCCTTCGAGCCAGCACTGCCATTCAATGTGGTCATGGCTGATCATCCACAATCAATAGTCCGTTCCTGCCTTATCCCCATACCCCTTGCTTCCGCTAGCCCTAAGAGCTCTATCTAACTCTCTTTTGAATGCATCCAGTGCATCAGCCTCCACTGCCTTCTGAGGCAGAGAATTCCACAGACTCACAACTCTCTGTGTGAAAAAGTTTTTCCTCATCTCAGTTCTAAATGGCCTGCCCCTTATTCTTAAACTGTGGCCCCTGGTTCTGGACTCCCCCAACATCGGGAACATTTTTCCTGCTTCTAGCCTGTCCAATCCCTTAATAATTTGATATGTTTCTATAAGATCCTCTATCATCCTTCTAAATTCCAGTGACTACAAGCCCAGTCGATCCATTCTTTCATCATATGGCAGTCCCGCCATCCCGGGAATTAACCTTGTGAACCTACGCTGCACCAGGTTAATAGCACGAATGTCCTTCCTCAAATTAGGATGATCTTGTGGTGATCTCAACATTAAAATATTCTCTTTCTAATAATTCCTCCTGGCAATATGACATATCTAGATGTAAACATCAGAGGGGTGAAATGCAAAGAGGAAAAGGGTGAGCATATTTCCAATACAGGATTCTTCTTCAGAACTCACGGCCCTGTGGAATGTGCGGTAGCTCGAATGCCTGATGATAAGGCTTCTGTTTAAGAAAGTCGGATTTCAATTCCAGTCTCGACTGCCTTTCCCGGTGGGGAGAAGTGGAGGAAGAGTTGAACAGAAGATAGACACAAAAAGCTGGAGTAACTCAGCTGGTCAGGCAGCATCTCTGGAGAAAAGGAATAGGCGTCATTTCAGGTCGTGACAATTCTTCAGACTGTGAATTCATTTCCACATACCTCAACTCCATCCTACTCCCCCCCCCCCCAGTCCAATAACCCGCCGACCTATGTCCAAGATACCTCACACTCCCTATGTCTCTTTAATGACCTGCTTTCTGGGCCTCTACACCCTCATCTTTAAAAGAAAATGAGTCTGAAGAAGGGTCTCTACCCGAAACGTCACCTATTCCTTTTCTCCAGAGGTGCTGCCTGAAAAAAGATCTCGACCCTAAACGTCAGCTATTCCTTCTCTCCCGAGATGCTGCCTGACCCGCTGAGTTACTCCAGCCTTTTGTGTCCATCTTCGGTTTAAACCAGAATCTGCAGTTCCTTCCTACACAAGAGTTGAACAGAGTTGAACCGGGGCTGTTTGAGACCAGGAGGATAATTGTCCTGGGAGGAGTTCCTTCCTGTTACCCCATGAGGGGCAGGCTGACTAAAGCACTTCGCTGATGCTATCTCTGCGAATGTCTGCAGGCCAAACTATTTCGCCCTCTCAACAAAGAACTGCAGTGTGGAAAGAGTGGAAAAGGTTAATAAAAGAGAGAAAAATAAGGGCATTTAGAAAAGTTCAGCAAAAATAATCACAAGCTTGACTCTTCTGTAGTTGCAGTAAGGAGCATTAGTTTGGTTTAGGAAGGAACTGCAGATGCTGGTTGATGTATTCAAGAGAGAGTTAGATGTAGCTCTTAGGGTTAACGGAATTAAGGGATATCAGGGAAAAAGCAGGAGCGGGGGGGTGGGGGTGTACTGATCTTTTGGATGATCAGCCATGATCATATTGAATGGCGGTGCTGGCTCGAAGGGCCGTATGGCCTACTCCCGCACCTATTTTCTATGTTTCTATGTTTCTAAATCGAAGATAGACACAAAAAGCTGGAGTAACTCAGCGGGACAGGCAGCAAGGTTGGTCTGAAGAAGGGTCTCGACCCGAAACGTCAGCCATTCCTTCTCTCCAGAGATGCTGCCTGTCCCGTTGAGTTACTCCAGCTTTTGGTGTCTGTCTTCAGATTAATTTAGTTTGGTTTATTATTGACGTGTGCATCGAGGTGCAGTGAAAAATGTATGCCATCCAGTCAGGGAAAAGACTGTGCTTGCACACAATCAGTCCGTCCACAGTGCACAGATACAGGGGAAAGGGCACAACATTTAGTGCAAGATATAACATTGAAGTCCGATAAAGTCCGATTAAAGATAGTACAATGGTCTCCAATGAGGTAGATGGGAGGTCAGGACCACTCTCTGGCTGAGAAGAGGATGGTTCAGTTGCCTGATAATAGCTGGGAAGGAACTGTACCTGAATCTGGAGGTGTGCGTTTTCACACTTCTGCAGCTCTCAGTTTAGAGATACAGCACAGAAGCAGGCCCTTCCGCGTCGACCAGCGATCCCCGCACTATCCTACACACACTAGGGACAATTTACACTTATTCCAAGCCAATTAACCTACAAACCCGCACATCTTTGGTGTGTGGGAGGAAACCGAAGATCTCAGAGAAAAACCTGCGCAGGTCACGGGGGAGAACTTGCAAACTCCATACAGACAGCACCCATAGTCGGGGTCGAACCCGGGTCTCCGGCGCTGCCTTCGCTGCAAGGCAGCAACTCTACCGCTGCGCCACTGTGACCGTGCTCTTGCCTGATGGGAGAGGCGATAAGACGGAGTGACCAGGGTGAGACTGGTCTAAAGAGTGGCAGTCGAGTAAAAAAACATAAATTCAGTTAAAGATTTCAATCATTTATTCAAATTCTTTGTGATGCAGATTTAGCACATTTAGATTGTCGAGTTAATAACAAGGTAGAACTTTGCAAACATGAAAGGTGTTGATTAAAAATGACAAGGCACAGCTGAGAGTCTAAAGGGCCTGTCCCACTTGGGCGTCATTTGCGCGTCACGCAGATGGCGGGCGAAAATTTTGCACATCCCCAAATCCTGGGGCGCCTACGTCACCACGCACCATGCGCGCGTAATGCACACCATGCGCGCGTAATGCACACTATGCACGCGTAATACGCACCATGCGCACATCACGTGGGCGTCACGACTCGCGCGTCGTGACGCATAAACGATGTCGCGTAAATGACACGCAAATGACGCCCAAGTGGGACAGGCCCTAAAATCTCCATCAGTTTGGTTTTGTTTATTTATTGTTACGTGTACCGTGAAAAGCTTTTTGTTGCGTGCGTACCAGTCAGCGGAAAGACAATACATGATTACAATCGAGCCATTCACAGTGTATAGACACATGACAAAGGGAATAACGTGAATAATGTTTACTGCAAGGAAAAGCCAGTAAAGTCCGATCAAAGCTAGTCTGAGGGTCTCCAATGAGGTAGATATTGTTCGGGACTACTCTCTCGTTGTGGTAAGACGGTTCAGTTGCCTGATAGCAACTGGGAAGAAACTGTCCCTGAATCTGGAGGTGTGTGTTTTCACACTTCTGTACCTCTTGCCCGATGGGAGTGGGGAGAAGAGGGAGTGGCCAGGGTGCTTGATTACGCTGCTGGCCTTGCCGAGGCAGCGTGAGGCATAAATGTGGTCAAGGGAAGGGAGGATGTTTTGTGTGATGGTCTGGGCTGCGTCCACAATTCTCTGCAATTTATTGCGGTCTTGGGTGGAGCTGTTCCCAAACCAAGCTGTGATGCATCCCGATAAAATGTTGCATCTGTCGAAGTTGGTGAGAGTTGTAGGGGACATGCCGAACTTCCTTATGGGCCTGTCCCACTTACGCGACTTTTTCGGCGACTGCCGGCACCCGTCATAGGTTGTTACAGGTCGCTGAAAATGTTCAACATGTTGAAAATCCAGCGGCTACCAGAACAAGGTACGACTCTTTGGGCGACTACTCACGACCATACAGGGTTCACCCTGCGACATGTCGCCTGTATGGTCGTGAGTCGTCTTCTCAGTCGCCCAAAGAGACGTAGCATCTTTCTGGTCGCCGCTGAATTTTCAACACGATGAAAATTTTCGCCGACCTACAACGACCTATGACGGGTGCCGGTAGTCGCCGAAAAAGTCGCGTAAGTGGGACAGGCCCATAAGCCTTCCAAGGAAGTAGAGGCATCGGTGTGCTTTCAATATGGGTGGTCCAGGAGAAGTTGCTGTTGATATTTACTTCTAGGAATTTGAAAACTTTTAACCATCTCTCCTTCGGCACCTTCAATGCAAACTGAGGTATGTGTACCTCCTCTTCCTGAAGTCGATTACTAGGATCATTAGGATCGACGAGGAATGGAATAGTCATTGGCCAACTGTGTGAAGGAATCCCAAATGTTCCATTAGCTACCTGCACATTGCAAGCATCAACGACGGGAGAAGGCAAAGTTGATCTAGCCAAGATTTAAAACTTTCAATGCGTGCACAGTTGCTAAAAAAACAAAAAACAACTGCAATGTAAACCAGCCTGGGGCTATCTTAAGTAGCTGTAAATAGGATGGTCGGCCTGCTTATTGATAAGGTTCTAAATATTATAACATGCACAGAGGCAGATAGTCTAAGCAAATGTTTGTGGGCCCAGATGTAATGTTGATCAAGCCTGTAGCTGACGTTTCTCAGCTAAGTACACATCTCGAGGGGTGAAGTACGTTAATATCTAAAAGTTCATAAGTTCATAAGTCGCAGAAGCAGAATTAGGCCATTCAGCCCATCAAGCTTACTCCGCTATTCAATTGTGGCTGATCTATCTTCCCCCCTCCCCATTCTCCTGCCTTCTCCCCATAACCCCTGATGTAGGGTGGGGGGGGGGGGGGGGTGGGGAGAAAAAAGGAGAAAGGAAGAGGAGGAGCCAGAGGGCTGAGGGAGAGCTGAGAAGGGGAGGAGACAGCAAGGGCTACCGGAAATTGGAGGTGAACATTGATTGTTCTCCTCCCCTTCTCAGCTCTCCCTCAGCCCTCTGGCTCCTCCTCTTCCATTCTCCTTTCTTCTCCCCCCCCCCCCCCCTACATCAGTCTGAAGGGTTACGGCCTGAAACGTTGCCTATTTCCTTCGCTCCATAGATGCTGCTGCACCCGCTGAGTTTCTCCAGCACTTTTGTCTACCTTAGTTTAGTTCAGTTCATTTTAGCTTAGTTTAGTTTAGGAAACTGAGGAAAAACGTTTTCACCCAGAGAGTTGTGAATCTGTGGAATTTTACTTCGGAGTCACGTGAGTGACTACGTGAAGAACCCCGCCAGTGCGCCTGCGCGTCAATCTTCAAAGCAGCGGTGTGAAATCACAAAAAACAACAACCGAAGTAATATAGTCTCATAATAAAACGAGTAATACAAGAACTTCCATCTGACCTTTATGATAGAGGGTAGGGTCGTGGTGGGCACGTAATCACCTACGTAACTCCTCATAAAATAAAGATCAAACTTCAAACTTAGGTAAGTTCTCGTTTAATCTTACTATTCTCTGCCACAGAAGGCAATGGAGGCCAATTCACTGGATGTTTTCAAGAGAGAGTTAGATTTAGTTCTTAGGGCTAACAAAATCAAGGGATATGGGGGGAGAAGGCAGAAACGGGGTACTGATTTTGGGTGATCAGCGATGATCATATTGAATGGTGGTGCTGACTCAAAGGGCCGAATGGCCTACTCCTGCACATATTTTCTATGTTTCTATGTTTAGTTTGCTTTAGTTTAGTTTATTGTCATGTGTGCCGAGGTACAGTGAAAAGCTTTTTGTTGCGTGCTAACCAGTCAGTGGAAAGATTATACATGGTTACAATCGAGCCATCCACAGTGTACAGATACTGTACATGATAAAGGGAATAATGTTTAGAGCAAGATAAAGTCTGATTAAAGGTAGAATGAGCATCTTCAATGAGGTAGATGGTAGCTCAGGACCGCTCTCTAGTTGTGGTAGGATGGTTCAGTAGCCTGATAACAGCTGGGAAATTCATTTATGTGTAACGTGACGAATAAAACCGTATTGTATTGTATTGTATTGTAAGTAACTGTCCCTGAATCTGGAAACTGAACTATTTCTCATGGCAGTGGATACTCAGTGGTTGATTCCTTAATCAAGCAACCGCTTGCTTAAAGTGGAGCAGTGGCTCAGTGGTAGAATGGCTGCCTTAGAGCTCCAGAGACCCGGGTTTCAATCCTGACTATGAGTGCTTGTCTGGAGTGCCGAAAAAAATGATGGCGGGATTGTCATATGCTGAGGGAATGGAGCGGATGGGCTTGTATACAATAATTGTATAATATAAGATTATTAAGGGTTTGGACACGCTAAGGGCAGGAAACATGTTCCCGATGTTGGGGGAGTCCAGAACCAGGGGCCACAGTTTAAGAATAAGGGGTACGGCATTTAGAACGGAGATGAAGAGACACTTTTTCACACAGAGAGTGGTGATTCTGTGGAATTCTCTGCCTCAGAGGGCGGTAGAGGCCGGTTCTCTGAATACTTTTAAGAGAGAGCATGATTGGGCTCTTAAAGAGAGCGGAGTCAGGGGATATGGGGAGAAGGCAGGAACGGGGTACTGATTGGGGATGATCAGCCATGATCACATTGAATGGCGGTGCAGGCTCGAAGGACCAAATGGCCTGCTCCTGCACCTATTGTCTATTGTCTATTGTACGGAGTTTGTACATTCTCCCCGTGACCTGTGTGGGTTTTCTCTGGGATCTCCAGTTTCCTCTCACACTCCGAAGACATACAGGTCTGTAGATTGATTGGCTTGGAATAATTGTAAATTGTCCCTAGTGTGTGCAGGGTGGTGTTAGTGGGCGGGGATCAATGGCCGGCATGGACTCGGTGGGCCGAAGGGCCTGTTATCGTGCTGTATCTCTAAACTACGCTAAACAATAAACTAAACTAAACTATGTAGCTCATGACTGCTCTCTAGTTGTTGATAGGATGGTTCCGTTGCCTGAAAACAGCTGGGAAGACACTGTCCCTGAATCTGGTATCTGAACCATTTCTCACTGCAGTGGATACCCAGTGGTTGATTCCTTAATCAGCATCCACTTGCTTCACGGGACACTAGTTCTTTAATCTTAAGAACAATATTGGTTGCTTGTGTTCTCAGTAGTTGACGCTTGAATACTTGAATCTTGGACAGATGTGGTTGCTGGCTGATATCACTGCCTTTCAGAAAACTCTTGAGATAATCTTAAGCTTGACAATACACAATTCAAACAGATCTGGGGCCTGCAACAAGAAAATAGTGGTCAGTGTTTGTATGAATATCCAACAATTTAATATTACCCACCTGAATGTTTTTCTAAAGGATAGAAAGCAACTTTGCATCAGATTCCACCAAAAGTTGCAAGATGCTGTAGGAAAGATTATAAAAGACAGAATTTATATAAAACATTTTTTTCTCTGATTATACGGGGAAATCTTTGCAAAGTTTCTAATAATATTATGGAATATTAATAATAATTGTCTTGGTTTTCATAAACCCAGGCCACTGCAAATGTGCAAGTGGTTACATAAGATGGTCCCATTTAATCCAAAGTGGCAGATATAAAATTCAAGATGTTTTATGTCCTTGTGGTAGTATTAAGCTAAATTACTTTGGACAGCTTTCTTTTCTGTTGCAGCAGGATTGTGCTTGATCCATTTCACTCACCAGGTTGCAATGTAGTAATGAGGGGTGTACATATGCAGGGCTAGTTATTTCCATAATGTCACAAAGGTTCTGACGTTTGTCTCCAACATCTGTGCTTTGAAGGAGAAAGCAATTCGGGGACAAGTCTGTGCAACTGTGCGTGTGTTTCCGTGCTTGTGCGCGCGTGTGTGTGCTAGTGTGTGTGTGTGTGTGCAGGCGTGTGTGTGTGAGCGCGTGCTAGTGTGTGTAATTATGCGTATGAATTAATGCCTGTATATATATTATATATACATATTATATACACACATATTTATAATTATATATATTTATATATATATATGTGTGTGTCTGTGCAAGTGTGTGTGATTATGCGTTAGAATTCTTACATGTATATATATTATATATTATATATGCACACACATGCACACACACACACAGACGCATTTAAATATACATGAATATACATGTGTATGTATCTGAGTGTGTATATATATATGTATATATACATGTGTATGTGTATATACATATACATACAGTATACACACACAAGTGTACATGTATATATATGTGTGTGTCTCTGTGTTAATGCGTGTGTGTTTAGGTGTTTACATGTGTGTGTGTGTGTTGATGTGTGTATGAGTTCATGTTCGTATATGTATCTGTGTTCATGTGTGTGATTAGGTGCGTGTATGCGTGTGTGTGTGTAAATGAGCGAGCATGCACGCCCGCGTATGTTGCTTTGAGTATTTTTGTGCATGCAAGCGCGTGTGCCTCATCCAAGTGTCTGTGATTGTGTCGCTTTTTCAAACATGTCCTCTACAGCTCCAGCGGGTGCGAATTTTATCGTCACGTTTGGCCTGCATCAAGGTGTGTGTGCGTCATGATAATGTTACCGAGATTAAAGAGCGCTTCTTTTATTCCTTGCACAACGCCAGACAGCACAGGCACTGGCCCCAACCTCTGCCTTCGAATGGAACAAGAAATTCCAGCAGGGTGAGAGTACAGTGTGCATTTTGTAAGCGTACTCGGTTGGAACAGAAGTACTCTGATTATACATAGTAGATAGGAAAGTTATGTGTGAGTAATGCTTCGTGCAGGAGATGTGTGGAATGGATGAGTGTATAATTTCCACACTGGGATTAATGTTAGGTTTTTACAGTCTAGCAATAAAAACAAACCATTACGCTTGCAACAGCCTTGCTTTATCAGGAAGCAAAATTACCCTTTGAAATCCAGCATTTGTTCCGCAGTCGGCTTTCCTTTAAAATATTTGTCAGACTTTCACTGAACTTTACATTGGACTGGACACATAGCGACAGGCTGCTCCAGGGTAGGATGAAGGCAGCAATTCAGTGAGAGAGTAATCCTGCAGCTATTTACTACCGCTGGTGTGGTCAAGTTGTTTCATCTTAAATTTAGACCACATGAACTTAGAAAACAAAATCACAGAAACAAACTCAACCAGAAGCTTCAAATAAACCATGTTGCAGATTACATAGAAACATAGGAAATAGGTGCAGGAGTAGGCCATTCGGCCCCTTCGAGCCAGCACCGCCATTCAATATGATCATGGCTGATCATCCAAAATCAGTACCCCGTTTCTGCTTTTTCCCCATATCCCTTGATTCCGTTAGGCCTAAGAGCTATATCTAACTCTCAGAAACAGGCCGTTCGGCCCACCGAGTCCGTACCGACCAGCGATCCCCACACATTAACACTATCCTAGGGACAATTTTACATTCATGCCAAGCTAATTAACCTACGAACCTGTATGTCTTGGGAGTGTGGGAGGAAACCAAAGATCTCGGAGGAATCCCACGCAGGTCGCGGGGAGCACGTACCAACTCCGTTCAGACAGCACCCGTAGTCAGGATTGAACCCGGGTGTCTGGTGGTGTAAGACCACACCTTTCCAGAGAGAGTTAGATTTAGCTCTTAGGGCTACAGGAATGAATGGATATGGGGAAAAAGCAGGGACGGGGTACTGATTTTTGATTGTCAGCCATGATCATATTGATGGGCTCGATGGGCCGAACGGCCTACTCCTGCACCTATTTTTCTATGTTTCTATGTTACCTCTACCGCTGAGCCACCATGCTTCTTTACTACATGAGTAGAGCTCATTTGATTATGCAGAGCATTAAGAAGGGTCTCGACCCAAAACGTCACCTATTCCTTTTTCTCCAGAGATGCTGCCTGACCCGCTGAGTTACTCCAGCTTTTTGTGCCTATCTTCGAAATAAATTATGGTCCATTGGCTAATTCTGCTCCAATGTGTTTTGGTTTAGTTTAGTTTAGTTTAGAGAGACAGCACGGAAACAGGCCCTTCGGCCCACCGAGTCCGCACCGACCAGCGATCCCCGCACACGAGCAGTAACCTTTTGGTCTTAAGAAAATAAATGACACAGTGCTGGAGCAGTAATTTATTATGTTTGAGTGAATATATTATTTGTATGAACACATAGAGGGTGCAGAAAAGGTTTAGGGGTCCCGACCAAAAACGTTGTTTGCGGGTGCCACAGTGGCGCAGCGGTAGAGTTGCTGCCTCACAGCGCCAGACACCCGTGTTCGATCCTGACTACGGGTGCCGGCTGTACAGAGTTTGTACGTTCTCCCTGTGGGTTTTCTCCAGGTGGTCAGGTTTCCTTCCACACGAAAAACATACAAGCTTGTATGAAGAAGGGTTACGGCCCGAAACGTTGCCTATTTCCTTCGCTCCATAGATGCTGCCGCACCCGCTGAGATTCTCCAGCATTTTTGTCTACCTTCGATTTTCCAGCATCTGCAGTTCCTTCTTGAACAAGCTTGTAGGTTAATTTGCCATAAGGTCATATGGTCATAAGTGATAGGAGTAGAATTAGGCCATTCAGCCCATCAAGTCTACTCTGCCATTCAATCATGGCTGAACTATCTCTCCCTCCTAACACCATTCTCCTGCCTTCTCCCCATAACATCTGACACCCGTAGTAATCAGGAATCTATCTATCTCCACCTTAAAAGCCTTTGGCTTTGGTAAAAATCGTAAATTGTCTCCAGTATGTAGAATAGTGCTTGTGTACGGGGTGATCAGTGATCGGCATGCACTTGGTGGGCAGAAGGGCCTGTTTCCGTGCTGTATCTCTGAAGTCTAAAAGTCTAAAGGCAATTATCCCTGTTCTCCAGAGGTGCAGTCAGACTTACGTTTGTTTTGTAAATCAGCATCTACAGTTCCTTCTTTTGACATTTTACCAGGGTGCTGCCTAGATTAGAGGGCATTCACTACAAGGAGAGGTTGGGGAAACTTGGATTGTTTTCTCTGGAAGTTCAGTGGAGACCTGATATATAGAATGATCTAGTGCAGAGAAGTATATTGAATTACAAGCAGCATAAATAGGGCAGGCAGTCAGAAAGAGAGGAAAAACGTTTTGTTTAATTTGGAGATACAGCACGCAAACAGGCCCACCGGGTCCGCGCTGACCAGCGATCCCCGCACATTAACACTACCCTACACCCACTAGGGACAATTTTTACATCTACCAAGCCGAATAACCTACAAACCTGCATGTCTTTGGAGTGTGGGAGGAAACCGAAGATCTCGGAGAAAACCCACGCTGGTCACGGGGAGAACGTACAAACTCCGTACAGACAGCGCCTGTAGTCGGGATCGAACCTGGGTCTCCGGCAATGCATTCGATGTAAGGCAGCAACTCTACCGCTGCGCCACCGTGACCGCCCTCTGGCTAAATAAATTTCTCCTCATCTCCTTCCCAAAAGGACGTTTTTCACCCATGGAGTTGTGAATCTGTGGAATTCTCTGCCGCAGGAGGCCAATTCACTGGATTTATTCAAGAGAGATATGGCTCTTAGGGCTAACGGAATCAAGGGATATGGGGAGTAAGCAGGAACGGGGTACAGATTTTGGACGATCAGTTCTCCTTGTAGTGAATGCCCCCTAATCCAGGCAGCACTCTGGTAAAATGTCAAAGGAAGCAACTGTAGATGCTGATTTACAAAAAAAAGTGGCTCAGGCAGCACCTCTGGCTATTGAATGGCGGTGCTGGCTCGAAGGGCCGAATGGCCTACTCCTGCACCTATTTAATATGTTTCCATGTTTCTAGCCTCTCTCCCTCAAGGACTAAAGGGCATAGCTTGAAAATGAAAGGGGCAGAGTTTAAAGGAGATTAGTTGGGCAAGTCTTTTACACTGAGGGTGGTGGGTGCCTGGAATGCGCTGCCGGGGGTGGTGGTGGAGGCGGATATGAATGCGGTGTTTACGAGGCTTTTAGAAAGGCACTTGGATATGCAGTGAATGGAGGGATATGGATCACGTGGAGGCTGATGAGATTCGTTTAGCTTGGCATCTTGTTTGGCACAGACATTGTGGGCCGAAGAGCCTGTTCCTGTGCTATCCTTTTCTATGTTCTAACCCAGCTAAAGAGCAGGTAGTTATTTGTTTATTTTAAAGATCATGGGATTGAGGATTATGGGGAACTGAGGCTGGTACAGATTAGCCATGATTTTATTGAAGGGCAAGGGTCATGTGGTCAATATCAGTGTCTATTTTCTCATGTTCATAAATTCTAGGAGCAGAATTAGGCCATTCAGCCCATCGAGTCCACTCCATCATTCAATCATGGCTGACCTATCTTTCCCTCTCAACCCCATTCTCCTGCCTTCTCCCCGTAACCCCTGACACCCGTACTAATCAAGAATTTGTCAATGTCTGCCTTCATTGACTTGGTCTACACAGCCGTCTGTGGCAATGAATTCCACGGATTCACCACCAACTGACTGAAGCAATTCCTCCCCATCTCCTTCCTGAAAGTACGTCCTTTTATTCTGAGGCTATGGCCTCTGGTCCCAGACTCTTCCACCAGTGGAAACATCCTCTTTACATCCACTCTCTCCAGGCCTATCCAGGACTTAGTTCCATAAGAAATCATCTTCCCTTTTTCCTTCTCCGTCCATCGGTAGTAAAGAAAGCAAACACACTACTATAATTATTTCAAGAGGGCTTGTATACAATAATAGAGATGCAATACTGAGGCTCTGTAAGGTGCTGGTAAGGCCACATTTGGAATATTGTGAGCAATTTTGGGCACCATATCTGAGGAAGGATGTGCTCTGGCTCTAGAGGAGATTTACAAGAATGATCTCAGGAATGAGTAAATTAACATATCATGAGTGTTTCTCCGCACTGGTCCTGAACTCGCTGGAGTTTAGAAGCATGAGGGCGGACCTCATTGAAACGTACAGAATAGTGAAAGGCTTGGATAGAGTGGATGTGAAGAGGATGTTTCCACTAGTGGGAGAGTCTAGGACTAGAGGTCATAGCCTCAGAATTAAAGGACATCCTTTTAGGAAAGAGATGAGGAGAAATTTATTTAGTCAGAGGGTGGTGAATCTGTGGAATTCTTTGCCACAGAAGGATGTGGAGGCCGTCAGTGGATATTTTTAAGGCAGAGATAGATAGATTCATAGAAACATAGAAACATTGCAAATAGGTGCAGGAGTAGGCCATTCGGCCCTTCGAGCCTGCACCGTCATTCAATATGATCATGGCTGATCATCCAACTCAGTATCCTGTACCTGCTTTCTCTCCATACCCCCTGATCCCTATAGCCACAAGGGCCACATCTAACTCCCTCTTAAATATAGCCAATGAACTGGCCTCAACTACATTCTGTGGCAGAGAATTCCAGAGATTCACCACTCTCTGTGTAAAAAATCTTTTTCTCATCTCAGTCCTAAAAGATTTCCCCCTTATCCTTAAACTGTGACCCCTTGTTCTGGACTTCCCCAACATCGGGAACAATCTTCCTGCATCTAGCCTGTCCAACCCCTTAAGAATTTTGTACGTTTCTATAAGATCCCCCTTCAATCTTCTAAATTCTAGCGAGTACAAGCCGAGTCTATCCAGTCTTTCTTCATATGAAAGTCCTGACATCCCAGGGATCAGTCTGGTGAACCTTCTCTGCACTCCCTCAATGGCAAGCATGTCCTTCCTCAGATTAGGAGACCAAAACTGTACGCAATACTCCAGGTGTGGTCTCACCAAGACCCTGTAGTACGGGTCTTGATTAGTACGGGTGTCAGAGGTTATGGGGAGAAGGCAGGAGAATGGGGTTAGGAGGGAGAGATAGATCAGCCATGATTGAATGGTGGAGTAGACTTGATGGGCCGAATGGCCTAATTCTACTCCTATCACATGACCTTATGACCGTTTCTCAAAGAAGCAGAGGTTGGAGGAGGCAGATGGGTGGATAGAGTTGGGTTGCTGGGGGGTAGATCCACAGAGTCCCTCTCTTTTCCTTGCTGACCTCCCCCCCCCCCCCTTGCAGTGTGTACATGTTCCTCCCACCCTCTCCCACACCCACAGTCACCATTCTCCTCCTTCATATCCTCATCTCCCATCTCCGAGCCCGACATTTCCCTTTTTAACACCTTCTGTCCTGTCCCCCCTCACACCCCCATCCCCCCACCCCCCATGTTCCCTTCCACCCACATCCCTCCCTCCGGCATTAAATTCCACTCTCCCTCTCCCCTCCTTTTCTGACACCCTTTTGTCTCCTTTTCACCTGCAGTCTTTATCACTTCCACCCACCTGCCAATACTCCGACCTCTCACCTGTATCCACCTATCACTTACCTGGCTTTGTCCCATCCCTACCTCTTATTTCCAGCTTCCTCCAACCCCCCCCCCCCCCCCAACCATCAGTCTGAAGAAGGGTCCCGACCTGAAACATCGTCTATCCATTCCCTCCGCAGATGCTGCCTGACCTGATGAGAGCCTCCAGCACTTTGTTTTACAGGCAAGTTTCCAGCATCTGCAGTTCCTTGTGCCAACAGTTCCACAGATGTTGGCAGCTTTTAGATTTTAGGGTAGCAAAGTTAACGATATGCTGAATTCCATAACAGTAGGAATAAAGCTATTGGAATTAATGAATTAATTGTGTAACGGTCTGTGAGCAAACATACCAGGAATACTGTATAATAATGGTTCGGGAACAGCTCCATCCAAGACCGCAAGAAATTGCAGAGAGATTTGGACGCACCCCAGACCATCGCACAAGCCAACCTCCCTTCCATTGACTCCATTTACACTTCATGCTGCCTCAGCAAGGCCAGCAGCATGATCGAGAACGAGCCGCACCATGGCCGGCCACTCCCTCGTCTCCCCTCTCCCACACACTTCCAGATTCAGGGCTAGTTTCTTCCCAGCTGTTGTCACTATCAGGCAACTGAACCGTCCCACCAACAACTAGAGAGTGGTCCTCAACTACCATCTACCTCATTGGAGACCCTCGGACTGTCTTTAACCGGACTTTACACGACTTTACCTTGCACTAAACGTTAAAGGCCTGTCTCACGAGTCTGCGGTCATTGGCGGCGAAACGGGAAGAATCTGCCGCCATAGACCGCGCACTCGTGAGAACGCACAATTCCGGGGCCGTGCGGCGGTGTTCCCAACACCGCACGGTGCTAAAATAAAACCTACACTGTTGAAAAATATTTTCCTACCGCACAACCTCCACCAGTGATGCACGAGTGCGGCACGGCCGCCCGCACGGGCCGCCGCCAGTGTGGCTCGAGCGCCGTGCGTCAAACTCGCACTGCCACAGCCTCCGCCAGTGAGGCACGTGTGCGGCACGGCCGCAGGCACAGCCACCGCTACAGCGCCGCGATCAGGACGGCCGCCGCCACAGCCGCCGCTAGTGAGTCACGTGCGGCGGGCCGACGTCATCGCAGTCGGCCCGCCCTTTTTTTTACTTACCGCAAGCACGTGGGACCAGCCGTATTTGAATCACTCGGCCCCCGCGCAGCATCCGTGCTGCGCTCCCGTGGATAGGCTCGGCGCTCTCGCCGTTGCCGTGCGGTCCACTCTACAGGCGAAGCCGCGCTTCACCGCCGATGACCGCAAACACGTAAGACAGAGCCTTTAGTCCCTTTATCTTGGTATGAATGTAAAAATGTAAAATTGTCCCCAGTGTGTGTAGGGTAGTGTTGGTGTGCAGGGATTGCTGGTCGGTGCGGGCTCGGTGGGCCGAAGGGCCCGTTTCTGCGCAGTATCTCTAAACTAAACTAAACTGAACTAAACTAAACTAAACTAAACTTCCTCATGCAAAGAATGGTCAAAGCATGAACTAATCTTACAGATAGTGCGGTGCAGGAAAAAGCTCAGGAATCTTTTAAGGAAGGACTGCATTGTTAGGATTTCACTGAGCTAAACAAGCCATAGAATAGACCTGTTAGTCCAATCTTGTAATTATCTGCTTATCCTGTAATTATCCTAAGATTGCATGATCTCACAGAGTAGGTTTCTCATCCAATTAGGAAAAGCAGATGTGATGAAAACACACTGGGATAAATTGCAGTGCTTGGATTCAGAGGGACTTTAGAAGTGGGTGGGATGATCTCATCTGTAGCTGCCTTGGCTACCAATTGCAAGTGGTGAATGGACAGGATACATGCCAAGGGTAGATGTAATGCTGGGGGAAGTAAAGTGATACAAGGAATTCACTGGAGGGAGGTATAAGTTTGTTCTCCACTCCGGTATTCAGTGCCTTGGGTGGCTAAATAATTCACCATTAGTATGGAGGAGCACGTTGTTGCAACGACCCAGGTTTGGAAGTGCAAGTCACACCGTTTTCCTCATCCTGCTTCAATTGAGTCTCGAGTTTAGATTTAGTTTGTTGTCACATGAGTTACAGTGAAAAGCTTTTGTGTCACATTGCTAAGGCCTTCCGTTCACCAGTACATATAGACTTTTCGGAGAAATGGACAGATGGGTTGGAGCGTGGGGTTATACGACATGTGGAATATAGGAGGTTGATGAGGGCAAAGATAATGCTGGAGAATCGATATTGGAGGCTGAAAGACTAGTTATCTTAATGTAGGCATAATATCTAAGTGGACAGGAGTTGGAGAAGGGGGGCATTGATCTGAAAACGTCTTGAGTAACAGCAAAGGATGGGTGAAATGGTGGGAGGGTTCCTATGCGCAGTGTGCACTCTCACAGAGATAATAAGTTCATGAATTCTAGGAGCACAATAAGGCCATTCAGCCCATCAAGTCCACTCCGCCATTCAATCATGGCTGATCTATCTCTCCCTCCTAACCCCATTCCCCTATCTTCTCCCCAAGCACCCGTACTAATCAAGAATCTTGATTCTAATGAACCCGTACTAATCAAGAATCTATCTATCTCCGCCTTAAAAATATCCATTGATGGCCTCCACAACCTTCTCTGTGGCAATGAATTCCACAGATTCATCGCCCTCTGACTAAAGACATTTTTCCTCATTTCCTTTCTAAAGTTTCTGAGGCCTTTTATTCCGAGGCTATGGCCTCTGGTCCTGGACTCTCCCACAAGAGGAAACATTCACTTTGTCCAGGCCTGAATGGTGGAGGCTTTGGACATGAAGGGTATGGTGTCGTCCTTTGTGATCACCAGAAAAAAAGGGCAGAGCTAGGAAGTATCAAAAGCCTGACTAGACACAGCCTATAGCATACCTTGAATAGAATCTCGCATTCCCAGTTAAAGTCTAACCTGGCCACCATTCTCTAGCCGAATCAAATTAAATACCCAACTTGTCCACACATTAATTCCGAGCATAATCTGTTATATATATATATATATAAAATATAATATTTACAGGATTAGGGGAAAACCTTTTAAATAGTCCAAAATACGGAATTTTAAGTATGGAATCAAGGGATATGGGGAGAAAGCAGGAACGGGATATTGATTTTGGATGATCAGCCATGATCATATTGAATGGCGGTGCTGGTTCGAAGGGCTGAATGGCCTACTCCAGCACTTAGTTTCTATGTTTTTATATTTCTGGGTTAATATTTTACACTGAATTTCTATCTCTCTGTACCCTGAAGGTTTATTAGTATATAGTCGGACTTTCTTTTTCAATGGAGACTACACAAAATCCAGATTTTAGTGACAAATTCCCTTTTACATGCTGTCTGAAGTGGGTTTTTTTTTAAACAATCATTCTGTTTGTTCTTTGAGAAACTATCTTGTCCCGTCAATTTATCTGGTTTGTTGTGGAGTCATCCTGTTGCATGGATTGGCAATATTTTGGCGCCGTGCGGCAGCAGTAGGCGCAGCACGGTGGCGCAACAGTAGTGTTGTTGCCTTAGTGCGCTTGCAGCGCCAGAAACCCGACTACGGGCGCTTGTCTGTACGGAGTTTGTACATTGTCCCTATGACCACGTGGGTTTTCTCTGAGTTCTCCGGTTTCCTCCCACACTCAAAAGACGTTTGTAGGTTAATTGGCTTGGTATAAGTGTAAACAATTGTCTCTTGTGTGTGTGTAGGATAGTGTTAGTGTGCGGGGATCGCTGGTCGGTGCCGACTTGCTGGGCCGAAGGGTATTGTATCTCTAAACTAAACTAAACTAAACTTCATGTTTGTATGCCATTGAAAACATACTGTATGTCGTTTAGCTGAAATTTTAATTTACTTGATATTTTGCTCCTTTTTTGCTTTGCAAGATAACCAGGCCATTGGAGCCTGAACTGGGAACTTCTTGTTTACAATACTGAATTTATTTTTAGTTTAGACACAGTGAATTCTGTCTAAACTCTTTCAGCGTGAGCTGGGACCACGCTCGACCTATAGATGGCAGGTTTTGTCATGTTGAGTTTTTTTTTAATGTGAAAAACATAACTTTAGCAGCTAAAAGTTGAGTCGCTGTGCGGCTGTTTTCAGGATAGATACGTTCCACGTTCAATCCCTGGGTTTGGCCGAGGTTCCTGATCTCAGCTGTGGTGATTATTGGAATGTCGTAACTGATCTCATGGCCCATTAAATGGAAGAGAAGTCAAATGCCTTGGATTCCCTTTAATCTCTGGATTGGATTATTCCACTGAGTCCACTATGGAATGTAGTGACATGTTGTTCATGCCATGAAGTGAGCTTGGAAAATTCCAACCAAATTCAGGAAGGTCATTTGGCCCAACATGTCTATTCTGCAATCATCTCAATGATATCCCAGCAATCCAGCTGTTCCTTCAAAAAAAGATCTCTTGCTCATTTTCCTACCGCACCCCATTTTTAGGACACTGTAGTTGATCTACATGTGAAAGGCCTGGATAGAGTGGATGTGGAGAGGATGTTTCCACTAGTGGGAGAGTCTAGAGGTTATAGCCTCAGAATTAAAGGATGTTCCTTTAGGTAGGAGATGAGATGGAATTTATTTAGTCAGAGGGTGATGAATCTGTGGAATTAATTGCCACAGAAGGCTGTGGAGGCCAATGGATATTTTTAAGGCTGAGATAGATAGATTCTTGATTAGCATCGGTGTCAGGATTTATGGAGAGAAGGCAGGAGAATGGGGTTAAGCGGGAAAGATAGATCGGCCATGATTGAATGACGGAGTAGACTTGATGGGCCGAATGGCCTAATTCAACTACTATCACATGAACATGTATTAAAAAGGAACTGCAGATGTTGGATTATACCAAAGATAGAAACAAAATGCTGAAGTAACTTAGCGGGTCAAGCAGCATCTCTGGAGAAAATGTATAGGTGACTTTTGGGGTCGGAACCCTTCTTCGGACTGAAGTGGTCCCGACCTGAAACATCACCTAATCATTTTCTCCAGAGATGCTGCTTGACCCGCTGAGTTACTCCAGCATTCTGTGTCTATCTTTTTAAAATCTATAAGTAAAGAGGTAGTTTGGTAATATCCAAAAGCTTTTTCTCCATTTAGTCCAGGAAACTGATTCTGCACTTTAAGCTGGAGTACGTTTCTGAGTTACCTTGGTCCTAATGGTTTAAGAATATTGTCTGTTGCTTTAGAATCACCTCCCAAGTGCTGACAAGACAAATTCTCCAACTTGTTCTTCATAGTCCAGAACCCTGGCACTGTCTTGCCAGTTGGAAACTCTTGAGATCATCTTAAACGTGTTGTTACTCAACTTAAAGGAATCTGCAATCTGAGAGGAGGAAACAAATGCTGGTATTTGCATAATTATCCCGCAGCATAACATTCAATATAAGAATAATTACCCTGCAGCTTAAAATATATGGTCTGTTGCAGAATCCCTCAGAAAGGGTTGCCTCCCTGACTCCTCGTGATCGGAACTGTTTAGTTGTCACGTATACAGTGAAAGGCATTTGTCGTCTGCTGTCCAGTCAGTGGAAAGACGGTACATGTTTGCCAATTAAACCTACAAACCGACACGTCTTTGGAGTGTGGGAGGAAAACCAAACATCTCGGGGGAAAACCCACGCAGGTCACGGGGAGAACGTACAAACTCCGTACAGACAGCACCCGCAGTCAAGATCGAACCCGGGTCTCTGCCGCTGTAAGGCAGTAGCTCTACCGCACCACCCAAGTTGTTCTTGGTATCCTAAAGTACCCTCCCCATCTTAAACAACCATCCTCTGAGTTTAATTTGAAGTGAGATTCTCCAAATGCCTAACAATTTTCTCTGCCTCTTTTAAGATCCGCTCTGTTTTGCTAAAAAGTCTAATCCTCTCCAGATCTTCCGTGGTAATCCAGACCCTTGACACAGCGAGTGTGTCTTTGTAGTTTTGCTCTGTGCCATCTCCGGCTTGAACGACTGGTCAGTTCTTGATTGCTGCAAGTGCGTGTAATATTCTAGGTGCAGTCAGGCAAAGTTTGATGACTATTTCAATAGATTAGTTGTTAAAAATCCAAGTCTCCAATCATTAACAAAACCCTGCCCCTGACATAATGGGAGGTCAAAATTCCCATGAAAAGTTTAGTCTAGAGATACAGTGCGGAAATAGGCTTTTCGTCCCAACTAGTCCGCACCGCCCAGCGATCACCCCCCCCCCCGCCCACACTAACACTATCCTACGCACTCTGGACAATTTACTATTTTACCAAAGCCAGTTAACGTACAAACCCCTGCACGCCTTTGGAGCGTTGGAAGAAACCGGAGATCCCGGAGAAAACCCATTCAGGTCACAGGGAGAACATACAAATTCCATACAGACAGCACCCGTAGTCAGGATTGAACCCGGGTCTCTGGCGCTGTGCCACCGTGCCACCCCATACATGTTATTGAAGTGAGGCCGACTAGCCAACCAATAGACAATGACAAACATGCACCTTAACTATTATTATTTACTTAAACTCAAATGCATCTTTCCAGCCCTTGAGGCAAAGGTACAGTAATGGGCGTGAACATTGAATCCGATGGTTATCTTTGCCTAAGACTTGGAATCAGCTCATTAATAAGGAGCAGTACAGTGGGGCAGAGGGAGAGTTGCTGCCTCATAGTGCCAGAGACCCGGGTTCGATCCTGACTACGGGTGCTGTCTATGTGGAGTTTGTACGTTCTTCCTTTGACCGTGTGGGTTTTCTCTGGGTGCTCCGGTTTCCTCCCACACTCCAAAGGCGCACAGGTTTGTAGGTTAATTGGCTTCGGTAAAATTGTAAATTGTCCCAAGTGTGTGTTGGATAGCGTTAACGTGTGGGGTGATCGCTGGCCGGCGTGGCCTCAGCGGGCTGAAGGGCCTGTTTCTCTGAAGTCTAAAGTAAAGTCTAAAAGTCTAAATTACAGGTCAAATGTAAAGTAAATACATAATAAATAAATTGATGAATAAGTAAAATAAATACAAGCTTGATGGTTGGTCATGAGCTGTTTGTGGGATATCTAAGGGAGCCCATTTATACAGTGGTTTTTGATTTTCCTCACCCCTCTAAGTAAAAACATTCTCCCTGCATGACCTTTCAACCTTGCCCCTCTCACCTTAAAGCAATGCCCTCTCGTCATGAGGTCATAAGTTCATAAGTGATAGGAGCAGAATTAGGACATTTGGCCCATCAAGTCTACTCTGCCATTCAATCATGGCTGATCTATCTCTCCTTCTTAACCCCATTCTCCTGCCTTCTCCCCATAACCCCTGACACCCGTACTGATCAAGAATCTATCTATCTCTGCCTTAAAAATATCTACAACCTCCTGTGGCAAAGAATTCCACAGATTCACCACCCTCTGACTAAAGAAAGTCCACCTCATCTCCTTCCTAAAGGAACGTCCTTTAATTCTGAGTCTGTGACCTCAAGTCCTAGACTCTCCCACTGGTGGAAACATCCTCTCCACATCCAAGACTTTGACATGGGAAAAAGTTTCTGACTGTCTACTCTCTCTATGCCTCTCCTAATGTTAAACATTTCTATCGGGTCTCCCCTCAGCCTCCGGCATTCCAGAGAAAACAGCCCAAGTTTGTTTAACCCATCCGTGTAGTTAATACTCCATAATCCAGTCACCATTCTGGTAAACCTCTTCTGCACCCTCTCCAAAGCCTCCACATCCTTCCTGTAATGAGGCGGTCAAAACTGCACGCAATGCTCCAACTTAGTTATCCTCTTCGAACCCATAAATATTTCATCCACCTTCACCCGCTTTCTGCACACCTCAACCAAGATTAGCTAGCTCTTCACAGACCAGAATCAAACAGGGACTTTGTACTCTGTTATATACGCAACAACTGGGTTACTGACAGAACTATGCACCATAACCTTATAATCAAAGCTTTCCAATTAAACTCTTGCTTCCTGCAATCTATATTAGAACCAGTTCGGGAGGAGCATTGCACTCCCTTGCTCAAATTGCCTCCACACAGATTGTGTGGGGAGGAACTGCAGATGCTGGTTTAAACAGGAGTAACTCCAGCTTTTTGTGTCTTGCCTCTACAGATTCCCGTTTAAGATTGGACGTTTGCTTCTAGATAAATCTATCCATCACATCCAGCAGTCAAGGACAAATAAATGAAGCTTTTTATATATCAAATTTGAAATAGAGTCATAGAATCAGAATCATTCAGCTTGGAAATAGGTCCCTTCAGCCCAACTTCCCACACCGACCAACATGTCCCAGCGACACTAATCCTACCTGCCCATTCTTGGCCCATATACCTCTAAACCTGTCCTATCCATGTACCTGTCCAAATGTCTCATAAACGTTGGGACCTGCCTCAACCACCTCCTCCGGCAGCTCGTTCCATACACCCACCACCCTTTGTGCAAAAATATTACCCGCCAGGTTCCTATTAAATCTTTCCCCCCCTCACCTTGAACCGATGTCCTCTGGTTCTTGATTCGCCTACTCCGAATTTAGTTTAGTTTGGGCAAGAGACCCTGTGCATCTTACCCGACCTATTCCTCTCATAGTTTAGTACACCTCTATGAGATCACCCCTCATCCTCCTGCATTACAGGGAATTGCTAGCCTGAGTCCTAGCCTGCTCAACCTCTCCCAATAGCTCAGGCCCCCGGGTGCTGGCACCACCCTCATAAATCTTCCCTATACCCTTTCCAGCTTGTCTGTTAAATGTTGTGGTAGTACCTGCCTCAACTACCTCCATTTAGTTTTAGTATAGTTTAATTTAGTTTAGAGATGCAGCGTGGAAACAGGTTCTTCAGCCCACCGAGTCTGCGCACATACACTATCCTGCACACACCAGGGATAATCTACAATTATACCAAGCCAATTAACCTACAAACCAGTACGTCTTTGGATTGCTCCTCCGGCAGCTTGTTCCATACACTCACCACACTTTGTACAAAAAATTTACCCTTCAGGTTCTTCTTAAATCTTTCTCCCCTCACCCTTTGTTACTAACACCCATGAGAGAGAAGCGAGTGTTACCAAACTTCTGAATTCTCTGGGGTGGAACCCTCTCCAAGACAGACTGTTTGACCTGTTTGGTCAAACTGTTAAATGGTCAGCTCGACATAGATTACAAGACCTACACCAGACCCAAACCAATTAGGAGCGGACGAGGGCATTCGATCCAATTTGTGATTCCAGCTACCAAGACAGATGTGTACAGCAATTCGTTCTTCCTCCGCACAATTACAGCATGGAATAATCTCCACCCTACTATAGTGACCCAACCAGATGCAACTAAATTTAAGGTAACTCTTTCTTCCCAAAAACCCTTTCTGGCTTAAGTCCTCCATCCACCACCTCCCGTTTAAATTCCATTTGGAATATTTTGGAGGACCAAGAAACCAAGAACCAAGAACCCTAAAGTAGATCACTATAAAAACACAGTGGAATAGAGTGAGCATCACAAGGAAGATTTTCAGGTTTCTCTTCCCTGGCAATCATCCAAAAGATATCTAAAGCATGACATTCTAACGTCATTTGAACACATTTATTTTGGTGTAATAGGAAGTTGCTTGCAACCCCTCAACAGCCAGCAAGTGTAAAGTTCTGTACTCATCAGGTCATAAGTAATAGGAGCAGCATTAGTCCATTCTGCCCATCAAGTCTACTCTGCCATTCAATCACGGCTGATCTATCTCTCCCTTCCTAACCCCATTCTCCTGCCTTCTTCCCATAACCTCTGACAATCATACCAATCAAGAATCTATCTATCTCTGCCTTTAAAATATCCACTGACAGCCTCCACAGCCTTCTGTGGCAAAGAATTCCATAGATTCACCACCCAGAGACTGAAGATATTCCTTTTTGTCTCCTTCCTAAAGGAACGTCCTTTAATTCTGAAGCTACGTCCTCTAGTCCTAGACTCCCCCACTAGTGGAAACATCCTCTCCACATTCACTCTATTCAGGCCTCACTCCTGTGAAAGTACAGGGAACTGTCTTCTGAGCAGTATAGACTAATTTCATCACGGGACATTATTTATAGCGTCAGATGAACTGGGTGAAATACTCAGTGGGTGGGGAACAAAACTATAAAATTAGCTTCCTCAGACCACATTTAAATAAAAGACACACACGTTGGCATGGGATACAGTCAAAGATATAAATTATCTTAAAGGCCTTGCAAGAAGACGTCCGAAATGGCAGTGAGTTGCATTTAATTGTTTAATCTGTGTTGAGAGATGTTTAAGGCAGGAAGATAAACTGTAGAAACACTAATGTTCATGGTAAACAAGACAGCTGATAAACGTATCCACTCAAAGAGGGTTATTTTGCAGAGATAAGCAATCACTTTTGTGACAGGGTCAAAAGGTGATGTTAACCTTCCAGGTGACTCATTCCGATTGTATTTAAAATCTCTGGAAAAAAACAAGGCTTCATAACATCGGAACTATTTTTTTCTTCTTCTATCAGAAGTGAGGAATAAATAAAGAATCTCCGATGGGCTTGACAATGACAAAGGGGAGGATGGAACACAGTGAGTAGAGATAACTTAAGTATGGGAATTAGCAGTGTATCTATTTCCAATGTTGTTTGTCCTATCTGGTAAATATTAATGAATTCCTGGTAAGTACACTTCCCGTGTACCTCAGGCTGGAAGCACTTTCCAAAAATTTTCATTTAACGGGTTTCCTTGGGTGAAAAATTGTGGCCACATCTCCTGATTGCAAAATTCTGCGGACTTAAAATATTCTGAAATGTATAACTTATATCTAACTCAGCTCATGTGAGAATGATATTTTGCAACTGTTGTGACCAGTTTACTTTATTTTCCAGTATAAATAATGGAGCAATTTGCGGTCAAGAAATTGTTTCACATTTATAAAACAGAAGGAGCATCTGAGCTGTTTAAATCATTGTAATGCAGTCATTAGTTCAGCGTGCGTGGCATATTATAAATAACACGGACCTAAACAAATGCCAGTTATCTCAATAAGTTCTGTATAGGGAACAAACTAAGGCATTTCCATGAGATTCCATGGAATGATGGTTTAAACCGAAGACAGACACAAAAAGCTGGAGTAACTCAGTGGGTCAGACAGCATCTCTGGAGAAAAGGAATAGGTGACGTTTTGGGTCAAGACCCTGTCTGAAGAAGGGTCTCTACCCGAAACGTCACCTATTCCTTTTCACCAGAGGTGCTGTCTGACCCGTTGAGTACCTCCAGCTTTTTGCGTCTGTCTTCGGTTTAAGCCAGCATCTGCAGTTCCTTCCGACATGATGGTTTGTAGGTCTGGGGTTTCTTTCAATGGGAATGTATTTCAGGAGAAGGCTTCCACGTGTAAGCAATGTGACAATGCTCAGTCAATGCAGGCCACAAAAGATACAGTGGTATTCTATGGTTTACAGATATTTTGGGGATGTTTCAAAGCATTCCTTGCACAATTAATTATGTTTGACTCACAAGCATTGTGACTGAGGAGGCAAACTTAATTTTCAATCAATTCTGTGCCAAGTAGGCTTTGGACTTAAAGACTTAGACAATTTTCGAGATAGAGCGTGGAAACAGGCCCTTCGGCCCACAGAGTCCACGCCGACTAGCAGTCGCCCCATACACTAGCACTATCCCACACACGAAGGACAATTTCACAACTTTCCGAAGCCAATTAACCTACAAACCTGTACGTCTTTGGAATGTGGGAGGAAACAGGAGCAGCCGTAGAAGACCCACGCGGTCACAGGGAGAACGTGCAAACTCCGTGCCGACAGCACCCGTAGTCAGGATCGAACCCGGGTCTCTGGCGCTGCGAGGCGGCAACTCTGCCGCTGCACCTCCGTGCTGCTCCGTTTTAGTTGAGGAAGAAATTTTGGGTGGGAAACCATTGGAACGGTCGACTAGAATGCTTTTCTTCAAAGAGTTACAGGACCTTTGACATTCACTTGAGGAATCTGGTACACCTCTGTTTAAAGACTATATCAGAGAGGCAGAGCCTGCGATAATGCACGGGTCCAAATATAGTTAAGCCATGTGCACAAGACCTGAACAGGTACTTGAACTCACAGCTTACTGCTTCAGTGACTTGAGTATTACCACTGAACTGAGTTGGCATTTGCTTTTGAAGCTTTCTGATGGTAGGTTATCTTCCTTTCAAAGGTGGGCTTTAAGATTTTTTTTTCTCTCTCTCTAAGTATTTACGCTTGATCTCACTCAAAGTTGAATAACGGGTCCATTTTGCCTGTGGCCTCTGTCTAATTTACCCACCTGTAAACTACAAGGAGCAGCCCTGTGTTATTTTACACTGTTTTGCTATTTAGATTTTGCTACAATTACTCTTGTACGCATTCCAATCCCCTAAACCCTTCATCTTATTATCGGTAAGCTTTTCAAGATTGCTATGCCAAAAATTTTAATGTGCCACATGTCAGAGAACACTTTGAAATGAGTGGACTCGTGTCGCTACAAGCTCGGAAGCATTTCAGAGTCTTACTTCGCCTGTCCCCAGCTGAGAAAAAAGTTTTTTTCACTGCCAGTTTTCTTTCAAACCATATGTACTTCAGACAAATGTGGATCGACAATTTATGTACAGACCCTATATTTATCTTTGATTACATATAAATACAAATTAGCTATTTTCTAAAAGTGGTTACAATAAACAATAAATACAAAATAAGAATTTGACCATTATACTTCATATGTGGGGGAGTTAGACCCATATAAACATGTACATCTGAAATACAATTAAACATCATTTAACAGGAACAGTTCTCTGATTAAAATATTTATTTTCCCAACTTCTTTTTAAGTAGACATAAATATATTTTCAAAATAGATGTTCCTATTTTGTTAATCTTTTTTTTTTTTAAACATAAATAGCGTCTTCATTGGGAAAGAGTAAAGTGTCAAGGTTTTTATTTTTTATTTTTTTATTTTTTTTATTTTCCGCTCGGCGATAAGAGTCTCCCGCTTTAGCGGCAGCCACAGCCCTCCACCACCATATCCTGGTAGTTCTTCAGCACCACTTTGTCCTGCTCGTCGAGATAGAGCATGGAGATGGGGCTCAGGTCCGTGGGGACACAGCAAGCCCGGGGAATGTTTGCGTTCACCGAATTCACCAGAGTCTGCACGATGGCATGGTTGGTAGAGTTTAAATGGTCCGCCAGGGGGAAAGGGCACTCTCCTTGACAGTAAAAAGCGTGGTATCCCGGGGGTGCCACTATCCAGTCATTCCACCCCACGTCGTTGAAATCCACGTATAAAGGATGTCGCCTGCAGCTGGACTTGAGCCTCTTCTTCTGCTTGTGGTGCTTGGCCTGGCGTCGGACCCGTTTCTCCAGGGTGTGCCCCTTGCCATCGTGGCTGAACGTCACCAGCAGAGGCCGCAGCCGGGGCCAGCTCTCCGCGTCCCGGTGCAAGGAGCGGCTCACCCTGACGTGCCTCTTGGAGGGCCGGCACCCTTGGGGGTCCAAGTGGACAACCTCGGCCACGAAGCCATGGTTGGGCTGGCCCTGTGCGGTCCACCTCATGACCGACGGGCTGACGTCGAAGCTCTCCCACCGGCTGGCGTTGTGCCGCACCAGCTTGGTGTCCAGCAGGCGGGTGATGGGGTCGCGGCCGGAGGGCGCCGTCGGCTTGAGGATCTCGTAGACGTTGATGCGATGGTGGCCACCACCGCTGGCGTTGGCGCAGGCCTCCCGCACCTCCTCCCGGTAGATCCGCAACTCTGCAGAGGTGACCAGCTCCTCCTTCGGGATTGAGTTCAAATTAAAGAGAAAGCGGCGTGTCGTCTCTCCTCTGGCTCCGGGCAACTCTTCCAATGGTTCTGTCAAAAGAAAAGACATCAGAGCCACAGTCAGACACAACATTACAAGGCTCGTTGGTAACTTGACCCACCCAACATGAGGCTAAGATACATGAGACGGGTCCAATGTTGATGCAAAAACATACATCTTGTTCCAGTTAAATGCTGTGTAGTTCATCAGTTACAATGATAATCAATAGGAATAATTCTCTTACCACAATGTGCTTGCACTTTGGATACAAAGGCATACTCTACTCCCTGATCTAAATTTGGCTAATACAATTTCATCTATCTGCCTCATCTAAGCCCCATCTATATGAAGGATTCATCAAAGTGTAGCTAAACCAGCTCCAGATTCAATTCAAATACAAAGTAGACAGCACAGTGATAGAGCTGCTTCCTCACAGCGTCAAGAGATCCAGGTTCGATCCTGACCTCCGGTGCTGTCTGTGTGGAGTTCGCACATTCTCCCTGTGACCGTGCGGGATTCCTGCTTTCCTCCCACATTCCCAACACCTGCAGGTTTTTAGGTTAATTGGCGTCTGTAAAATTGCCCCCAGTGTGATGAGAGTGGATGAGAAAGTGGGGTCACATAGAACTAGTGTGAACGGGTGCGTGATGGACGGCATGGACTATGTGGGCTGAAGAGCCTGTTTCTGTGCTGGATCACCAACCTAAACTGAACTAATATACTTTGCTTCCAATTTTAATCGGGTTGTACGCAGTCTGAAGAAGGGTCTTGACCCGAAACGTCACCTATGCCTTTTCTCCAGAGATGCTGCCTGACCCGCTGAGTGACTCCAGCTTTTTGTGTCAATCTTCGCCAGGTTTTGAAACAGTGTTTGCACATCAGCAGCTTAAGAACGGGTTGCAAATGAGAGATGTTTCAAGTGGATCTACTTCTTTTAAGTTTTAAACCCTCCACTATTAGGCAGCGGAAACATTGAGCTCACGCTTCTAGTGCCTAGTATTTGACTGAGGCCCTTATTTTGCTTCTCAATATCCCTGGCACAGGAATGCTTACAAATTGTTAGGGTATGTCTGTGCATGGGGATCCAAATTGAATCATGGAGAACTTCACTCCAAGCTGCAAGAATTAGTGACGTTACTTTAGCTCAGCTTGCTGAGTTAGGTCTGGAATTCAGACTCGAGGGGTTTCACAATGCCTCACGGTCGTGGGGAGCAAATAATAGCAAATGGGGGAATTCATTCCAATTTGGTCATCTGCAAAGAGTCTAAAGGGTCCCTTGATTGCAAGTACAGTGCAGCACCGGTCCAAGCCACATATTCCCAGGACACCACAAATGCACCAATTGGTAAATACTCCAGTCCACACCAGAGATTGTGCCATATTATGTAATTACTTTTCAAAGGGTTTGCTCCAAGCCATTTGAAAATAGTTCCAAAAACATTGGAAGCATGCCACATTGTTTTATTCATTGCTAACATGCGCATCATGTACGCGTGTGTTGCAATGTGGAATATGGCTGAGAAATGATATAAATACTGGGACTTCTTCTAAGAATATATGTTCCATACTTATTAATATGGTCATTTTTTCACACTCGTTTTTAGCTGGGAGTGGCCTCCCCCAAAAATAAACGAACTCCATTTGGCTTCTTGTAATTAAAGATTCAGCGGTTTCTGAACACAAAAAAAAAAAATCAAAAGCTGGAATGTGCCTGCAGTCTGGTCTGGATTTGGCCAGGGCTGTCCTTTTTTTTTTTTACAAAACTAGGCAGAAGCAAAAGAACAACTTTCGTGTACTAACAACTTTATGGCCATTAGGGCCCTGAAGACACCTTAAGTTCCACCACTGGAGATTGGCCTCAGATGCAGTTAGGGGCGGCACGGTGGCGCAGCGGTAGAGTTGATGCCTCACAGTGCCAGAGACCCGGGTTCGATCCTGACTATGGGCAATGTCTGTACGGAGTTTGTACGTTCTCCCCGTGACTGCGTGGGTTTTCCCTGGGTGCTACGGTTTCCTCCCACACTCCAAAGATGTACAGGTTTGTTGGTTAATTGGCTTTGGTAAAAAATTGTAAATTGTCCTTAATTTGTAGAACAGCACTCAGGTGCAGGGATCGCTGGTTGGCACGGACTCAGTGGGCCCAAGGGCCAGTTCCCACGCTGTATTACTATTAATAAAGAAACAAGCAACTGAGGTGCTGGTTTACAAAAGAAAAGACACAAAGTGCTGGGGTAACTCAGCGGGTCAGGCGGAATTGCTGGTGACCATGGATAGATGATATTTCTTGGGATCCTTCTTCAGTGATTTATTAATACTTGCTTTGGTTTTGTTGAAATTGGGCAAGTGTGGATGGTGATGTTGTATTCTTTTATTGAAACTATTGTGCCTCTGAACCATGTACACTTGCATGTAATATCTCATTGCAAACTTTTGAAAGATAAGCAAAAGTTGCATCAAACATGATAGGAATTGACTTTCACATGGGCTCACCTAAGTAATGCCAAAACAAAGAAGGGTCTCGACCCGAAACATCACCTATTCCTTTTCTCCAGAGATGCTGCCTGACCTGTTGAGTTACTCCAGCTTTTTGTGTCTAATACATTGCCAAATGATGTAGTTGAGGCATGCACTGTCGCAATGTTTAAGAAACATTTGGACAGGTACATGGACAGGACAGGTTTAATGGGATATGGGCCAAACTCAGATGGGTGCAAGTAGTATAGACAGGGCATGTTGGCCAGTGTGGGCAAGTTAAGCCGAAGGTCCTAGTTTCCACGCTGTATGACTCTATGACGTCTGATTAGCTTGGAGTGAGAATACCAACCAAACAGTGCAAAGGATTTTCTCTTTCCACCACCCTATCACCAGGTAGGCAACAGTCCATGATATATATATATATTTTTTAAAGTACTGATGAAGGGCAAATAACCCATGTTTAGATCCTGCAGATAACTAATATCAATTAGTGAAAGATACGTGTGAAAGGCAGAGACTAGTGCACCAGCCTGCCAGTAAGATGTGCAGGTTTGCAGGTTGATTGCCTTCTGTAAAATTGCCCTTAGTGTGTAGTAAGTGAATGAGAAGTGAGGTAAGATAGAATTAGTGTGAAGAGGTGATGGATGGTCAGCATAGACTCAGTAGTCTAAAGGGCCTGTTTCTGTGCTGTATCTTGAAACTAAACTAACACATTTTGCTGAAGATAGATACAACATTTTGCAGTAACTTAGCGGGTCAGGCAGCATCTCTGGAGAAAATGGATTGATGACATTTTGGGTTGAGACCCTTCTTTAGAATATATATTTTGCTTGTCGCAACAAGGAACTGGAGATGCTGGTTTTGTGTCCTTTCTTGATATATTTTGTTTACCATCTTAATCAGATTGTAGGTTTTGAAATTGTTAATTGGCCTTTGCAAAGGGAGTGGATGAGAGAGGAATAACATAGAACTCGTGTGAGCGTGTGATAGATGCTTGGTGTGGACTTGGTGTGGGGAAGGGCCTGTTTCCATGCTGTATCTCTAAACTAAACTAATCTAATACATTTTGCTGAAGATGGACACAAAATGCTGGAGAGGGAAACTGGGGGACTTTTATTTACATTTTGCTTCCCATTTTGCTTCAGATTGTAGGGTTTGAAATGGTATTTGTTCATCGGCTGCTTAAGAACGGGTTGCAAATGAGAGATATTTAAATGGAACCTCATTTTTTTTTAGTTTAAGACCAGTATTCGGAAGAATTATTGGTACGAGACTCAGAGGTTATGGGGAGAAGGCAGGAGAATGGGGTTAGGAGGGAGAGATGGATCAGCCATGTGTAGGAAGGAACCGCAGATGCTGGTTTAAACCGAAGATAGACACTAAATACCGGAGTAACTCCGCGGGTCAGGCAGCATCTCTGGAGAGAAGGAATGGGTGACGTTTTGGGTCGAGACCCTTCTTCAGACTGGTTAGGGATAAGGGAAAAACGAGAGATATAGATGACGATGTAGAGAGATAAAGAACAATGAATAAAAAATACGCAAGAAAGTAACGATGATAAAGGAAACATACCATTGCTAGCAGTTTGTTGGGTGAAAACGAGAAGCTGCTGCGACTTGGGTGGGGGAGGGATGGAGAGAGAGGGAATGCCGGGGCTACCTGAAGTGAGAGAAATCAAGATTCATACCACTGGGCTGTAAGCTGCCCAAACGAAATATGAGATGCTCATGAGATGAAATATGAACTACAGATCAGCCATAGCAGAGTAGACTTGATGGGCCGAATGGCCTACTTCTACTGCTCCTATCACTTCCATTGATGAACTTATGAAGAAAGCCTCTTGTCTCAGGTACACTGTACCGTGCACCTGGGACAGGAGAGATCTAGGCGACATCCCATGGGGAAAAAAATAAGCACAGACTCCTAGAGACACGTAAATGTCACCTCTCCACAAACAAGGAGCAAGCGCCAGATAAGATAAGCTTCAGGTGTTTGGTGGAGAATAAATAAATGCCTTCTCCCATTGTTGAGTGTCCTATCTCGCTATGCAAAAATGTGCCCTGCGACATAAAAACCTGCAAACCATTAACCAGAACGGCCCATGGAACTAATTCCACGATAACGCTGCCAGGTCGTCGCCTGTCACACCAGAAGTTATCTTGGATTTTCTCCACTCGCGAGTCCCCGGGGTGGTGAGAACCCACCTAATGTGTACAAGTGGATTTATTGAGACGGCGGGGAGCTGGGGGGGGAGCTGGGGGGGGGGGGGGGGGGGATATATCGCACATGGGGAGAGAGAGTCTATTCTATCGGTTTGGAACGAAACTGAGGGGTGCTCTAAGTCCAACGGCCCAACCGACCGGGAATGCATTTAGTAAAAAAAAAATATTGGCGAGAACTGATATTCTAGCAGTGAATCGGCCAATGTTGTGTCCCCCCCTGCCTACAGTCGGTCTGAAGGTGGGTCCAGGCCTGAAACATCGCCTTTCCATCTTCTCCTTAGATGTCGACTGACCCCTCTGAGCTACTCCAGCACTTTGTGTCTTCTTTTGGAAACCAGCAGCTGCGTTTCCTTGTTTCTAAATCAGTCCAACATTCAGCTACAGACCAAAATGCCGATGGCAGGCAGGTTGCATCAGAGGAAGAGTGGGTGTGTGCCGGCATTCAAACTATCTGAAGAATGGTCCCGACCCGGAGCGTCACGTATCCATGTTCTCCACAGATGCTGCCTGACCCGCTGAGTTAAACTCCAGCATTTTGGGGGGTTTCGATAAGCAAGATTCCCCGCTCCTGCAGTAACTTGTGCCTCCATTAAAACTATCCGAAGAAGGGTCTCGACCCGAAACGTCACTCTTTCCTTCTCTCCAGAGATGCTGCCCGTCTCGCTGAGTTACTCCAGCTTTTTGTGTCTCTCTTCGGTGCAAACCGGCATCTGCAGTTCCTTCCTACACAAAACTATCTGTCTGTTGACTGTCTAGGAGTTTAACAAACGTGCACAAATATCACCATGCACCTTTGACATTGTGATGTGACCACACAGAAGCACGCACAATCCGCTGGAGATATTCAGAAAGAAGGCTGCGGAGGCCAAGTCAATTGATATATTCGGCCCTTCGAGCCAGCACCGCCATTCATTGTGATCATGGCTGATCGTCCCCAATCAATAACCCGTGCCTGCCTTCTCCCCATATCCCTTGACTCCACCAGCCCCTCGAGCTCTATCTAACTCTCTCTTAAATCCATCCAGTGACTTGGCCTCCACTGCCCTCTGTGGCAGGGAATTCCACAAATTCACAACTCTCTGGGTGAAAACGTTTTTTCTCACCTCAGTCCTAAATGACCTCCCTTTTATTCTAAGCCTGTGGCCCCCTGGTTCTGGACTCGCCCAACATTGGGAACATTTTTCCTGCATCTAGCTTGTCCAGTCCTTTTTATAATTGTATATGTTTCTATAAGATTCCCCCTCATCCTTCTATTAACGGATTATTGATTAGTACGGGTGTTGTGTGTGTGTGTGGGGGGGGGGTTGGGGAGAAGGGTGGAGAATGGGGATGAAAAGGGAAAGATAGATCAGCCATGATTGAACGACGGGGTAGATTTGATCGGCAGAATGGCCCCATGACTTCTGCTCCTATGACTTACGGAGTCGAGCAGCATCTGAGGACAGAGTAGACTGGTGGACATTTCTGATGGTAGTCCTTCACGCCGCTGCGAAGGACGGTTTTTATTCCGTGTGGGAAGGAACTGCAGATGCTGGTTTACACCGAAGATAGACACAACATGCTGGAGTAACTCAACGGGACAGGCAGCGTCTCTGGGGAGAAGGAATTGGTGGCCTTTCGGGTCGAGACCCTTCTTCAGAATCCCGCAGCACAATCTTTATCTTGCCCCCCTTTGATTCACGGAGACGGCCAGGTTTGCTACCACTCGGTCTTACCTTCGTGGTGGAAGCTCCTGACTGTGTTGGCTCGGCTGGCCGGTTTGTCGGGGAAATGGGAGAGGCCAGAAGCGCTTCCGTGCCGCTGAGCTTCCTCGCCGACGTGCAACTTGTACAGATCCACCATGTACTGCGGGATGACAGGGTTCTTGCCGGGTTGAGGGCGCCGCCGGAGGCCGAACATGTTGAGTAGGCGCATCTCAAACTCCTGCAGCATGCCCTCGGTCTGCAGCGGGCTGCTCCCCTTCGAGCTGCCCCGTTGCTCGGCGAACTTCTTGCGGCCGACCTCGGGGATGAGCCCCGCCGAGCCGCCGAAGAGCACTTGACAGAGGAAGAGCATCATGAGTGGTCTTCTCCCCGCCGTCATCGTGGACCTGCGGGCCGCACCGTGGACAAGAGGACACGTCACTCCTGGGTTACATGTGCGAATACACACTCACACTCACTCACACACACACACACACACACACTCACACTCACACTCACACTCACTCACACACACACACACACACACACTCACACTCACACTCACACTCACACTCACTCACACACACACACACACACACACACACTCACACTCACACTCACTCACACACACACACACACACACTCTCACTCACACACACACACACACACACGCACTCACACACACACACACTCACACTCACACTCACTCACACACACACACACACACACACACACACTCACACTCACACTCACACTCACTCACACACACACACACACACACACGCACTCACACACACACACACTAACACTCACACTCACTCACACACACACTCACATTCACACACTCACACTCACACACACACACACACGCACGCACACACACACTCACACACACTCACACACACACTCACTCACACGTACACACTCACACTCACACACACTCACACTCACTCACACACACACACACACTCACACTCACACACACTCACGCTCACTCACACACTCACACTCACTCACACACACGCACCCTCACTCACACACACACTCACGCTCACACACACTCACTCACACAGACACACACTCACTCACACACACTCACGCTCACACTCACTCACACACTCACGCTCTCACACTCACGCTCACTCACACACACGCTCGGACACGCACCCACACCCCCACACACGCGCGCGCACACACTCACGCTCATTCACACTCACTTACACACTCTCACACACTCACTTACACTCTCACGCTCACTCACACACACTCGCTCGTACACACTCCCACACGCGCGCGCACACACATACGCACACTCTCACACACACTCACGCTCACACACTCGCTCGTACACACTCCCACACACGCGCGCACACACACTCACACACATACACACTCACGCTCATTCATACACTCACGCTCACTCACTCACACACTCACGCTCACTCGCTCATACACCCACACAAACACACACTCATACACACACATAGTCTCTCTCACACACACACAGTCTCACATACACACACGCAGTTTCTCACACACATACGTACACACGCAGTCTCTCTCACACACTCTCATTCTCCCTCGCTCACACACACACACACACGGAGTAGCTAGTGAAAGACTGACGAGCAGGTGAACACAATGAGTCAAGTGGTGGATACAAGTGGCGGAGAGATCGGGGCGCGCACACACACACACTCTCTCTTACTCTCCCTCACACACACAATGAGAGGTCTCTTCTGAGTTAGAGACGGGGAGTGGGGAGAGGAGGAGAAGGAGTGTTTTAAAGATTGAAATCGAGGAATGACCCCCTCTCCTGCACACCAAGAATCAGCTGGTTGCTCGATAACTGGACTTGTTGGAGAGATGAGTTACTCCAGCATTTAGTGTCTATTGTTGGAGAGATGGAGTTGGGCGCGGAGTGTGGGGAAGGCAGAGATGACATCTTATTTAATTCTGAATTAATCCAGCGAGCAGAGGCAATACATAGTAAAAGGGTGAAGGGGAACGGGCTAACCACACGTATGTGTGTGTGAAAGAGAGGGAGGGGG